>OZ007507.1:4819230-5227366 GCA_963931865.1 Axinella damicornis
ACTCACCGTAGGTGATGAGAGCCACCTTGTTCTCCTCACACTTGAGCAAGTTCTCCGCATAGTTGAGTGTGCAGCCGTGGAACCACTCTGGGATGTCCGCTATATCCTTTGTCATGTCAACCACCTGCGGACAGACAAACACTCATAACTATACGCCCACACTAACTGTAATATCAATACATTAAGATTTTAACGTGTGTCTGTGTGTGTGTCTGTGAGTGACGGAAGTGGGGGGCGGGACTAGACTATAGTGACGCACGACCTTCGTACTTTAATTTATTTACTGAACCTCGAACTCCGCGAAGAATGTTCGAGAACATTGGGTGGAATCCAGTGGGGCTGCAAGCGGATGCATGCAGTCGGAGAGCAGCAGTCGAAGCAGACGCAATCGGGGAGCAGCAGCTGGAAGCGGACGCAAACGGGGAGCAGCAGTTGAAGCGGATGCAATCGGCCCGGGAGCAGCAGCTGATTTGAAGCGGACGCAATCGGGGAGCTGCAGCTCAGCTGTCCGGCGCCGGATTACAGAGTCACAGTAGGCGAACAAGGGGGAAGTAGCTGAGCGAGCGAAGCTACTTGTTATTATTATTATTATATAAGCAACAAGCATCTCATATGAAATTGGAGGTGGTTCAGGGATTATCATAATGGTCCCAGGCTCCTCCCAGCTTTTGCCACATACTGTATGTGACACAAAGCTAGGGAGGAACTGCTAACCAAGGCCACCATGATACACATTGTATGCCATGATAGTATGGTAGCCTCATACACAGGCCTCCACCCAGCTTTTCATTGCTTGCAGTACAGAAAAAGCGAATTTTGTGTGTGTATAGGAGAGCTTGGGAACGAGGCTAACAGTTGCGTCACTGACTATAAATGAATGGACTACCTCATCGTAGGGAGTGGAGTGTTTGATTTGTGAGAAGTGGAAAAATTCTTCCCAGAATTTGTCATAATGCTCTACGGACCACTGCCTCAAATCTTCATACTCACCTGTGAGGGTGCGTGTGCGTGTGTGTATGTGTGAGTGTAGGGAAGAGGGAGGGCTTCGCTAATAACTCAGCTCACAGTTTGACCTCCATATACGGGTCATGTGACCACTCACGGTACACTGGGCTCACACAATCTGTACCTATAGCATCGTTCCCAGGCTCCTCCCCAGCTTTTTGTCGCATACCGTTTTTGTACAGTATGCGACAAAAACCTGGGAGGAGCCTGGGAACGATGCTGATCTGTACCGGTGTGCACTCACGGCAAATGCCTAAGCTCTGGCATGCTATGTAGACCCCATCACTGGAGGTGACCTGCGTAATATCACATGCAGCATGCCAAGCTTGTCAGCAGATGCAGAGGTCACAAGGTCAGCCATCCCAAATCATATTCATTGACTGTCATTAGCAATGAATGCACTTCACTAGCAGGCACTCACCCCTTGAATATAATAACACTGCCACCACGAATAACTCAATCTACTCTGGGCGTGAGTAGGGTTGCTTACTGGAGACGAAAGAGGTGGTCAAATACTTCTGCCCCAGTTGCAAAGCCGCCCACCAAAAATTTGGATGGACAGATTTTATTTGTTGGCAGGCAAGCATTTTACATGTAGCTATATATCCACCAAGCTGGCTGGAAGACGACACATGGATCACCTCAGATTCTTTTCTGAGCCCCAGATAATCCTGGAGGCTAGTGCCCGGGTCCCTGCATGGGACCCAGGGGTCACAGCTCCTGTAGGAACGTATGCTACTGTGACCCACAGGAAGTCCAGAGGCTGCCCACTACACACAACAGACAGACACCCATCCACTGCACTCTGCCAAACGGAAGGGGTGGGGCTGGTCTACCAGACACAATAACCTCAAAGTACAAGTGTACAGTACATTGTATACAAAAACTGTATGGTCAGCTGGAGATGAGAACAGCAGGGGATGGACACACCCCGTAGGACTCTCCCAGTGCATAATATTATTTCACCAAGTTTATTATTAACTTCATAATTAAGGGGAGGGTCCCTACGGATCTGATTGGACCCCCTCATAGGCACTCCACTTACTTATTCCCTCATTTAACAGTGGAATACTGGGAATCCCCATTTGGGATGCACATCAATGCAAATTGTGCGTGGACAGCAAAGGTGTGTCATAACATACTCAATCCTAGGTCGAATTTCTGGTTCACTAGTTCCCTGAAGTCGTCCATTTTCGTCTTCCCCCCTCTGGGAGACCACATTAACTCCGGTGCATCCATAACTTCTTTGGGTGTCTTCCTTCTCTACTTCACAACCGTACCGCCTGATCCTGAGATCTGGAGAACGAGCGGTTCGCACGGCCTTTTATACCCTCGCAATCGCCTGACGCTCTGCTGACTAAGCATAACATAGGAAATTGCATCACCCATACCAATTCTGATTGGCTAATGCAGACCACAAGACTTTATTCTGGCTTCGAGCGGATTTCCGGAACTATACTCGAGCCACGCCCCCTTTGTCGAGCACGTGCAAGATGGCGGAGGTAGAGAGTGTGGAGAGCTTGCTGGAGAAGGCGGGAGAGCGCGCCTTAGACCAGCGAGAGCTGTCGGAGCTCCGGAGGATCATGTATGGAAAAGCTGCAGAGTAAGTCCCGTCGTCAGCATTGTAAAAGAGACGTGCAGGAGGTTGCAAACAGTACTTTAACTCTGCCCCTCCCACAATGGTACCTAACTAAGCCCTCTATAGGTTACAACCCAGTTCAGGGCAACAAGTGCAGCAGACACCCTCCTCTGCGGAAATTGCGAGAGGGCATGTCCATGTAGATCAGGCCATGCAGGTTAATTCATTGTTTCTCACTCATCAACCACTTCATTTTGGGTGCGGGTGAGCGGTAACATTCATGATAGCCATGAAATGTGCAAAGTAATATGTGCTCGGAGCTCTCACCACTATTACACGGTTCTGATGGCCATAAAGCGGCAGGTTTGAGGGCGATGTGGGCGCTGGTGAGAAACGTAATCAATTTTGCTTGGCCTAACTAGGGACGATCATGTAATCAAGTTGTCATACAGAGCTGGTGTCATTCCCAGGCTCTTTCATTCTCAGGCCTGGGATTAGGCCTGCACGATATCATTTTTTTATCCCACGGTATATCATCACTCATGATGCCACGATATTACTAAATATCGTACAAAAGTAGCCATACGTACAGCTTGGCAAGGGCAGAGGTAAGGCAAGGTCTAACTAGTAAAAGTACAATCTGGCTGTAAAGATTACCGTCCTTCGCTGAGACGTGGTGGCTTGCATACGCACGCGGCATTTCGGGCGGTCAGGTGATCGTAGTTTGCCTTTCTCGTCGGTCTGCTTTGACGCCAAAGTCGCTCCAAACAGCAGTAACAGCTTCCTTTATTAACGAGTTCTCGGCTTTGCCTGCAGCAGAATCACCAGGCTCTGTAGAACCATCGCGTGTACGTCGCTCATCACTATACTGATCGACTAAGTTGCCTCGTGCACTTACCGAATGTCCTAATTATCCGTTTTTCGAAAATACCGTTCACATCCAAAAAACGTACCGCCATGCACGCATACCGTCGATAACGTCGCCATACCGTGCAGGCCAACCTGGGATTGAGGCTAATATTGAGCAAGATATCGAACAATCAAGGATAATTTTTGTAATCAAGATTCTTGATCCCAGTTGTAAGTAACTACCCCATGACGTGCACATGCACAGCGTTTCCCACAACACGGATTACAACACAGTCACACAGGAAGCCACACCCACCTGTGGGAATTAAAGCACCACTTGCACACACCAGTCCCCTAGACATCCCGGGTGAGGCCAAGAAGCTAGCAGATGAGAGCAACTTTGAGGTGAAGGGCTACCGGTTTGGTGCTGCGCCCGAGCAGGGCCGTCCTCCCCGCATTGTGAGGGTTGCTCTTGTGCAGAATGCCATCGTCCGTCCAACTACTGACCCTGTGGAGGATCAGGTGTGTGTGTGTGTGTGTGTGTGTGTGTGTGTGTGTGTGTGTGTGTGTGTGTGTATGTATGTGTGTGCGTGTGTGTGTGTGTGTGTGTTGTGTGTGTGTATGTGTGTGTGTGTGTGTTGTGTGTGTGTATATGTGTGTGTGTGTGTAGTTCAAAGATGTGGAATGCAACTGGCTAATCAAGCTGTTCCCTGAAAGAGTAGCCTTGTACCCAGGCCCCGCCCCACCCTGCTCGGGTGGGGCGGGGCCTGGGCACAAGGCTACATGAAAGAGCTGATGAACCACACCTCTCTCTCTTTGTTCACAAGGCTAGGTATTATTTCTGAGTCACCATGTTGTGTTTGTGTAGTGCTACACTAAGTCCACATCGGGCACTTACACAGAGAGCTGCCATCTGGGAACGCATTAAGGAGATCACACATGCCGCCTACCTCTGCGGAGCTAACATCATCTGCTACCAGGAGTGCTGGGGTAGGTGCATAGTGTGTCTGCACAATGGCAGTTAAAGAAATGAGCGTAAGATTATTTCTCTGGTTCTAATTCGAAGAGTAAAATGAGGGAGAGGGGGGGGGGGGGGGGGGGGGGGGGAGCTTGTGATGCATTGTTGCAGTTTATGCATACTCTCTTCTCCTCCAATTGCTTGCCTGTCCTTTGCTGTAGTGATGCCGTTTGCTTTCTGTACTCGTGAGAAACTTCCCTGGACTGGGTTTGCTGAATCGGCAGAGGATGGACCGACCGTCAAGATGTGTCAGGAGGTCTGTCAAACTCTAACTGTAGCTTTGTGTCTAGTCATGCAGTTGCACACACACACACACACACACACACACACACACACACACCACACACACACACCAGTGGCGTATCTACGGCAGGGCCTAGCAGGGCACAGGCCCTGCCTGACGGTCAAAATGCCCGCCCTGCCGGTAGCAGCTAGGTAGTAGTATAATGGTCCTGAGACCCCAGCAGCTGTCAATGTAGTAAGCAGCCATGTGCATGGAATCATGGCTGAGTCGCACTTCCCCGAACAGCGCTTGAGGGCGTTGAGACAGTGAGACACACTGGCTAGGTTTGGCAGTAAGTTCCATCCCAAGATTCCATGCAGAAACGATCTCAGGTGGTGTAAAATTAATTTTCAAGGGGGGCAGGCCCCCCAGACCCAATTCACACGCTTACTGCCGACATAAATTGCTACTCTGCGTGGTGCCAGAGCTATGTACACCGTGACTGCAGAAGGTATTGACCTGTCGACAGACGTGCTGTCGATAGACGGTGACCAACCTTCACCAGATAACGTCTCTCTGCAGCATCAACTACTGCAGTAGTACCCTACCAATTCTACTACACCACTGACACACACACACACACACCACACACACAGATGGCTAAAAGATACAACATGGTGATTTTGTGCCCTATCCTGGAGCGGGATACAGCGCACCAGAGCATCCTTGCCAACACCACCGTGGTCATCTCCAACTCTGGGAAGGTCATGGGGAAGTCCCGAAAGAACCACATTCCCAGAGTTGGGGACTTCAATGAGGTGGGTGGATCTAGTGAGGTCACACACCCCTTTGTGCTAGCATGCAAGAGCATGCAAGTCTATAAAGCGTCTGCCATCAGATGGTGGCAAACCTCCACCAACAACCCTTCCATCATGCGCAGTAGTGGCTGTAGCTCTTAATATCTCCTCAGTGGGTTTGTTACCAGCAGATTCCCACACTCCACCATTACAGCCAGTTTTGGTTGATTCACTGGTGGTGGGTGGGCAACAGTTTTCAACACTAGCTACAGGCAAGTACTCCTTCTCCTGGTCCCCACTTGATCTCTGTACAGGCCAGGTAACTTCACAAGGCCGCCTCACCACCCTGCATCCCTCCATACTGTGTCCCCCCCTCCATACCGTACCGTGTCCCATGTCTCCCCTCCATACCGTGTCCCTGACCTTACTGTGCCCCCTCCATACTGTGTACGCCGTCCATACCATGTCCCCCCCATACTGTGTCCCTCCTCCGTACCATGTCCTCCCCTCCGTACCGTGTCCCCCCTCCATATTGTGTCCCCCCTGTATACTGTGTCCCCCCTCCATACTATGTCCCTCCTTTGTGTCCCCCCCCCCCCCCCCCCCCCAGTCAACGTACTACATGGAGGGAGACACTGGCCATAAAATCTTCCACACTCAGTTTGGTAGGCTCTTCTCTGTGCATTACGTTGCATGTGTGGTTGAGACGACTTGTACACCCCTTCACTGCTGTAGGTCGTATTGGTATTAATATCTGCTATGGTCGCCACCATCCACTCAACTGGTGTGCATATGGGCTGAATGGAGCTGAGATCGTCTTCAACCCATCAGCAACTGTTGGCTCACTCAGGTGAGCTCCCTAGCCTACTAACCACAAGCTCATATTTGACCCATGCACCTGGAGATGGCTCATATCTCCCTCCCTCCCTCCCTCCCTCCCTCCCTCCCTCCCTCCCTCCCTCCCTCCCTCCCTCCCTCCCTCCCTCCCTCCCTCCCTCCCTCCCCCCCTCCCCCCCCTCCCTCCCTCCCTCCCTCCCTCCCTCCCTCCCTCCCCCCCCCCCCTCCCTCCCTCCCTCCCTCCCTCCCTCCCTCCCTCCCCCCCTTTTACCTCTTCCCCCTTCAACCTCATCCACATCCACTGTCTCTCATCTGTCCTCAGTGAGCCAATGTGGCCCATCGAGGCTCGCAATGCAGCCATTGCCAACACCTACTTTGTTGGAGCCATCAACAGAGTCGGAACTGTAAGTTATATAATTAATCACAAACATGATTGTGACGTTTTTTGTCCACCTCCAGTATTTTATATTTGGGAGGAGGGGGGCATAGACTCTAGTCACAGCTGTGACCCCAGGTCAAAAGTATGACTGCTCTGTTGCGAAGTTTGACCATTGACCATGCTGATTTTCAAGGCTTTGACTGTGGATACTGTTTTTCAGGCATTGACTTTACGTCAAAGAATGTTCGGGGTCAAGATGTGCAGTGACATAATTATGGTGCTTATTGGAGTGACCTCCCCCTGTTTATTTCCTTATTTTCAGGAAACATTCCCAAATGAGTTCACATCGGGAGACGGCAAACCTGGTTAGCCACAGCGTATAATACATGTCTCCATTTTCCATGACACGTATCCCATTGCCGTTCAAGGTTAGGGGGACACATGGGAACAAAGACTCATTCCCAGACCCTGTTGGGAATAGGCCCTAGCCTTGAGTTGCCTTCACTGTACTGAATTTGTTGTTTCAGCTCACAAAGACTTTGGACATTTCTATGGATCGAGCTACGTTGCTGCCCCTGATGGAAGCAGGACTCCAGTACGTCACTGACTTAAGTTATAAATCTAAACAAGGCTGCCCAAGCTGTCTGCATTCATTGAATGTATGCTGTTTCCTGGTGTGTGAAGTGTCTTTGCCCTTGATTTTAGGGTCTCTCACGTGTGCGTGATGGGTTACTGGTGACCGAGGTGGACCTCAACCTGATCCAGCAGATCAAGGACAAGTGGTGCATGCAGGTACAAGCAATTAATCAGAGTGACTGTGATATGTAACGTAATGCTGTCATTGCTGTGTGTGTACTCTAGCAATCAGAGTGGAAATGATACCCGTGATGCTGTGTGTAGGGGGGACAGGAGCATTGCATTGAGAATCTAGTACATGTACACGTCACAGAGAGGAAGGTCTGAGTGTAGAGTACAGCTCCATATGTTGTCTACTCACCCAGAAGGGGTGACTACGCCTGATGGTACCCAGTGCAGGGGGGGGAGAATTAGTCCACACTAGAAGCCGTGTATAGCTATAGCTTACCCTGCAGGTCAGAGCACAGAGAGACAGCTGCAGAAACACGAGCCACAACATGGTGCACGGACTTTCTAGTTCGTCACGCCCACCTGTTTACAAATCCTGAGCCTAGGATGTGGTGGAGTGTAGCAATCAGAGTGGAAGTGGAAGTGTTGATGCTGTGTGTAGTGGAGTGTAGCTAGCTAGCCTTGTTCCCAGGCTTCTACA
Source organism: Axinella damicornis (assembly GCA_963931865.1). Taxonomy (NCBI): domain Eukaryota; kingdom Metazoa; phylum Porifera; class Demospongiae; order Axinellida; family Axinellidae; genus Axinella; species Axinella damicornis. Next base: position 4,827,203 of record OZ007507.1, read on the forward strand.
CCTCCAGTTTTATTTTATCACTTGCAGCAGGAGCGCCACCGGCGGCTAGATGCGCTCCTGCTTGCAGCAAGCGATCAAAAACTGGAGGTGTAGAAGGCCTGGGAACGAGGCTAGAGTGTAGCAATCAGAGTCAAAGTGATACCTGTGTACACTAGCTGTGTGTGGATCAGTGGGGGGTGGGCATGGGCCTTAATCTCTTTCCAATTGCAAGCATGAGTCTTTGTTCTTTCTCCAGATGACCATGCGTTTGGACATGTATGCCAAGGAATTCGCCGACGCAGTGAAGCCAGATTTCAAGCCACAAGTGGTTTATGAACCATCAGACTGACATAGCTGATACAGATTTTTAGACGACAATATTATGTGAATGTAATAGCTACAAAGGTCATGTGTGAGCAAGTATATATTCAACGAAGCTACAAATGTGGGTGGTTCAAGTAAAAACTGTACCTTAACGATATTCATATTCCAGTCAATTAAGGTGGGTGTGGCTTTCTGTCTTTGTGCACTGATTATATATGCACATTCACAAGTGAGGACACCCATATGCGTATTTGTATTCCTTTGTCTCTGAGGCTATAAAATTTATTTCACCACCCACAAATGCAGACTTGTACTGGTGTTGTTCCCCGCCCTCTAGTCTAGCTGCTAGACCCTCCCTCTCCCTAGTCTCGTCCCCAGACCCCTCTCGGAGGGGGGTCTGGGAACGAGACTACCCTCTCCCCCTGAAAATCAGATGAATAATAATTGCCGGCAGGATTCTCAACAGTGCAAGCTGACTGCAAATCCAGGTTCTGCTAGACCCTCCCTCTCTTCGTTTTTGGGGCCCGGGAGAGGGAGGGTCTATATATAGCAGCTAGACGCACACCCACACTAACATCCTTATTTGGCCTTAATTGGAACGGGTGTGGCCACTATTTGTAGTGTGCTGAAGCAGCATTAATCATGGACATGACGGATGAAGATCTACAGCAACGAATCACTTTCCGAGAGCGGCTGTTCAGCAAGGACTGTACGAGAGCCAGGAAATACGTTGAGTCTGCCTCGGCTCATGGAGTGGCACACGTTTTCAGGGGTCGCTCAAAAATCCGCCGCCTGTTTTGGGCTTTTATATTTCTTGGAGCTGTGGTGGGATGCCTGTACAACATCGGTGACCGCATTAACTACTTAGCCAGGGGTCCTACCGCCACTACCATATCTCTAAAACGGGAGCGCTCCCTCCCTTTTCCAGCTGTCACCGTTTGCAACCTGAATGTGGCCAGAAGATCCCACTTGGAAGAAAATGGTCTTGAAGAATTTGTGAGCAGTGTCTACTTAGTGGACCCTGACGATCCTACCTACGATTGTGAGAGTAGTACACTGTCCCTGATGCCAGCAAGCAATGTCAGTAGCTCAGGGATGAACGTCTGGCAACTGGACACCAGCTTTCATGGTGTCCAATTCGAGGGAAGACATGTTCTGGAAGATTTTATTGCTGAATGCTTTTTTCAAGGAAGAAACTGCAACGTGAGGGAGAGTTTCGTACCCGTTCTCACACAACTGGGATATTGCTACACCTTCAATAGTGGAAGGAATGGGAGACCAATTAATTACACAAACGGAACAGGCCCCAGACAAGGCCTCCAGCTCCTTCTGAATATTCAACAAAGTGAATATATTGCCTCCTTAAATGGAGATGCTGGCGTGAAGATAGCAGTGCATCCACAAGGAGAACCTGGTCAACCAAATGTTGGTGTTGCTGTGCCTCCTGGTAGAAATGCCTTTATTGGTCTTCAAGAAAAACGTGTTGAGGACACAAGTAGTAATCGAAGAGACACATGCCGGGACAATGATGACACTGAAACAACATTTAACTTTCTGCAAGGGAAATATGATTATTCAACCTCTGCTTGTCTTGTGGACTGTTTTTTCACAAACATTGCCCATAGCTGTGGGTGTGTAGAAGCTAGTGTTGAATATCCACCCATCTCGAGTGCATTTAGAAGTTTTCCAAACTGCACTGCGTCTCACATATGCTGCGTGATTGAACAGTATGCTGCTGCTGAGTCATGTGATTGTCCCACTGCTTGTGAGTATACCGTTTACGATATCTCCACCAGCTACTCCGCATTTCCGTCTGAAAGTGTTGCAGATGAGTTTGCACGGGAGCGTAATACAACTACTTCGCAAATTTCCAAGAACTATCTCGGAGTGGAAATCTACTTTGAGAGTCTGAATGTAGAGAGGGAAGTGACGGAAGATGCATACAGTGTTGTTGCATTGCTTTCAGATATCGGTGGCCAGCTGGCACTATTTGTTGGGGTAAGTGTTATTTCGGTGCTGGAATTTGGAATGTGGTTGCTGGATGAAGTTAAAGATCGGTGCTTTGGGATCGGTGATCAGGAGATCCATGAGTGGGTTGAAGCTGAAAAGAGGAAATGGAAAGAAAGGAAACGTCGTGATAGTTCATCAGTGGAAATGAAAGAAGTTACAACCACCAAAGAAACAGATGTCTAAGCAGGGACCACAGGATTGCAAGTAATGTGATGCTATGATGTAGTTATGTTGTACACGAGTATAATAAAGTGTATCAATATATACCCGTGTATAGCTAGATTGCATTGTGCATGGAGCTCACTGCGGTATATACAAACTCCAACACTGGCTACCTGAGCTAGTGCATGCATGGTATACTGGAAGTTATAAGCCAGGCACTAAGTAACCAAATCCTAGCTAGCCACACCATAAATTATAACATAGAAAATATACGCGATACGGTTAGGTCGCTATATAACTACCTCTATCGGAGTGCATGGCAGTGGGTAGCTATACTGCCATGATCTATAGAGTCTATAGATCATGGCAGTAGCTACCCACTGCCATGCACTCGTCCGGAGCAATCAGAGTGGAAGTGATATATATGCCTGTGTACACTACATGTAGCTGTGTATGGATCAGTGGGGGGTGGGCCTGGGAAAGAGGTTAGGAGGGCCATGGGCCTTAAAAGCTATTTCCAATTGCAAGCATGAGTCTTTTAGTGTCCTTTCTTCAGATGACCATGTGTTTAGACATGCATGCCAAGGATTTCATGAAGGCTGAGTGAAGTCAGATTTCAAACCACAAGACTGACATTTAGCCCATACAGATTTTCACGTGATATGTGAATGTAATAGCTACAAACGTCATGTGATCATTAGTACATGCATGGTTAACTGAGAGCAGCCTGGAGCTTGTGAGTCGCCATACAAGAGGCGGTGAATAAGTTCCTGGTGATGCCCACACATACGGGGAAGTTTCCCATGCAGTTGGAATGGAGTCTATAATGGCCATTCCATTAACATTCTTCTGAGATGCTGCATAACGACAACCCTCAAACACCAATGGCAGAATGGCAGGGTGGAAGAACAGCAACCCTTGTCACCCTTTTTTTTCTATGAAAATTTTAGGCAACAGGAGAACCCAGTAGCCGAAGGCTAATATAAGATAGTTAGCTAGCTATACCAGTCTGCAATCTGATAATATTAACTGGATCATTCATAATGCATGCTACCAGCTATTTTCTTCATTGGAGGGTGAGTCAGGTCCATGCATCTCTGGCGGTAGCAGCTTTCCAGTCACGTGACTTTCCTGCTGCTGATCACGTGACAGCTCCACCCCAGCACTAGCTCCGCAGATGCGCATCTACATCTCCAAACCTTGTCCTTGGGTGTTTTGGAGGAAGGATGTCCTTCTACATTAGACACAAGACAACTTAACTGCGATCAATGGTCTCATGGAGTGACGACTCAGTGGACAGAAAGCAGCAAGGGGACGGGAGGGAGGGTGAACGGCCTGCACCTTACCACCGCAACTTAACCAAGACACTTGCAACTGTCAGCTAACAATTGCCTATGCACCGTTGCTAATGCCCTTTACATGCGCATGCGTAATCAGCTCCACCCTGGTTCAGGTCCCATACCCATATATTATTGTCCCATATGGCTCGACCTGCCATTCTCAGTGTTAACCCCATTCAGCTATGTCTAAAACGATTTTTCCAGGCAGTTATACATGACTTCTGAGCATGTGGTCTGAGCTGCTCATACACACGTCACTATGCACTCCTTAGTACTACCTAGTCTCATTCCCAGACCCTCATACGCATTGAAGGTCAGAGAGGGTCTGGGCACTATACTACAATGACAGTAGCTATTTGCACACACTCTAACCGACAACCGTGCAGTAGCTACCAGCCTCACAATAACAAGCACTAATTGGTACCCTTAACAACAAACCATCAACCTGGAACTTAATTGGCAGTTTGCTGATGAAGTTTACACAATTAGCAACCACATACCTATTCCTATTTAAGTGACAGGGTTGCACAAAAGGAGGTCCTATACTAGTGCTCCCCTACACGTAGACACTCAACATTCTCCGATCCATCAACCATGCAGAACGTTTCAACACCAAAATAAAAGGGATCATGTAGTATCCGACCCCACCACAAATGAAAGGGGGCGTAGTCAACAGGCGCGTGATGCCATGCCCACTCAATTCCCATGGTGCCATGCCCACCTAAGGGTCGAATGCATATGCATGCGCTAGCTCGAGAATAAGTTGCGGATCAAATTAATGATCACATAAGCTTACGACACTGGGCCAGGCAATGGCACCTTGTGTGAAAATTCCCGGTTAGGGCCCAGCTGCAGGTTTAGATTCTCCAATACCGGCCATCATTTATGCTCAACGGTCATTTTAATTATGTAAACATACTCAACTGTCATACATACAAGCTCTCACACAGCCTGACAACAACAGTATGTAGTTGATGCACGACAAGTAACCGAACCCTAGCTAGCCACACCCTAACCGTGCTGTCATAATTAATATTGCCCCACCCACTTGCTAATGATGGAGCTCGAGGACGCTAGCGCTGGAGAGGAGCGAGAGCCCTCGTGCAGAGAGCAGCTGTGCAAAAAGGATAGCAAAAAGTTCACGAAATACGTGGAATCTACCACTGCTCACGGAGTGGCCCGCATTTTCAGTGGTAAGTCAATAATCAGGCGATTATTCTGGGCTGTCGTGTTCCTAGGGGCGATGGTGGGATGTCTGTACAACGTTAGCGACCGAATCCGCTTTCTTGTCGGAAATCCTACCTCCACAACCATTCAGCTAGTAAGAGAAGAGAGCTTGACGTTTCCTGCTGTGACAATTTGCAATCTCAACACTGTGAAAAGTGACTTCTTGCAGGCAAGGGGATTGGATGATGGCTTTCGCACTTTGAACCTCTTAGATCCTAATGACCCTTCTTATCAACCAGATTGTGATTCTTTGATTAATGATTCTCTGATCGATACTGAATGGCTTAGCCTCAGTGACATTCAGTATGAAGGCAGGCAACGTGCTGATGAGTTTATTGTGGACTGCCGTTTTTTAGGAAGGCGCTGTAGTGCAACTGAGGACTTTATTCCTGTATTCACACAACTAGGGTATTGTTATACCTTTAATAGTGGAAGAAATGGTACAACTACTCAAATTACGGATGGAACAGGTCCAAGAAATGGCCTCCAAGTGATCTTAAATATTGAGCAGTACCAGTATGTTTTTTCACCAAGCTTTGATGCTGGTGTAAAAGTGTCCGTACACACTCAAGATGAACCCCCACAACCAAATGATAGTGGCATTGGTGTACCAGCAGGCAGAAATGCATTCATTACCCTGAAAGAGAGGAAAGTGAATGATCAAACTCGTCGTAATTGTAAACTCCAATCCGAAAACACAGATTTTAACTTCCTACGAGAGGAGTATAACTATTCTGTCGCTGCTTGCCTGGTCGACTGTTTTTTCTCAAACCAAACCGAGTCCTGTGGGTGCCAAGACACAGGAAATGAGTTTTTACCAGATTCAAACCGCTTTGCAAGCTATCCGAGATGCACCATTGATGACACTTGCTGTCTTCTTGAACGGTCTTACAGACCTGCAAGTTGCAACTGTGTGTCTGCGTGTGAATACACTACTTACGATATTTCCACCAGCTATTCAGCATTTCCAGCCAGGAATTTACTCCAAAGTCTGATTGAATTGTTAAATGAAACTTTTATGGAGCTTCCTACTGATGTTTCGTTCTACGAGGATAACTTCCTCAGTGTTAGCGTCTACTTTGAGAGCTTGAATGTTGAGGTGCAAGCAACACAAAGTGCGTATGGTGCTGTAGCTCTTCTGTCAGATATTGGGGGTCAGTTGGGATTGTTTCTAGGAGTTAGTGTTATTTCAGTCATGGAATTTGCGACATGGATCCTGGATGAACTGAAAGACCGATGCTGCGGAGTTAGCGAGAGAAAAATCAAGAAGATTATGAGAACCTCTGGTTGGTTTGAAGCTAAAGAAAAGAATACCACTGATGAATACCATGAGTACAGCCAATCAGAATCCAGTAAGCAGATGGCAGACCTTGATAATCCCCACAAAGAATCTGACACGTAGCCAAACAAAGTTTTCTCTACTGTATGCATATGGTATGTTTGCCAACACCTGTCATTGTAAAGGATGCTTAGTCATGTATTTTATCCGGTCATATTATACTTCCTGCTGCTGATCAATGATGTTACATGCATGTATAAAAACTACATCGAAGTGTATATGTAAGTCAATATAATATTATAATATACACCTCTTTAGAATTTATACTTGCCCAAACAAGTGATACAATTAGCCCAAGGTAAATAGCTATAGCTTTTGGCCCAGTTTGGGGCACAACTATGAAATTTACTGTAGCCCATCATGAACATTTGGCACTCCATTCAATTAAGTTAATTAACACTATGAATACTACAGCTAGATTAGATGCCCTTTGCAGTATGAGTTAAGGCTACATAAGAGAGGGAGAAATAATATAGATCTGGTGCAGATGCATGTCGAATCTAGCTCTCTATTAATTTTGAAGCAACAAAAAGCCTGAGTACGAGGCTAGCTCCGCCTTACTAATGTCTTCTAAACCCTGAAGTGGCAATTGTTTACTGCATTGGCTGCTGCAGGTGATAAAAGATACTGTTCAACTTTAGAACTTTGCTACATGGCTATCATTGAATCAATTTTTATTCCCAGCAGTGAGAGCATGCAGTGCAGATGTTGTCAGACCCATTGTTGTTTGGTCCGCCACCCGCTACCCCACACTCCTCAACTGGATGCTACCTTGAGATCTCTACCACACTTGTCAGTCTTTGGGGGGTCAAGCACCACACTCAATATGGCATCCAGGTAATGTCCAATTGTTCACCACAAATTGTTTGGACAGACATTGTGCCCTGATTGCGCATTAAACAGAGATATGGGTTCATCCATATACTGATTACTATAGTCTTGTGCTCTGAAACATGTCAGTTCTCTTGTAAGCACCTAAACGGTATTTCAGTTGGCCCAACTCATATTTATGATGAATTTCCTCTTTGTCCTCTTCCATCATCCTTGTAATGCCATCCATTACCCTCTTCTCATTTATCCCAAAGCAGCGATCTTTGATCTCGTCCAGCATCCATGTCAGTAATTCAGTCAGTGATATGATACTAGCTCCAAGAAATAATCCCAGCTCACCTCCTATGTCGGAAAGAAGTGAGCCTATACCATATGATCTCACTGTAACCTCCGCTATGGTTGTCAGCTGTTCAAAGTAAATATGCACCTTAATGAAGCTGTGTTGCACAATATCAGGAGTTGTGTTGTACTGCTCTGCAACCTTCTCGATGTCAACTAGAGCGGGATAAGCTGAGTAACTTGTTGACACATCATACGATGTGTAGGTACATTCAGCTGTGCAAAAGCACTCTTCAGTTATCGTCAAAGTTGCAAGCACACAGCACAGTTGGGAGATGTTACACAAAGGGAGATGAGCGTATGGACCGTCTGTCAGTGGTTGGATAACGTTATCAATGCATTGGCATGTATCTGCGATGTCTCTTAGAAGGCAGTCCTTGAGACAAGCTGGAAAGGAATAGTTGTAATTCCTAAGAAAGTCGAACTCTGCAGGACTACGAGGTGCCTTACACGTTTTTGTTTCACTTTTATCTTCAAAAGTACGAGCTCCAAGGCTAATAAATGCTCCCTTACCAGGTGGTATTGAAATACCACGTTCAAGTGGCTGAGGTGGGTGTTCTGGGTTATGTACAGTGACCCTTACGCCAGCGTCATTATCAACAGTTGCACCATACTGATGTTGCTCTATATTCAGAACTACCTCTAGATCATGGCGGTACCCACTGCCGTGCACTTGTCGGAGTGGGTAGTTCTGTCCACTGTTGAAAGTGTAACAGAGTCCCAGTTCAGTCAGAGTGGGAATGAATTCTTCTTTGATGCTACAAGGCAGGCCAACAAAGTTGCAATCAATGACAAAGTCTTCTAGCTTCTGTCCCCCTTCTACTGCAACTTGTCTGAAAGTGGCATTCCCGGCTGTAGTTGCTTTCTGTGCACTGCACTGGTTTTGGTACTCATCTAGGAAGTTTGAGGAATTTGTAATTACGAGCTGGAATGCAGATTGAACAAGTTCGGTGAGGTTCTTTCTTTCCAGATATGATTTCCTGAAGGAATTTGTGTTGCAGAGTGTGATGGCAGGGAACTGAATGGAGCGGGCATGGACAGTTGACACTGTTGTTGCAGTGGGAACACTCACATAGTGCAGAATTCGGTCCACTGTAGTGTAACAGCATCCTACAAACACAAACAGAAATAACAAGGCCCACAGGACACGCCTGATCTTGGATTTCCCAATGAAGATGTGTCGCACCCCGTGAGTTGTTGTCGAACTCGCATACTTCATGAACTTTTTCTTGTCTCTTTTCATGAGACGTTGTCGGAATGGCAGTTTGTGTACCTGCTGCGTCTCCAATTGCTGTGCGCTAACATTGTCCAGACCGAAATAGTCAGTGTCCACTTCCATACTTCCATCATTCCCCTTGCAGACACACGTGAATGTTTACACAAATGTACAATCAAGTGGGTGGGGCTAGGCGCCTAGGAGCGCGCGCGCGCGAGCCCAGCTCGCTCACCGAATAATATCACGTGCACCGTACACTTCGCTAGTCTCGTTCCCAGACCCCGAACGCGCAATGACGCGTCGCACACCTGGCGTTCGGGGTCTGGGAACGAGACTAGTCTACCACTCCGCCCACTTACCGCGTGTCGTTCCATCGACGTCGTACTTGCGTCGCAACTCTTCACCATGTCAATCGGGATCCCCATCAAGCTTCTTCACGAGGCGGAGGGTCACATCGTGACCCTAGAGACGACGACAGGTGATGTCTACCGCGGAAAGCTCCTGGAAGCAGAGGACAACATGAACTGCCAAATGCAGAACATTACGGTCACGAGCAGAGATGGACGAGTGACCCAGGTCGAACAGGTGTTCGTCCGTGGTAGTATGATTAGATTTCTTATCCTTCCCGACATGCTCAAGAACGCGCCGATGTTCAAACCCAAGGCAGCAGGTAGCAGAGGCGTGTCAGCTGGAGGTGGCAAATCGGCCATGTTGAGAGCGCAGGGTAAGTAACGCCATTACCTCCAGTGCTACATAGCGAAAGAGGAGAGATAGAATTGTCACAGTTGATGGCTGTGAGAAACGTGTGCAGGGGTGCAGCTTTTTGAGAGTATGCTAATGGTTTCCAATTAGAGCACACCTTATGGGCATGGTACATAGTACTCCATAACTACTTAGTGCTTCAGAACCAAGACTGAACATTTCTCTACTCCAAACCCCAATCAGCATTGCTCTCATTCCCAGATCATCCTGACAAAGGGTAGCCTCGTTCCCACCACCAGTATTATGGATTGCTTGCAATATGCTAATGCAGTGGGGAAGGCCTGGGAGATCTTGTCACGTCAAGGGCGCATCGAGCCGCCGAAGGTGGCGAGACGGCATGCAACGTTCATAGACGGCAAAATGCTAAGTGTTACTAAATATAGAAATCAAATTTTGACTATAAGCACGTGAACTGTAGACGCGCGCCCCTTATGCGGTCACTTTTGTACTTACGAGACTGCTGGCATTCCGCTCGTCTTTGGCAAGGACCTAGCTACCTAGCGTGAGCTCCTTTCGATGCTATCATTCCCTCCCTCCAACTTACGCAACAGCAAATGTCGAGCTGTTGTGCTGTTGTCGAGAGCGGCGAATGTTGGCTTGCATCCGGCAATACTTTCTCCGAATCTGGGCCTGAGGAGAGGTACCTGGACTAGAAGAAGTACTTGGACTAGAGATCGCTTGGATAGCGTTTCTATACCGACATCGGTAGCACTCATCTTCCTTGCCCAGGAAAGATTTCCGTCCAAAGCACCGTAACCATACCGTGCACGCAATTTCACGTGCTTAACCGGAAACGTTATTTTTAGTAACACTCAGCACTATGCCGTCTATATGTGTGCTATAGGAAGTTGCATGCCCTCTCGCCGCCTCCAGCGGCTCGATGCGCTCTTGGTCACGTATGATGTTATCAGGTAGACAGAGAATGTACACATGGGAGGCGGTGCCTAACTGTTATAATACCTGTTTGTGTTGATCTGTCCCTGGCATGGTGAACAACGAACAGTATTGATCATCTGCCTTGCGAACGCTCTGACATATCCAGCCTTTAGATGGACAGTATCTCCTGTGTGTCTACCGGATGGCACCACACATGACCAGATCTCCCAGGCCTCCCCCTGCTGTATTTACATGAAGCGATCAAATACTGGCGGTGGGAATGGCCTGGGAACGAGGCTAGAAAAGGGGTCTGGTGTTCTGAGTGACAATTCTTGTCAAATGGGGTCAACACACTGTCACTTTAACCTGTCAGTGGATTGTATTGTAGCTTAATAACTGTCGGTCAATACACTATATCCTGTGTGAATCCACCAAGTCAGTACAGATCCCTTTGCTGTCATCTCTTCCACATGCTTCTGCATGGGAAACAAACTCGGAAAGAAAACTAGAGGTGCCCAGTAGAGCACCTGCTCCGTGCACTGTTTACAGAAACGCTGGATACATAAAAATTAATTACGGCTCCTTTTGTGGAAACTTTTGCAGGTTCGTTAACATTACTCTGCTGTGGAAAGACACATGCATGTATGCAGTACTTTATTCACACTGCCGGTGACAAACAGGTGGAGATGTGAAACTATTTCTCCTTTGCAATACTACTGCTATACCTGGCAACCCTCTTACGAAAAAAACTTTGCTGTCCTATTCCGTACACTAAAAGATTCGATGTCTAGTAGCTATCAACACAACTTGTTTATTTTCATTCGGAAAAAAAAGCTTCTTTACATACATCATCTATCTACTCCACTGTATTACACTCTGATTCCTTGTTGACTCAGTAAAATTGCATCATTTCCTGCTTGGCATGTGATGTGCAAAGCAGCAAGATTGCTGTACTGTCATTGCATAATCTGGAAGTGGACAAGCAACCTATGTGCATTACTTTTTGCTTGGCAAACACTACTTCCCATAAACCCACCTCTATTGCTTTCCCTTCTGCAGCTGGAGCAAGATCCCGAGGTGGGAGGGGTGGTTTCCGGGGTGGGAGAGGGGGGCGTGGTGGCAATGTGTTCCAGCGGAGGCACTGATCATAAAGAACAAACTCTCAAACTACATTTATACGTCATTTAGACATTTTATTATAGCACTTACATTTGCCATTTGGTCCGTGGATTATCTTCATCAGATCAGAGGATGAGGCGATCCTCATTTTTGTGATGATCCGGTGATGTCAACTGCACTGAGAGAATAGTGTAATTGGATCCCGTGAGTACTTACAAGTGCTAGCCTAATAAGATGCATCGCAGTGATGGAACTTCCTTGAATTCCAGCGAAATTAACACGACCATGATTACGTTTTCGCAGTGGTTATTTCGGCGGGTTTTTGCTTGCACACTGTACCGCACCCATATTAGGCATTCCGCCTTGTTTGAAATAATAGTGCCTAATGCATGCAGTGCTAGTGATCGTTATAATCTACCTATTTTTATAGTACTTGACCTGGACTGCGTCTGAAGCTTGCTGTCGTAATCTTGCGTCCGTCGCTAAGCACAGTTATTTTGGTGATTGCCCATGGGCAGGTTGCGTGCGTGAGTCCATCGACACTCGGTACTGAATCTTACAAGTGAAAAACTACTCCGGTACTGTTGCGCGATGCCTTCCAACGGTATAACAATCAGTGTAACGGCCGAGACAAATGCCGGCGGAAGGCGGCATATGGAGGACTACCTCGCCGTCAAGTTGTGCCCAAACGAAGAACTCTGTAAGTGCCCTAATCTGCGAGAGCAGGCCTTCGTGGGCGTTTTCGACGGCCATGGGGGGAAGGAGGCCGCCAAATTCGCCAGAGAACGATTGTGGGATCTCATACAGAATCAGCCGAAATACTTATCCACTGATGTGGAGACCATACAAGAGTCCATTGAGGAAGCGTTCTTGGCCCTACACCATGAAATGGAGCCTTTGAGGGGTAAGTATGTATGTGATAGAAGTGGCCTGTTAAGTCTAGCTCCCCCCACAATGAAACGTAATAGCTGTTGACTTTGTCGGCTCCTTCGAGACTTCTCAGGGGGGCCGACTTGTAGAGTAGGGGTGGAGCCAAACAAGGAGGCGGTTTTCTGTGGGCGTAAAATTGTATGGCCGGCCTATAGTACCCTGTATATTGATGTACACTGAACATCTACACATCACTCTTGAACTTTCTATCTCTGTTTACAGAGACTTGGAAGAGGAACAAGATGGGTGACTTGAGCACAGCGGGCACAACAGTCTCCACAGTGATTTTCAGGCAGGACAACATCTTCGTAGCAAACGTAGGGGACTCTACGGCAGTGATGGGTGAGCAGTGAGCACCATTATTACAAGTGTGAGAATGTCTCACATTGGCTGACATTTTAGGTATGCATAGTGTTGGTAGGATAGCACAAAACGGCTCGGTTACAATTTGCAACTATCGAGTCCTTTGACTTGAAATTGAGTTTGTACAGTACACAGAAATGCTCGAAATTTATGATTGAGCCCTTGTCGGTGTCACTGAGTAGCCTGGGTACGAGGCTAGTCACTGAGTATGACAACTTTAATGGTAGTTATGTAATCATGCCTGTCAAATTTATATTGCTTCAGGAATGCAGCTAGCTCATTTTACAACCCATGTGTGGTAGTTTTGCATCACTATTATGATGACCCATTACCTCTTACTAACTGATCTGTCTCCTGCTTGTGTTTCACAGCTGTTTGCAACCCCAATGGCCACCTGCCAGGACAGCATCCTCTTTCTGCCCACGTACTGACTAAGGATCACAAACCTGAAGACCCCGAGGAGACAAAACAGATTCGGAGCCTTGGTCAGTCCCCTAGCTGGTGTTGTGTACCTGTACTGTTGGTTGTTATGAGCCTCATTCCCAAGATGGTGTGGAAATGAGGCCAGAGCTACCTTGGAGTGGTTGACCTTTAGTAGCCTTGAGAGCCTCGTTTCCAGACCATTCCCACCGCCAGTATTTGATCACTTACAGTATGTGAATACGTACATACTGTAAGTGATCAAATACTGGCGGTGGGAATGGCCTGGGAATAGGCTACTATGTTAAGCTGTGATAATTACATGATTGCAAGCTTTGGAGAGAGAGAATAATCGACAGAAAAATTTCTGGGACCAGCTGGGATTCGAACCCAAAGAGTACTAGTCAGACATATTATGTTTTGACAATTATTGATATTGAGTTCAAGATTGACTTGCTGCTTGAGACATATTAGGTTCATCAGATTGTGACAGATTGTAATTTTGCTTGTAGTAATCAGGCATGTTTAGACTTGTCCGCTGTGTAGATACCACTGCACACCATTTGAGCAATGCCTAATGAACTGGCAAATGAACATGCCAACTTCCATTTACGATACACATAGGAGGGCCCAGTAGTTGCTGGCTATTGTCCTGTTAAGCATATTATGTACACACACCTTTAATGGATACTGTTACGCTCTTGTTGAGTTGAATAGCTAAGACACTGCCTCCACCTGTAATGTGAATAGATCGTTACACTGGTAGCTAAGATATTGAAAGGAGTGGGTTTGAGTGCCAGCCAGCATGAAGGTAGAGTTCACTGATGCATGCATGGTGACAGTGTTTCTCCCTTGTGTATTATGGTATTCATATCATTCTCCACATATGGGAAGCCCTCATGTTGCCAATGCGTAAGGGGACATTGAAACTGTCTAGCAAGGCTTATATACTCAATCTCTGAAGGCACAGTAGACGGGCGTATTTAAGGGTTCATGGTTGGTGATTGTTATGCACCATATAGTTCTGGGCAAAGAAGTGCCATGTTAGACTGACCTGGCTCGGCGACTCTTTGAGGGACAATGCAGAGAATCCTGTACCCAGACGGGACAGTACAAAACCTAGACTTTGAACTGTGGACTGGGCCAAGGAATGGACTCTGGACTCGATAATGGACGGATAAGTATTCCCACCTAGAACTTGGCTGCTGATTAATATGCTTGTAATGTCTGATCCCTGGAAATTGAAAGTTTAGTCCATTATTGAGTCCAGAATTCAGTGCACAGAGTCCAGTCCATGGTCCAGAGTCTAGAGTTTGTACTGTCCCTACCCAAACTATGTATCACTGCTGCCTAGCTCATTCCAAGGCCACTCCCACCTCTAATCTTAACTACGGTGGCCACTGTGCTGCCATAAATAATCGGTAGCTTTAGTCAGCTGGTTCTGTGGTTACCATAATTACCATGGCTACCATGGTACCACTACCATTGGCTGCTGTCCTGTTATGTATCTGTGTATCGCCTAATGTGCTTCAGGGAGTACCCACAACATCGTGTAACCGCAAACACACATGCTTAAGGGTTCGGTGCTTGTGAATTGACCATCCCAGGTCTTTTATGGAGAATAGTGACCAGATCTTTGGCCTGAATGAATAAGTCTTTAGTGTGGGTGTATGCTATGTGCGTGAATGTGTGTGCAAACTATGGAGCTACTGTTCTTTACGCTGACTGTTTTCTCATAGCCACCATCCCTCCTTTCCTCTCCTGCACAGGTGGTCAGGTCATGATCAGTCGCAAGGGAGTGCCAAGGGTTGTGTGGGAGAGAAGAAGGCGCAGAGGCCTCTTGGAACAAGACGAGGAGGAAGATGGCGAGGTGGACCTCATCCCATTCCTGAGTGTCTCTCGCTCACTGGGAGACTTCTGGTCCTTCAACCCAAGGACAAAGCAGTTTGTTGTCTCCCCAAGGCCGGACGTTCACGTGCTTCCCCTAAACCTCAAGGAACAGAAGTTTGTTGTAATTGCGACCGATGGGCTGTGGAACGTAATGTCCCCACGAGAAGTTGTGGAGTTCATCTGGGATTATGAACACGATGACCAACAATGCCACCAACCTAGAGATGTAGTCAGAGCTGTCATCAACGAGGCACTAATGCGTTGGAAGTCCAAGAACTTACTTGCCGACAATATAGCTGTTCTGATCGCCTTTCTCAGCAGTGAAGAGGCTGTTGAAATCCAGCCCTCAGTCTCAGGGATCAGCGGCTCTTCCTGCCCCTCAAATGATCAGGAGGTACCCCCCGGTGTCCCCAAGGCAGCCTCCCCCACTCCTAGTGCTGAGACAGGGGTGGACAGTGAGGTCAGAGATAACCCAGCCTCTCCTTCACCTGCCTCGTCCTCTAACGTAATCAACCTTGTGTCGAACTCAAAGAGCGGGAGCACCATGTATTACAAGGAGACATTCCCCGATGGGGTATCCATTGAGTACCACACCAAAGTGAAGCTGCGCCACCGGAGGAAAGGGAAGCATACCGGAAAGGATTCAAAAGCGAAACTACAGAGCTCTTTCAAACCAGACGGATTAGGACCAAGCAAACTGTCAAAGATGTGCAAGAGAGAAAGGCGTGATGAGCTGGGTGCATCGGTCGAGCCACCGTCAAAGAGGACTAGAACAGAGACTGCAGATTCTGGGTGCGAGTCAGACGAGGGTAAAATGGACACCACAAGTGCGCAGAGGGAGGAGAAGCCTCCCCCCACGGCCACCGAGGAGCATGGGTCTGACAGCAGCAGTGGGGTGTTCAGCGACGAGAATGGAAGCACAGAGGGCATGCTGGGGCCTGCAACTTCCTCTGGGTGAGTAACTGTTGCTGCTGTGTTTGCACTTGTACAGGATGTGAATCTCTTTGTAGGTCCTGTCGCAACTTGCATGCTTGTAGCAATTTGTATGAAGTGGGTGCTTATTGAAAGCAGCTTTATCAACACACAACCTGGCAAGTTAGTGGCTTCACTGTGCAACTGGCCAGCTACATGTATCCCCCACAGGCATGCACGTGCCTGTACTGGCACTAACGGATGTTGATTTAGCAGAGATTGTAACTTTTAGTTTAGTAAAATAATGTCAAAAGGGGTATTACTAAAAGCACTTTTAGTTTTAGTTAGCAACATACACTTACCCCAAAACAGCCATTGGTCTTTGCGGAGTGTGCATTGTCTATGTTTCAGCTGTGCATAACATTTCTGCATTTGATCACAAGTTCTCTATAATAACTGCTCACACACAATAATTACACAATGATGTCATAGCTACAAAAGTCATTCTAAAGTGTACCTCACACAATTAATTACTAAAATGACCCCTGCCTTACCAAAATGGATTTTAGTTTTAACGCTAGCTAGCACTGTTTAGTTTTAAGGAAGATCAAGGTCAAAATGTTGTCCCCCATCACTCCACAGTCCTTGATTCTACCTATACCCCAGTTTCCAACTTCACCACTGATTTAACTAACCAGGCTAGCAATGTCTAGCAACACATTCCGTGACAAGACTTGACAAGACTACACATGCAGATGAATGTTTCTGCTGAAACTCACATCAGGATTACAATGTGTAAACATACCACTCGGGCATGCACAAACCTGCCTGTGTGACCTTTGCCCTCTCAACTCCTGTCCCCAACACAGCAGTGCATTGCCTGTTCCAGACCAAGTGGAAGTGGCCATTCACAGCTCAAGTTGTGATTGAAGGTATGCACTGTCAGTATTCATCACCCTGAATACCACTTGTGTGGAATTTGTTGGCGTGAATTCATTGGATGGGCAGGCATCAGGAATGGTAGTCAGGACTACTCCCACGTTATTTGATGATGGTAGACATCACACCACCATGATCTCCAGTTGAATGCTATTCAGTCAGGATTGCAGTGTTACTAGTGTTACTGATGACTAGGGATGGGCAAATAATTATTTTGTGATAATCACGATGACTATCGTTCTGCATACTTATGAGTCATACTTATGAGTATGATCAACTCTTCTCTTGATTGCAGGATACCAACACATTGCAAGCAGCTGTATTATTGTATAAAAGATAATCTGTGTATAAGATATTTTTCAGATATTTCCTCTCCCTACCCCCCACCCTCCCCCAGAAATTCACCACTCCGCACATTTTGGAGTGTTTTACTTTTTTGGTTTTGTTTTACTGGTGTACAGTAATAGTTGTAAAGTTTACTAGCATGCAGATTTTGATTGAGTTCCCACAAGCAATGGCATCCTATAGCTGCAGCTATATGCAGGACTCCCTGGAGGACCAGCCAGGTGGCTGAAGGGACATTTCCTGTCTAAAATTAAAATTTATCTATCTATCTATCTATGCATGATGGTCCGAAGATGCACTGTCGTAGGGATATACGGCACTGGAAATCAGTTCAATACTTAGGGGCAGGTACTATTATTATTGCCGCTGACTTCTGGTGCCATAATATATTCCAACTGACCCCCAACCCAGATAGTAACAAGTAGCTTCACTCGCTTCAGCTACTGCCTCCTCATTTGCCTAGGTGAGCAGTCGGATCCGGCAACGGGCAGCTCTGTTTCAGAGGTCTCGCCTTGATCCCTCACTGCATGAGTCTGCATGGCAATATCTATGGTCTGGCATAGCTCCTTATATTACTCTGACCAAGGGCGCATGGTCAACTGCCCATAATTATTATACAACTTGTTCTGACCCCCACCCTGACTGGGGTGGGCAATAAGTACATGTAGAGACACACATGCACACATGCACACTTAAAATCATTAGTCATGAGCTGCATGGGATATTACCCATGCAGGTCTTTTTCCAAGGGCAACATTGCCCTTCAGGGGTTTTATTTCATGTTTGCCTGCGAGCGACAAAAGTTGGGCGTGGAGGAACGAGGCTAATTATATAGCACTACTGACTGAAACTGTATACCTTGATCCTATTATATCTATGCATGCTTGAAACTACTTTTGTCAGCACAGAGTGAGAGCATGCAAACTGTTTGGCAGTCGCGCACTCGCGCCGCCTGAGTGTTCACTATATATGCGGCCTCGATGCACACTCAGTTTGACGTCACAGCGTACATGTGACCGGTCGACCAGAAGTGGGTGGATCTTGTCTCGATGTCGCATACTGGCTAGGTCAGGTACTAGTAAGGATATATTTGCAGGGCAGCTACTGATCTTATGACCTGTTCAGTGCCCGTAGCACAGCCCTTCCTGCCAGGGAAAGAGCTAGCTAGCTAGCTAGCTAGCTAGAGAGACAGTGTAGGATTAATTTCTGTATAGTAGGCTGACCTTTTTGTGTGTCAACCATCTCCATGTACTTGACGTTTGGTTTGTCTGTAATTACAACTGGCTCGTTACCCAAAAGAGCAAAGCCAATCAAGTTGCATATGGTCTTCTTCCGTTTGCAGCCATGGAGTTGGGTCTTGGTGACTTGGGAACTATACGAAAAGAGCTCCATGAAGCCCGCACAAAGTGGTACGATGTTGGCCTTGAACTGAAAGTGCCAGTGGGTACACTGGATAGCATTGAGGCTCAGTCAGATGACCCAAAGAAGTGCCTACTTGAAGCACTGAAACACTGGTTGAAGACAGTCGATCCGAAGCCAACATGGCAGGCTCTTTTCGATGCTCTTAGGAGCTGTGTAGTTGAGGAAAACCAGTTAGCAAACAGCCTCGAAGAGAAGTACTGTCCAAAGAGCAAGACCTCCCCTCTCCTGGAACGAGCGAGGGATATCCTAAAGCCAGTTCAAAATGCTACAAGTGGGATCAAGGATGAATTTGTTCAAGACATTGTTGACAATTTCGTCACCACTTCCCTCCAGTCAGGCAAGAGTTTGGCAAAGGTGCAGGCACAGCTGCAAAAGCTCCACAAAGAGGATTTCTTGATCACTGAAGGCATGTTCAAGAAGGCTCAGGAACTAGCCATCAAAATCCACTCACAGCGCTCACCAGCAGAGTCCGGTGCAGCAGTAGCATTAATGCCTGTCTCCAAAGCCAGCCAGCCATTGTTTAGCAAGGACACAGTCTACCATGCAGGTATCTGTTGCTTTGCTGTCAGTACCTGTGATGCTGGCAACTACCAGAGCTTCTTCAAGAAGAAAGATTCGGTTCCTGGTCACTCCTTCCAAGCCGTCTCCATATCCCGGTCAAAGCAAGACCGCTACCTCATTGCGAGGCAGGATGACTCCACCTACTACTTTGCCTTCCAGAGTGAACCACACCTACTGGAGTGGTCAAAGAAATTCACATCATTCAATGAAGGTAATATTCATTGTGTGCTATGACTAAAGGTTGGATATCATTTCCTGCTTTGGCAGGGGAGGATACAGGATTTTTGAAAGTGGGGGTCTAAGTAGCCTCGTTCCCAGGCCGTTTTGGCCAAAAACGGCCTGGGAACGAGGCTAGGGTCTAAGCAGAACTGAATGCTGCCGAAGGCAGTGCATAGAGGTGCGTAGTGCTGATCAGTCCGCGCAAAGCACGGAAATTTTTTTTCGCCCTCATTAATTTTTTCAGTTGTCAGGATGGCTCTCGTGGCACCTTCGTGCTTTGCACTGATGTAGCTACGAGTACGAGTAGCAACACAAATTCTAAGTGTCTGGGTCTCGCTTCCTTCAGGAGGTGTACACGTATCTCAAGGGGGTGACACTCCCATTGACGCCGTAGTCAGAGCTGCGACCGGGGTCAAGAAATCTTGACCGTCATTTTTGCTGCTTGACTGCTTGACCGCATTGCAAAAAGACTCTTGACCGTTTGACTGCGCTGTATTTCAGCCGTTGACCGCTTGACCGCCGATAGTATACGGAAGAATGCGTAGCGACTGCAGCCTTTCCTTAGTATACGGGGTCAAGATTCGCTGATAAGCCCGGTCGCAGCTCTGACTACAGCGTGTATGGGAGTGTCACCCCCTTGTATCTTGGCCTTTACAAAAAAAATGCCGTAGACCACATGCACAGTACAGCTGCGCAGTCCCACTGTGCTCCGCCTAACAACGGGGTTGTCTCGATTCCAGATCACCGGACTGGGAGTGCATACCCGTAATTGCGATAAGTAGCCGTGTGGGACGTGAAACCGATGGCTCGCCTTTGTTTGCAAGCAGACAAATGGCAGTAACACAGAGTAGATAGAGCTCTGGGTAAGTTCTCCAAAGACATGCCATCTACCCTAGCTATCCTGGCATATCAATACCTAGAAGTCCTGGGGGGGGGGTCTTGAGACCCCCAGGACCCCCCCCCCCCCCCCCCCCCCCCTAGATCCGCCCCTGTTTGGTATCAGTATAGGTTGGTGTACATGTTACATATTGGTTGGATGCTAACGACCTTCAGGTATCACTTCCCAAAGTGAGAGGTTTCCACTTCGCTTCATTGTGGAACTCCTCAACAAACAATGCCGTATCGTTCTCACAGGTTAGTTGTGACAGAGGTATATTATACTACTCCTTTACCATCACTTATAATACAGAAATGGACCATCATTCTTTTAGGGTTTTCCTTTGGTGGTCTGCTGGCGTGCACAATAGCTGCATCTGTGTGGGACTTACCCTACATCAGCTCTGATCTACTGAAGGAGAACCTGGCCTGCATCACGTTTGGTCAGCCTCATGTGAAACTGCAGATTGTCCAGAATGTGGCTATGCGGCGACGACCAGACCTAGCCTCAACCATCCACACTGTATACTCCCAGGATGATTGTGTGCCACAACTAATGAGGTTCCTGGATGAAAGCTGGAGCTCTGAAGCGCTACTTCAGGGTGCAGAGAGCAGTGGTATACAGTTGAAAGTGTCAGAGCATTTGAAAGCAGTAAGAAATGACTCAACTATAGTTCTATTTTAGTTTGTACCATAGTAATTATTACTTTATCTCTATTGGAATACAGCCCTTCAAAGATGCAACCACATCTCAACTACTTCAGCAGCTAGGAAAAATCCAAGCAACTTCAACCGTAAGTATATAGCAGCATGATCGATATCAGTATGACAGAATACATACATTTTCTCTGGTGCCATGATTACAGGAAGGGAAAGACTCGGGTGCAGAGGGTCTCAAGGTGCTTTCTGACCTAAAATCTCATTTGAAGGGAGTGGCTTCCAAGCTTGTAGCAGATTACAAGACCAGACAGCTCCCACTTTGTTCAATCTCAATCTCCTACCTCATCTCTTCTGCTGGTCTGGTGTGGAGTAAGATGTCAGAAGAGCAGGCCCACGCAAGCTGTCAATTTGGAATAGCTGAGGTTGAAGCCCTTGCAGTTGAACTCTTTGAGCAGGTAAGTTAGCACTGCTCAGTCCTTCTGGTAGCTGAATTGGTCATGTTTGAATACTCTCTCATACACTATAGCATTCCATGGCAGCCTACAGCAAGAACGTGTTCATTGGTTTCCTGGATAGAGATCCAAAGTACAGCATCCCTTCTGCACCAAAGCATGCACTGGGAGAGATTAGTGACCTGAAGCCAAGTGCAGATTCTGTGGAGCTTCGCCGGCTTGGCAGTGAAACTGCCATAGTACTGGAGGGGAGCAACCTCTGGTATTGCTACCAAGTAATCGTTGGCACCCACACAGTGAAGACACCAGCCAGAGACCTCAGCAGTTCCTCCATTCAGTTCAATCTTCAGAAGGAGAATCATAAAATTGTCACAGAAGATGGAAAGGTGAAAGTTGTGCTTCACAGTCACTTTTCCAAACCTATCAAACAAGAAGTGCCTGCCAATGAGAAATTAGTAAGTGCTCAGGTGTAGTTAATTAACTATGTAGTATACAGTTACAGCATAATACAGTATGTATATCATGGTACACCAGTGCGTGAGTTATATTATAGATGCCTGGCAATGATGATAATTTCATTCCGTGTATAGGAATACAATGTCAGTTCCCGACAACAGCAGTTGGCCAGGCTCACCCCATCCAAGCTGATCGAGCTAGCCTACCTGAGTGCCCTCCTTGAGCAATACCCACTCAACAAATCTCAGCCCCTCTCTCACAAGGTGGAGGTCATCAAAACATTTCTGGAAGATGTCGTTCGAGTTGTACCACTGGAGAGCATTTTTTTTGCAATTGGATATGGTAATCCTGATGTACTTCTGCCTTGCTCCCAAGCGTTAATCGCCTCCAATCTAGATCTCCCGCTATCTCTGTTAATGTTTGACGGCTTTGAAGCAGCAACGTCTCGAACTGTCGGTGGGCTCCCTCCCAAGCTGAACCTCACGGCTCAGAATGAAGTAAAGAAACTAGGTTTTACTTCTTCTGTTACTGCTGCAAGAAGAACGGAAGAATCGGGGGAGATAACTTACGTCTTATATCCTCGTGTTCCTGGTACCAGAGGCCCTATGCCTTTCTCTCCACCTCTTGCACATTTTACATTCAGTCCAGAGAAATTGGAGTTATCACTTGCAGATAACCCTGACATCAAGGAGGCAGGCATGCGTTTACGGGAGATGTACAGTTCAATAATCACTCTGGCAGAACAAGGCGGTGGTATCACAAAAGTGGTAAGCAGTCTGAACATAGAGCTCTTATATCCCATCAGTGGCAAACCTTCCCAGCACAGTGATGTCGCACTGAAGTCTCCCCTCGACATTCTGATCACTGGAAGGAGAGAATTAGCCTCCCTAGCAACCACTGCACAGCTTCAGCTACAACAAGCAGATGCCACATTTTCAGAGCAAACAAAGCAGAGTAGCTGCCTACTCAACCAACAAATGCTCAAAATTCTCAACAAGATTCGAAACAGGGATCTAGCAACCTGCACAGCTCTTCTTGGTGGCTTCATGGAGCAGCAGGAGGTTGATATACCGCTTGTGAAGTCAAGGCTTGATCAATCTGAAATACTTGCACTTTCAGCAGCTGCAACAGTTGGAGTGTGGGCTTTATTCAGCCTCAATTATGCTGACATCCAACCTATTCTCTCACAATGCCATGGAGATCAACTTCTAGTGAAAATCCTCGACTATGTCAAGACTCATCTTGGCCCCCAGTCAGTAGTGCCTGATGATGCTCCGTATGCTGCTAAGCTTCAGTTCATTGTTCAGGGGATGACAAAAACTGTCGCCTGGAACAGCCAGTACATCAGCTATTCGTTGGAGCGCCAACTAGTCAACCTTTGCAAGGAGTGCAAGATAGATGACTCGATTAGCCTTAGCAGTCTAACCACAAAATGGGGTAAGCTTTTCAAGGAAACCACCTTGTCGCTCGTAGCTCGCTCCCACCGTCCCCTTATTGCTCGCTGGCTGAAGTGGGCGCTGATGGTGCACAATCTTCGTGAGGAGCTGGCCAAGTACACAGCAGTGGGAGTGGCAGGTCTCGTGAATTCCGGGAAGTCCGTTCTAGTCAACACTGTGTTTGGGGTCAAGGTATGCCAGATTATATACAACACTTGATTGATAGCTGCCAGTTTCAAAGTTGTTGTAAAGAGTCATACATTATTTTGTATAACAACTACTGCAGGGAATCCAAAGTGGCCCCTGTTATCAACTTCTGATTGCAGTGTATTATGACCCTCCATGTGCAGATCCCTACTGGGACAACAGAGATGAAACGGACAACGGTACCCTTCATGTACAACCTGGACGAACATGTTGAGGGTCTCGATGTTGTGGACTTCCCTGGAGTTGATGATGAGGATGACACCATCGGAGACCTCGCAGACCTCCTCCTCACCATAGCACAGATCATCATCTTCGTTGTGGATTACAGGTCTGTTGATGATGCTAAGGACTATGGATGTGTACAACCATGTCATGCTAATCCTGAATATGGAAATTGTATATTCCTTCTGCCACAGGAAAGCTCACACACAGTCAGCCAAGAAGTGGCTGGAGAGGCTGCAGGTGGAGAAAGTGCCAGTGCTTGTGTGTCTCACGTTTGGAGACCAGCTGTATGCTGAGCACATGAGACATGGGAAGCACCTGAAAGAAGAGGAGCGACACCCTCCGGTGGAGTACATGAGGCACCAAGTCAAGGAGCAGCTCTTGGTACATATATGTTACTAAGCCTTTTAGGGCCCATAGCATATATGTTATGTCATGATCACTTCTGGCAATGTCCTTGTGAGATAGGTTCTGTGTGAGCAGAAAGGGTGGGACAGGGGGAGGTAGGGTCCAGACAGCATGGCCGTGTCAGTTTTATACTACCAGAAAGCAGTATACTTGATCTTTGGACCTGCATGACTTGATCTTAAGCTTTAAGATCTTATATTATGTGTTTGTTCTGTTAACTGGGGCTGCAGGTGCCCCCTGGGCGCCATCAGCGGTTGAGTATCACATAGAACTGCCTCATCTCCTCAGGTGATCCAAGGCAAGCAATCAGTTCGCTCTCACAAGATGCAGTTCTTCTCATTCAACCAGGGCAATGACTCCACGCTCAATTCCGAGGAGGGGAGGCAGAGGCTGAGGGACGTCGGGATTGGCACCCCCCTGGAGGTAGGGGAGTGGCTTGTGGAGGTGTTCAGGGAAGACTTCGGGGAGGATCAGTTAGCAGATCAACTTGATGGTTTCATCCACACACCGTAGGCCTGGAGAATCTAGCTATAGTGACTGCCAAATCCAAATGCAGTACAAGCTTGTATAGTATGCACAAATGACAGTGTAGGTTCAAGTTTGAGTTGGATCTGTTGTCACCTATAATTGCCCCTCACTTTTAATTTAGGACATCTAGCCTTGTTCCCGGGCCCCAATTACTGAGCGCCTGGGAACGAGGCTAATACAATGTCATGCTGTATATATACATGTACTAGCCTCGTTCCTATGCAGACTCCTCCTTTGATCACTTACTGTTTTGTCATAGCTAATCATAGAGAAATATACAAGCTGGCCCTGTATAGGTCCAGTTTTTTTTAGCAACTACCTTAAGTCTACTGGTCTGAGGGCATGACATCACATTTCAAGTAGCAATTAGCACCTGAACTGCTGTTGTAAGAATTCTATGCCCTGTGGGAACAAGTCCCAGGGAAAAGGTACTCTTGTATAGTTTGCGAAAGAGTTATGGCAATGCATGATTGTACAATCAGTACTGTAAGACGTGTATCTCTGAAGACTACCTTGCGTGCCATGGAACATAGTTGGGTTTCTTAAACTTTCTTTTTGCTTTGCCTTTTGGCTCCCACGGTGCAGTGTGGTATATATCTCACCTGCAGAACTGTTAATAATGGGAAGGCAAATTGATTTGGATCTGCCACAGACAACACTGCATGACTCCACACTGGCCCTATCTCTACAAGTGCTGGTTCAGTGTATGTGTTCACAAGTATACACATCATTTCATATGTGCTCCAAGAAGCAAACAAAACATAAAAGCAAAAAATTCCTTAGAAAGATGTTGTACATGATTATCATCCACCTCCCAAAATGCTAAGAAACAAGGGGAATTATACCAATACCCATGCACTCTCAGTCCGCATCCTATCGATGGAAATTCCTCAAGAGGTGCATGGAATATGACAGGCCATCACCACATTTTTTTGTGCGGATATACACAGAATGGACTCTGAGACAACAGCAACTGGAAATGAGAACATTCTTACCTAGGTACATAAATTTGTGTGCTACAGTTGTAACAAAAAAATAAAGCTGTTTCCGAAAATTGTTGCCAAATCTTAGCCTTCTTCGTTTGCCCGCACCTGGAGGACAGAGGGAAACAGGAACTGTGTTAGCATGCATCTGTTACCTGCACTGACCTACACATTACCATCTTCAAGACTGCACTGACTTTGCCAATTCTATAGTCTCACATCACCCCAAACTAATAATGTGCACATCCGTTACACTCACCTATCTGTTGTGAAATGTATTTGAGGACGTGGATAGAAAGCAGAGCACACAAACCACTCCATCCAGTTCAGTGGGATGATCCTGGAACATGATGGAAGGGAGGGGCATGTGAGGGGGGGTGGTAGGTCCATGTTCAGTTCATTGCACATGACAACCGCTACCTACTCTGGTGAGTGGGTGGGGCTATGAGTACTGCACATATGTAGACCATAATTATGTAGCCATGTGGTTGGTTACTGATCTGTTCAGCCACTACCGGTAAATTATGATATGCCTATGGAGTAGGTTAGGGAGGGGCAGAATTAAACAATTGCATCAAATGGGTCTATTAACTCTTTACCAACCATAAGAAACAGCTTAAGGAAGCAAAATCCTGTGTTAAAGTACAACGCCTAGTAATAAATTCCCCATATAAATTCTTATGGCTTATGGGAGCTCATGACGGCTTTTACAGTCATTGGTTGGTAAAGAGTTAACTACACCTGCATCAATTATTGAATATGGTGGACTCTTGCAGGATGGCAAGTGAGACACACACCCAGACAGAGGCACGCTATACAGGACTAACTACATGCAACTTCGACATGTTATCCACTTTCTGTTCTCTACCAAGTTGGCTATAAACCATTTTTTCCTCTCCTCCAAAACCTTTCATCCCCCCCCCCCCCCCCCCCCCCCCCCCCCCCCCCCCCAAACATACAGACACTCACGTCACACACACACTCACTCTTTGACAGCCTGCCATGCATCTCTTGAGCACAGACAGGTTTGATATGTTGATTACACTGAGCCATATAGTCCTTCATCACCGAGAGTGAGGACACAATATGTGTGTGTGTGTGTGTGTATGTGTGTGTGTGTGTGTGTGTGTGCGTGTGCGTGTGCGTGTGTGTGTGTGTGTGTGTGCATGCATGTACATGATTGTGAATATTCAGTGTTGCACGCACTCAGGCTCGCCACACAATGCTCTACATTCCACTAGTGCTAGCCAATTGTTTTGTATGCAGTTGCTGAAGTGGCTGCTTCATACTCACTGGACCAATGCAGAAGTTCTCCCAACACCCCTGGTGTCTTGGGTGGGGGGGGGGGGGGGGGATATACTACTTAAAGAGTACGGAAGTTGCACGCGTGGTGGAGAGCACCTTGTCAGTGAACATACAGGTCATGGCTGCCTGGCGCTGTTTCCCACTTGCCATGTGGCATATTCAGCTGGCACTTACATTTAGGAGACTGGTCATAGAAAGTACTGCAGGCAAAGGACACTGTCCCCTGAAGTGAGATAATTACACTTGATGCTCACATGATGCCCACGTACATGATGCCCATATGATGCACCAGTATCACAACTCTTAACACTGTGGCTCACTTGGGCCATGGATCACTGTAGTCTCATGCCCAGACCCGTCACGAGACTAGGATCACTGGCTACCAGGAGTGTGGTTTCCACTTGATGTAGCTATTCTATGAAGCTATTGAATTGGATATTGTAGCTCCATACAGTAGTACTGAAAGTGACAAAAAAGCTAGGAAGAGACTGGGAATGACTCCAAGTACGAGTGTGAGTGGCTTTCAGGGTTTTCAACTAGAGAGATTCATGTGGGGCCAAACAGTGTGCGTGGTTGACATCTTTACAACTCAAGACTCGCAAGCACGCGGCCAGATCACATGTATGCATGTGGCACGTGTGAGGCACAATGTGGATACGTATTCCTAATATGGATACAGTACACATGCTAGGATACAAGTCTGGGCTGAGATGCTTTCCTCACCCTGATGGTGAATGTCTCCACAGAGTGGTCGTGTCCGACAGGAATTGCCCTCTTGAGGCTCACAAACTCTGCGCTACAGGGTAGATCAAACACGTCCTGTGCCGAGGGCCTCAGTCTCATGGGCACTAACTGTAGACAGTGACTGGTCAGGTCCTGTATGTCTGGCCAGGAGGAACACCCACCCATAGTGCTCAATGCCATTAATTGGACGGCCCTGGGAGAGGAAGACCAGGGAGGAAGAGAAGCTGACTTTTCCAGTTTTATCAGAATGCCCCTTAGCACCAAAGAGTTCACTTTCATCATGCTCACTAGTTCATGCTACTCTGATATATAGTTCCAGGAGGGAGCGATATTACTCGGTTTCTTATGATTAGATACTTCTTCAATGGCTTTTGTCAATTTAATGGCCTGCACTGAAAGGTTTGTGGCCATTGGCCATCATAACGTACTGCAGGAGGCCATAGGAAGAGATATCCACCTGTGTGAGTATAATGTGTGTGCAGTTATATATTAGAAGAGACAGTATTTCCACCTGTAAGAGGAGGAACAGGTCAAGGAGGAAGAGGAGGCGGAGGATGAGGAGGAGGAGGAGAAGAAGGAAGAAAAGGAGATGGAGGAGTAGGAGAGGAGGAAGTGGAGAAGGAGGTTGAGGGGGAGGAGGAGGAGGAGAAGGAGATGGAGGAGGAGATGGAGGAGGAGAGAGGGAGAGAGAGACAAGAGGATAGTCGCCTTGTCATTGTAGGACATTTTGGAGGAGCAAGCTTTGAGTAGCTCTGGAGCCATGCAGCCGGCAGTACCTGTGGACTTGGTGAGGCCACACTCTGTTGCACAGCAGGCTATATCCTATAGTCTGACAGCTTCACATTGACCTGGGGGAGGGTGGAAGGGGGGGGGGGGGGGGGGAGGGGAGGAAGTGAGGAAAGAAGGGGAAAAGGAGAGGAGGGAAGGGGAAAAGGAGAGGAGGGAAGGGGAAAAGGGGAGGAGGGAAGGGGGAAGGAGGAACCGGATTGAGCAAGGGCTATGCTTTTGGCATTGCTTTCCACGTCTAATAATTGGGTTAGGGATGGCACTTCACTTGCACTCAGACAGAGCACAGTGACCTGCAGGACAAGACGTTTGTTGGAAAGTGAAAGATACAATAATATACCCAGTGACAGTTATTGTTGTTGGTTCAGTTCTCATGCTCGGAGAGTCTGTCTCTGGTAGTTAGAGGAGGTAGGAGGAAGTTATTACAACAACTTCAGGACCTTGGACGAAATATCTGGATGCATGCATGCATGAGTTGTCATGCATGAGTTGTCATCATCCAGGATGTGTCATTATCCAATTGCAAGCAGGATAAAGGAAATCCTTGGCTGACCACTTGTGAAACTATAGATGCATGACATGATTGTCATATATAGTTATTTCATATCCTGAGCTATTTGATTGATGGGGAATCCCTTGCTCTATTATCCATGTCTAAACTACTTGCAGCAGTTTCTGCAAACACAATTGAACAAACTAAGCTACCTTTATCACTAAGCATGCAGTCCCTTACAATAGCACCATTACTGCTCTTGACTTTTGCGGGCACAGGAAGCGTACTGTCTGCATCCCTGACAGAGGACACTGGCATGTGCATCTAGCTCCAAGCCAAACACTGTACTCCCCCTGCCGTTCTGGAAAATGACATGCTAATGGCACAACTGAATTACAGCGCATTTGCACTTGGAATGCAACTTTCACTAGTAAGACAGGGGCGAAGAGAAACAATATGTGGACACTCTCGAAGCATGTTCCCCTCACGTAAGAGGAGATTGTCACGTCCACTTCAAGTGTTCCTTCGATTGGAGCCGTTTACTCGAGGAGCGAGAACGCTGACGTTAAAACTAGTACGTGCTATAGGAGACTGCATACCAGTACAAAACCTAATCATAATACTATGTCCAGGACGAAATCGCACCGTATAACAACACTGCAGGCAGTCTGCCTCAGCTATCTGATATGAATTTGTCTAACAGTGAAGTCGAGTTTGGAAGCAGGACACAGAGTAGCAAACTGGGTCCTAGAGGACAGTGGCATGGCGTCGCCAGCCTACAATGGTTACAGGATCCAAATGTGCTGGTGATTGGACAGACAGATAAAAAAAAAATTGCAGTCAAATTTTCTAGCCACTTTCGTTGATCGTATTTCAGACTGTTAGAATTTCAATAGGCACTAGTAGTATAGCGCTCATCATAATTCAGTGTTTGTGATTATGCAGTGAGTGTATGCCACGAACAACAATGATTGGACGGCAGCTCTCTTTTCATGGACAATGGATGAATATCATGAATTGCCATTACAGTGATGCGATAAGCAACATGGCTTAGGGTGACAGCGATGTGCATAAAGGGTACACCATCCCATGACATCATAGCGACATCACTGTAGATGACAGATCCCCCACCGAGCTATTTTAAAGAATGAACTGTGAGGGTACATTCATACAAAACAGCGCTGAAAATATAGAGCATTGGCTCATCTTGAAAATCAGTACTTTTTTTTCTAGGGGATAATTGGTTATCAGGGATAGCTACTGGTATAGCTATGTACCAGGATGTGATGCTGTGCAAATTCCTCTAGCCCCTTGAGCAAAACTTGTATTTCACCACAGTGGAGGGTAACCATTACAGGATGCCAAAATTGAAATTACAGGCCAGACTCTTGCTCAAATCGGTGTATAAAACCCGCCTCAAATCACCACTGAGCATATCACTGACTTCAGAGAAGAGGAGTATTTCAACAAACAAAAGTAACGTTCCACAAAAAATATGATTATCCGGCAAGCTGTAGTGATCACGGTGTTGCTTGTGCTCAACGCTGCAATGAAAGGGAGTGCGTGCCCTGTGATTGGTGACCAGTGGTGTTCTCCAGTAAATGATCTCACAGTCCGAACCACTCTACAAGATAGCAATGTGAAAGCTGACCTGGCAGTCAATGCAACACTTGATGACCTTCTCAACAAAGCAGGCAGATTCAGGAGGCTCCACAACGTTCCACTTTATCAGGAGAACTGCAACTCCAATAGTTCTGATGTATGTGACTGCAACCTGACAAGGCAGTCTAGATTTGAAGGCACACCGCTCTGTTCCTGGGATTATACATGTGACTACAATCGCAACAGGATCCCACAGTACCTATGGCAAGCCGATTGCTCAAACAGCTCTCCTCCAACAGAACTCACTAGTGGTGCAACAGCAGGCTGTACAGAGTGCACTGTGTACGAATGCACACCTATCTACTACAAAATCCCAGTCCTGACGCTGAACAGTAACCCACGGAACTGCAACCCCTTCTCACTGGAAGAGGCCGTCTGGTTGTGGGAGCTCAAAGAAATTCCTGTTGCCTGCTCTTGCAATAGGAAATGCACAAGTTGTGCATGAAGAACAAAACCAAACCCCAGGCAACAACGACAGGTCACTTGTAGAACCATCATTACGATGCTGAAACGCATTGTAGTTAAGCTTCAAAATACGTTATTGTACCTGCATGCAGAGATGTGTACTGTCTGTCTCCGTATCCGACTGTTTAATAATAAATCACTGATGCTTGTCACTGTGGTAGCAAGTAAGTCTTTCTAGGCACACTTGCCACATCTTTGCTGCATGCATACAGTAGTCTGCTCATTCAGCTACGAGTTCACCCATCTGTTGCCCTGCAAGTGTTGCTGCCTGGATCCTCAAGACTGGATAGTACAAGGAAGGGTATACTAGACCTATAACTAACTACATTCCCCTAGACAGGTTTGCAGATCATTAATTTTTTAGTCGGCTAAACAATGGGCCTCTTCCAGGTTCCGAAAAGGCCATTCCAAGACATGAATTTAACGATGTGAACATATCAATGAAAGAAATGAAGAGTGCCATCAATAGACGAAGAAACACAAAGCACTAGGAATAGCTACTTTGGACTCCCCGGTATGGTCAGATTTTCAAATGTTGTGCAGCGTTACCTTTATTCGTGCAAAGTAAGTATTTATTATAATGCTACTGCTGTGTGGATTGGTCTGACATTATTTTTGGTTGGCACAGTGTGCTGTGCATGTTGTATTAAATGTTGGCGGTAGGAGTAGTGCACGGGGTACGTGCTCTGCTGAGCACCTCTAGTTAGTAAGGACAATCACAGGTGGCTAGAAATGCCCGACTGAAAACAAGCAAATCTACTGCACGTTTAGCCTTAAATCAGAACAATAAGACATGCACAGTACTTCTACCAACCTGGCAGCGTTCCAGTTGATACTCTGTGCGACTCTACAAACAGTGACTGTACGGTTGCTTGCAGAGCCTCAGGAAAAAACCGGAAATGATGTGGCGTGTGATGGATGTATCATGCAGTGACGACTACAAGGAATGTTGGTTCTGTGAGGAAGAAGTGTTACACCATTACACCTAGTAAACAGAACTGGCTTCTAGCCTCGTTCCCAGGCCCCGCCCAGCTTTCCATCACTTACAGTATGGTTAAGCGGGTAAGGATATCACATGAGTGATATCAAGGGTAGAAAGACGGTAGAAAGATCTAAAATGAATGTGGGTGTGCTGGGGCTCGGAAGAGCGAAGGTACCAGGTAACATACCACGTGTATCTAGCTAGTGGGGGGCGACACTGAGTGATGAACGTGTAGATGGCTGAACAACCAAAATGTAGCATCTTCATATTGACAATTTTGTCATTTGTAGAT
Organism: Axinella damicornis; assembly: GCA_963931865.1. NCBI lineage: Eukaryota > Metazoa > Porifera > Demospongiae > Axinellida > Axinellidae > Axinella > Axinella damicornis. The sequence goes on from OZ007507.1 coordinate 4,859,685, forward strand.
TACGTCATGCTCACGTGAGGGAACTTACCAGGCCCTCCTCGCTATTTAGTACTGCAAGCGACGAAAAGCTGGGTGTACGTGGGCCTGGGGACAAGGCTATATACAAACCAAGGGAATTTATTATACATCCTAAATTAGTCCTAATTGGGTTTAGTATACCTTTATCTACCGCCACCTCTACCATACATACACACTATTCAGGACTGAAGCCACTCCCACCACCAGTCAGAAGACAACAGGCAAACAACTCTGGACCCTGCAACTCATTTATGGCGTGCCGTTTGTGTCAAAACTCGGGTTTTATGGCATCTTTATGGAACCACGTGATCTACACTACTTTTGACTGATGTTTACTATACATCGATCGACATTTAATAAACACCGATCGACATTTACTAAACACCGACGTCATTTACTAAACATCCATCGACATTTACTAAACACCGATCGACATTTACTAAACATCGGTCTGGGATAAACATCCATCGACATTTACTAAACACCGATCGACATTTACTAAACATCGGTCTGTGCTAAAAACCTCCATCGACATTTACTAAACATCGATCGACATAATTTTACTAAACATCCATTCACATTTACTAAACACCGATCGACATTTACTAAACACCCATCGAAATTTACCGACATTACTAAACATCCATCGACATTTACGATATTTACTAAACACCGGTCTGTGCTAAACATCGATCGACGTTTGCTAAACATCGATCGACATTTACTAAACACCGATCGATATAAATACCGACCAACATTTACTGAATACCGACCGACATTTGCTAAACATCGCTCTGTGCTAAACATCGATCAACATTTGCTAAACAACATCGACATTTACTAAACATCGCTCAATCTTTCGGTCTGGGCGCGGCGCCAGGCTTGTTTAGACATCCAATCGTCAATGCGCATGCGCACAATGCTAACCGTTCGACTAGCAAGTATGCGCTCACACACACACACACCACTGTTCTTTTCAGGGAGCTTTAATTCATTTGCCCATCAATGACATTTGTACAAGCATGTACACATAAACACTATTAAAGCATCCCCAGGCATTTTTCTAAACATGACAATTTACAAAATCAAGTGCAATGGCTACATCCTCCAGTCATTACACTCCTGGTAGGGGAAAAATTGTGCCGCGTAAATAAATAATTAATATAACATAATATAATGTTTGAGTACTTAGGCTTGGCCTACAGAAATTCTGACTACACCGCCGTGATCGCTATCATGCCCTGACCTGAATGTAAAAAGTTGGTGTTGAAACTCACCTTTGTGGTGGAGATATGAGCGCTTTTGTCTCGCCGTGGCTGCCATTGCTCGAGCGCTCTCTTCGACTTCCGGTGGCAGTACCGTTCTTAGGAAAGGCACACGAAGATTCTGACCACACGGCCGTGATCGCTGTCGTTCACTGACGCTTGCATGCCAAAACTCACCGTGCTGGCTAAGTTGTGAGTGCTGTAATAATGTCTTGTCTTCCTTTTGGTCGCCATTGCTCGCGATCGACTGAGCGTAGTTGCCACGTGGCGTGTGCGTTAATTGGAACGAATTGCAGCTTGCGCTACGGCGAATCGCAACTGATTGTCATCTGGAGTTGTGACTGCTTTTGTGCCGCCAGCGCTCTATTCAGCTTTCATCGCCACAAAGATTATGACCAGTACCAGCGAGTTCAGTACCAGCAAGTTCAGTACCAGCAAGTTGCAACCGGTTGCATCGCCGCCTACCAGGAGTGCGGTTGCCCCTCGAATGACTACCAACAATATTAACTATTTGACAGTATAGGTCACAACCGAATGACGTAGATGGTCCAAGTGGATCCACTTGGCTCATCTCGATCTGTAGCAAAGCACATGGATTAAACTGAATGCGAGGGACAGTGACTCTGTCTGAGGGAGATGTTAGCTGGGCCTGGTCTGCTGTACATGACGTGTTGCTTGACGATGGTGGTGGAAAGTGTGGGTCTATGTCTTGCTCCATTGCTCCCCGTATGAATAACTGGTTTGGTGTCAGATTATGTTCACTTGACACTGGATGGTTATTCCATGACTCAACAAATGATTTGAGTGTGGTGTTGATGCGTGGAAGGAATATAAAGTGCAAACACAATAAATCTACCTCATTTAGGGCATCTAGTTTCCCTTCCTCTTCCAATTTTCTGAAAGTATCGTGATAGAGAATGCCAACACATCGGTATACATCACGCCAAAGGCGTTCTATCCTCTCATTGTGAGTGGAAGAACCAGTGATGACTTCAGAATAGGAAGAATGTTGCTCAACCATATACCTCCAAACATCAACGTTCTCACCTCCGAGGTCTGAACGGATTCGGTTTGGAAGTCCGTGTGTATGGACAGCACTTTCAAAAGCTGAAATATAACTGTTGATGCACGGTTGTTGTTAGCACACTCCAAAAATACTATAGTTCTAGAGTAGCCATCAATTCCTCCATGAACTACGAATCTCCACCTTATTAATTTGTGGTTCCCGTCTATGTGCCACACACAGTTTGGTCCTTCAACATGATAAACTCTCCTTCTGATAGTTACACTCCTCCTGATGGCTGTGTTTATAGGATCAACCCTATGAATTGAAGCTCTTAACTGTGCACGGGGAACAATGATACCTTGCCTAGAAAGGTGTCCAGATAAAAGGCGCTCTCCATCATTTGGGTGGTTTGATTTTATGGCTGCAAGTTCACTATCCAAGTCTCTGTCAGATATATCAATATAGGTGAGATCTTGGCTAAGTCCCTCTTCCTCTAATCGCCTGTACAGAGTGGAGCGGCTGATGCCAAGAATTACTGCAATTTTGCAGAAAGGAAATCTTAATCCGCGCAGAAACTCAATGTCCTGAAGGTCAATCTCAATTGTTGGTCGCCCAATACACCGACACCTATAGAAATAATACATGGGGCTATTACAAAATGAAGTATCATACCTGTGGTAGTCTGGTAAAGGGCACCCATCTCAAAGTAACTGTCCTCAATCAATGAACAGCCATACATACGATCTTGGAACTTACATGGAGTCTGACCTACAGTTGTCACTCGTGTTGTCATCTGCATCTTCAGAAGTGATACCGTAGTGGCAAAGAGCAGTTGTCAGCCCACTAGCAACAGCCTCCTCCACCTCTTGGGCCGTGAGAGACATAATTATGCAATATAGATGTTTGACCAAAACCACACCCTATCCTTATGAAGGTGCGCGCGCCCCTTGTTTAGTGATCGGTGTTTAATGTCGATCGATGTTTAGCAAGTTGTTTAGCACAGACCGGTGATTCGATCGTTGTTTAGTAAATGTCGATGGATGTTTAGTAAATATCGATGGACGTTTAGCCCAAACCGATGCTTAGTATTTGTCGATCGGTGTTTAGTAAATGTCGATCGGTGTTTAGTAAATGTCAGTGGATGTTTAGTAAATGTCGATCGGTGTTTAGTAAATGTCAGTGGATGTTTAGTAAATGTCGATCGGTGTTTAGTAAATGTCGATGGATGTTTAGCCCAGACCGATGTTTAGTAAATGTCGATCGGTGTTTAGTAAATGACGATGGATGTCTAGTAAATGACGATCGGTGTTTAGTAAATGTTGATCGGTGTTTAGTAAATGTCGATGGATGTTTAGCCCAGACCGATGTTTAGTAAATGTCGATCGGTGTTTAGTAAATGACGATGGATGTCTAGTAAATGACGATCGGTGTTTAGTAAATGTCGATCGGTGTTTAGTAAATGTCGATGGATGTTTAGCCCAGACCGATGTTTAGTAAATGTCGATCGGTGTTTAGTAAATGTCGATCGGTGTTTAGTAAATGTCGATGGATGTTTAGTAAATGACGATCGGTGTTTAGTAAATGTCGATCGGTGTTTATTAAATGTCGATCGATGTATAGTAAACATCAGTCAAAAGTAGTGTAGATCACGTGGTTCCATAAAGATGCCATAAAACCCGAGTTTTGACACAAACGGCACGCCATACTCATTAGGCATAATAATGTATATAAAGTACTAGTGATTAACATTTTCAATCTTCAGGAGTCAGCAATCGCTCAGACTAACAGTGATGGCAATCAACCCACCTCCTTCTTCCTCTCCGGTCAACAGTTCTTTTACTTCAGATCGAGTGTCAAGAAAGATGGCAACTGCCTGTTCACAGCTGTGGTATTCCACACCCTTGGTGATGAAGACGAGCATGATGCTATTCACACTCTACTTGTGAGAGAAACCCTCTTTGAGAGTAGAGTCATCCTGCATGATAATGAGAATGAAGAGAGGGGTAAAAACAAATTATAGCCCGTTGCTAGGTGGTTGCTAAGATTATAGAAGACTTATAAATGGGTAACATGCCCCCGGAAATGCTGATTCAGCTATATCAGGTGTGAAGAGTGGCTATATCAGGTGTGAAGAGTGGCTATATCAGGTGTGAAGAGTGGCTATATCAGGTGTGAAGGGTGTCTATATCTGCCCAAGTAAAAGCAGTATACAAGTAGACAACAAGCAGAAAATGCAGTTAAAGTCACTCAAAGAGGTCTGACTGCACAACAGAACAAATGTAAAAGGAAGGCAGAAAAGAGTTTAGTCACATCGAAGTCAATCTCAGATCCAGCTCAGAACTGGGTAAGGCAAGAGGTGGAGGAGCACTGTATAGCGGAGGTAAAGCGAAGGTCCATTCAGTGTAGATTGTTTACAGCTAGAAAAGTTCATCTGCAGTACAGGAGGAGGCTGTGCTGGAATTACTCTTGAAGAAACGCAGTTTAAACTCATCGAAGTCAATATCAGTTAGATCCAGCTCAGAACTGGAAGGTAAGGCAAGAGGTGGAAGAGCACTGTATGGCTGCGGTAAAGCAGGTAGTACAGAACTTGTCAGAAGGTCCATTGTAGTTACAGCTAGAAAAGTTCATCTGCGGTACAGGAGGCTGTGCTGGAATTACTCGTGAAGTCGTCTGCAACAATAGCTGTTTTTGTACGTTGTGCCCTCTGTTGTTGATGATAGAATTCGGGACACTGCCTACTGTTGACCCAACGGTGGCTTCGCCTTAGGCGCCTCGCTCTCTGCAGAACTTTCGTCGCTTGACTCGGTCCAATCTCCCATGCCTAAACGAACTTGTGACCGCTCGCGATATTTCTTGGAGCGCTTCGCAACACTTTCCAAAAGTGAGGGCGTGATCAAATCCACGAGACACTTCTCTAGGAGAGCAACCAGTTTGTTCTCGTTGTTCAAAATCGATCTCACAGCTACAGAGCAGCTAGCTATCAAACTCGCACAGTCCAAATTTGGAAATACGGAATTGGAGTAGTGAATATACGGACGTTAATGACGTCATTTACGCGTTGCCAAAACAACCACCTAGCAACGAGCTATAAATCAGTTAAATCACCCTCCCACTCGGGATGTTGCGGTTTATAAGCCCTCCCCCTCGGGCGCTACGCGCCCTCGGGTGTCGGGCTTATAAACCGGCAACATCCCTCGTGAGGGTGATTTAACTAATACATAATTGCCGAATCCAACATCATATCGTGACCACCTGAAGATTCAGCTACGGCCAAGTGATTGCATAGGGAACACAAGTGGAACTGATGGCGACCGCCACTCTGTTCCAGGTTCATGTTTACTGCTGCTATAGTAACGACAGTGGAACCAAGTACCACTGGGAAGATATCACCCCAACAGCCAACCTTGCCAAACTCTGGATTCCAGAGACCCTGTCACCAACGTGCACTTTGAACTGCAGTAATCCTAAACAAAATGATTACATCATCACATGGATCACAGTGAACTTAGCTTAGTCTCTCCCATTCATACTGCTCGTTGTTTAGGACAATGGTGATGGGTCGATGCAAAAGATGTGAATTATTACAGTCAGGCACCGTCTACCCTCTGTCTACCCGATGTCACCACATATGACCAGAAACCCCAGGCCTTCACCTGCGTATTGCATACCCTCATACCCAGCCTCGATCAGAGACTGGTGGTGGGAATGGCCTGGGAACAAGGCTAGCACTGCATGCTCCCCCAGTCACTTAATCAAGTTCATTGGTAACGAAATTCAATGTGGTCACCCACCAAAAGCACCAGATCACTTACTTACTAAAGTTTGTCATCTCTGTTTACGACCATCTTGTGAAAATACAGCATAGGCATGCAGGACTTAGCCTCACTCCCAGGCCGTCTCTCGCTCCGTTTCTTGCCGCATACGTGACCTTTGAACCGCCCGAACCGTAGCGCTACAGCTAGGTCGATTCAAAGGTCACGTATGCGGCTAAAAACGGAGCGGGAGACGGCCTGGGAACGCTTGGGCCCTCCGTATTTTCCGGAACGGAACGTTCCGGATCGGAAACACCACCTTATTCCACGGAACGGACCAAGGGTCAAAGTACAGCTAGGACTGTCGCCCTGAACTGAAGCTGTCGTGAGGAACGGTTTTTTTGGACACACTTTCGATTTACATGTAGGATAGAGTGGATGAGTGTTTAACAGAGACTGAAGGAGCTGGTATTTGCCGCTGAAAGACCCCCATGAACTCAGCCTGGACTTGAAACTGGCACCCCTGATTATTACTTTGTCATGATAGTCATTCAACTGTCAATGGCAGGTTTGTATTTTGATTTAATTGGTTGGAATTAGTTGAACTTGAGCCCATCATGTGCACATAAGCATGGTAATACCGTACAAAATAGTTTTGCAACCAGACTCCTGTACGCATCTTCTTTCTTCAGCCACCCACACTGGCCATAACTTTGCTTGCTGCTTTACATTCGGCTCCAGGTAGTAGTTTTCTGCTGGTGGCAGTCAACAAGTCATCTGCGTAAAGAATGAAATTCATAAGATAATGAATCGATAACTCAAATTAAGCCTGTCCTAAAGGGGGTTACCCCATTTAAGGTAGCATTATACCTTTACCGTTAGGGTACCTTTAACCGTCGGGGCCCCGACGGTTAAAGGTACCCTAACGGTAAGGTAGCATTATACCTTTACCGTTAGGGTACCTTTAACCGTCGGGGCCCCGACGGTTAAAGGTACCCTAACGGTAAAGGTATAATGCTACCTTAAGTTATGGTACTACACTTAATGTACTTGCAGTAATCCTGAGGTATGTGTACTTGTGCATGTAGACTCACTGCACTGTGGTATTGTGTATGCCAGTGACTGGTGTATGCATATATATGTGGATGCATCATGTCATCTGGTAATGTCCATGTGAGTTGACTTCTTGTGTAACTGTCATGTTCTCTGTGGACATCAGTTAGCATCCACTACCGGAGTACTAACTCTATACTCACCATCATCACCCACCCAGCCCCCCTCCCACTGTAGACGCAATGCTTTGGCACCGACAAGATCTCCAAAGGGGCTGGGTGCATGGCAGAGTGGGATCACGTGTCATTCTGTGAACATTTTCCCCATGGGATTAGGCTGCTCTGCACTTTCAAAAGCGGTCTTATACTGACTGAGTAAATTACTTGCAGACAACTACATACAAAAACAGTATGTAAATATGCAGCATCACCAAGAATATCGGGTTCAATTCACTCTATACCTGATATCCAAGATTAAAATACAGGACAACTTTGGTAGTCTCACGGGGCCAGACCTAACTGCATGGTGGGAAGTTGTGAAGTCACACTCAATCCACATCTACCTTCATTGTTTCTGTCTGTCGTCCTGAAGGAAGTAGTGAGAGCGAAGTTGTAGTCCTAGCTGTACTTTGACCCCTGGTCCGTTACGCTTGCATGGCTTGTGGGGGAGTGATGACTTGTTTACCTCGATCCATACTGACTAGGTAAGTTACTGCACTGCTATATTTGCAGGATGGCTCCTGATCCTAGCAGGCTAAGCCCTTCCTGTCAGGAGAAGAACTATTTAGCTAGCTAGAGCGATGTATGGTAGGCCGACCGATTAAATTATCTTATTGGTCTGTCTGTATGTTGCAACTGTCATAATTTAGTTACGTTTTGACCATTGAGTAAGCCAACGATTGCACCATGTTCGAACTGTATATATAAACTGTAGCATATCTGTTGTCTAGTGGGCTAGCCCCTCGAATTTTCCCCTGCATGCATGGATCGACTGACTCACGTGACCGAGTGGGGAAAAGGAGGGTCTAGAAACTTTGGACCACTTTACCTGAACTCCACTCGAATTCCGGCAGATCCAAGAGTCAGATTGCAGCTGTCATGTGTGAAATTTGTTCAGTTCAAGCGTTGAGGACTGACTGAAGTCGCCTGCATTTGCTGCTCTCCGGCACAGCAATCAAACAGACAGAAGTACAAGCAGTGATCGAAGTTAGCGGGCTGGACTCGACCGACTGCAGTTGCACCTGTGACTTCAGCTTAATTGCATTCTTTCGTGCAAAGTAAAGTGGTCCAAAGTTTCTAGACCTTCCTTCTCCATGCGCAAATACTGATCGTGATCGCATGTTAGAGAAAGCAATCGCATGCTGGAGAAAGCGAAGGCTAGCTTGTTAGACTAGAGTTTGACTGACTGTGGCACAGCTCTAAGCAGACACAAGCAGCACCATGACATAATTATAGGCATGATTGTGCTGTCTGAGTATCATGACAGTGTTATTGAGCACAGATTTACGCTCTATGTATTAGTATATATCAAGTGCCCACCACATATCAAGCACCCACCACAAAAGCAGTATATTAAGGGCCCAACCATCACAAAAGTCTTGAGCAGCATTTCGCTCTTAGCTTAAGGCTTTGTATTCTGAAAAGATGGATTTGCAGTGAAGTATTAACTATGGTGTGCTTTCGCTGCCGAGCATTTCTTCTCAAAGACTTCGAAAAGATGCACAATCCATGTCCTTATGTGGACAATTGATCATATTGATATTCACAGCTTACTGTAGCACCTGGTGGGCGGATACTACATGCCTAATTAGTCTGAGTATGTATCTAGCGCCCAACACCTTTCTCATCTGGAATGTAGGATGGCCAATGAAATCGTAGAGCGTGTGCCTAATTATTGTGAGTTACGTCACCGATCGATCAAGGAGTTGAAAACAGCTCAATTTAAACAGCTTGTAAAGAGGACTTATTTCGTTGCAGCCTTGTTCCCAGGCGCTTGGTAATTGGGGAATTAATTACCGAGTGCTTGGGAACGAGACTAACTTCGTTGTTGGTTCATGACACCCCTTCTAAGAACCTTTCGGCCATCTTCATGGCAATACCGGAATACCAAAGAAACCATGGCCACCGCCCTTCTGTTAGCAGTCGATGTTTCAGGGGTTAGTGAGCGTCACCGACTGCTTGAAGGTAAGTCTACACGACAAATTTACACCTATGCTGGACGCGCCTCTGTGACAAGAAATGTAACTCAAGCCACCGGACGGTTCACTGCCGATGGGCATGGACATCTTAGGCATGAGACTATGTTCTAATGTCCCCGAAACATGGGTGCTTGATATAATGTACTCTACGGTTTATGATGTTGTGCATGAAGGAATTTCTAGTCATGGGCTACTTAGTTGCCAGTCATTATGTAATGTTATGCCTATAAGAGTGAAGCAATGACGTTGTGTGATCTTTCTCTTTTGTAGCTATGGCATTGAGTCTTGATGACTTGAGCACTGTACTGAAAGAGCTCCATGAAGCCCGCACGAAGTGGTACTATATTGGCCTTGAACTGAAGGTGCCAGTTGGTACACTGGAGAGCATTGAGGCTCAGTCGAATGACCCAAAGAAGTGCCTCCTTGAAGCACTGAAACACTGGCTGAAAACAGTCGATCTGAAGCCAACATGGCAGGCTCTAGTCGATGCTCTTAGGAGCTGTTTAGTCGAGGAAAACCAGTTAGCAAACCGCCTCGAAGAGATGCACTGTCCAAAAATGAAGGTCTTGCCTCTCCTGGAACGAGCAAGGAATACCCTGAAGGCCTTTCAAGATGTAGAGAGCAGTGAAGAGAAGACAAAGGTTGTCCAAAATGTTACCGATAAGTTCGTCACAACCTCCCTACAGTCAGGCCAGAGCCTGGAGAGTGTCCAGATGCAGCTACAGAAGCTCCACAAAGAGGAGTTCTTGATCACGGAAGGCACGTTCAAGAAGGCGCAGGAACTAGCCATCAAAATCCACTCACAGCTCCCACCAGTAGAGTTCGGTGCAGCTGTAGCATTAATGCCTGTCTCCAAAGCCAGTCAGCCATTGTTTAGCAAGGACACAGTCTACCATGCAGGTATCTGTAGCTTTGCTGTCAGTACCTGTGATGCTGGCAACTACCAGAGCTTCTTCAAGAAGAAAGATTTGGTTCCTGGTCACTCCTTCCAAGCCGTCTCCATATCCCGGTCTAAGCAAGACCGCTACCTCGTTGCAAGGCAGGGTGACTCCACCTACTACTTTGCCTTCCAGAGTGAACCACACCTACTGGAGTGGGCAAAGAAATTCACATCATTCAATGAAGGTAATATTCATTGTGTTAGGGAATGACTACCGTAATTTACATGAATTATGGTAGGGAGTATACATGCAAGGTTCATCCCCTGGTATCAGTATAGGTTGGTGTACATGTTACATATTGGTTGCTATCTTCAGGTATCACTTCACAAAGTGAGAGGTTTCCACTTCGCTTCATTGTGGAACTCCTCAACAAACAATGCCGTATTGTTCTCACAGGTGAAGTTCATAACATGATAGTGTAGGTTGTCACTGGCATACTACTCCTATAGTATGTATAATGCAGAAATATTTCTTTTAGGGTTTTCCTTTGGTGGTCTGCTGGCATGCACAGTAGCTGCATGTGTGTGGGACTTACCCTACATCAGCTCTGATCTACTGAAGGAGAACCTGGCCTGCATCACGTTTGGCCAGCCTCATGTGACACTGCAGATTGTCCAGAAGGTGGCCATGCAGCGACCATACCTCGCCTCCACCATCCACACTGTGTACTCCCAGGATGATTGTGTTCCGCAACTGATGACATTCCTGGATGAAAGCTGGAGCTCTGAAGCACTACTTCAGGGTGCAGAGAGCAGTGGTATACAGTTGAAGGTGCCAGAGCATCTGAAAGCAGTAAGAAAAGATGACATTTAGCTTGCAGTTGTTTCAGTAAGGCAGTAGAAAAAAAAACACACAACAGTAGTCTTGTATCATAGTAATTACTTTATCTCTATTGGAATACAGCCATTCAAAGATGCAACCACGTCTCTTCTACTTCAGCAGCTAGGAAAACTCCAAGCAATTTCAACTGTAAGTGCACTACAGCAACATGATCAGTATAACAGACTATAATGTTTTCTCTGGTGCCGTGATTACAGGACTCTGGTGCTGACACATGTGCAGAGGGACTCAAGGTGCTTTCTGAGCTAAAATCTCATTTGAAGGGAGTCACTTCAAAGCTTGCAGCAGCTTTTAAGACCACACAGCTCCCACTTTCTTCCATCTCAATCTCCTACCTCATCTCTTCTGTTGGTCTGGTGTGGAATAAGATGACTGAAGAGCAGGCCCACACAAGCCGTCAACTTGGAATAGCTGAGGTTGAAATCCTTGCAGTTGAACTCTTTGAGCAGGTATGTTAGCACGGCTCTGTCTGTCTGGCAGGTGAATTGGTCATGTTTGGAATCTGGATGCTCTCTCACACAATATAGCATTCCATGGCAGCTTACAGCAAGAAGATATTCATTGGTTTCCTGGATAGAGATCCAAAATACAGTATGCCTTCTGCACCAAAGCATGCACCGGGAGAGGTTAGTGACCTGAAGCCCAGTGCAGATTCTGTGGAGCTTCGCCGCCTTGGCAGTGAAACTGCCATAGTACTGGAGGGGAGTAACCTCTGGTTTTGCTACCAAGTGATCATTGGCATCCACACAGTGAAGACACTAGCCAGAGACCGCAGCAGTTCCTCCATTCAGTTCAATGTTCAGAAGGAAAATCATGAAATTGCCACAGAAGATGGGAAGGTGAAAGTTGTGCTTCACAGTCACTTTGCCAAACCTATCAAACAAGAAGTGCCTGCCAATGAGAGATTAGTAAGTGCTCAGGTGTAGTTAACTGTGTGTAGCGTGTAGTGCTTCTACATTTCATTGTAAGTACACTAGAAATCCATGAAATGATTGCATCATTCCACAGGAATACAATGTCAGTTCACGACAACAGCAGTTGGCCAGGCTCACCCCATCCAAGCTGATCGAGTTAGCCTACCTGAGTGCCATCCTGGAGCAATACCCACACAACAAATCTCAGCCCCTCTCTCACAAGGTGGAGGTCATCAAAACCTTTCTCGAAGATGTGGTTTGAGTTGTACCACTGGAGAGCATTGCTTTTGCAATTGGATATGGCAGTCCTGATGTAGCCCTGCCTTGCTCCCAAGCATTAATCGCTTCTAATCTAGATCTCCCACTATCTGTGTTAATGTTTGTTGGCTATCGAGCAGCAACAGCTCGAGCTCTCCAAGGGCTTCCTCCCAAACTGATGCTCATGATTAGCAATGAAATAGGGAAGAAACCAGCTCCTCCTTCTCTCATTACTACTGCTGCACAAGATGAACAATCAGGGGAGATGACTTACACTGTTTTTCCTCGCATTCCTGGTTACATGCTCCACGTGCCCTTCTCTCCACCTCTTGCACAGTTTACGTTCAGTCCAGAGGAATTGGAGTTAATGTTTGCAGATAACCCTGAAATCAAGGAGGTAAGCATGCATCTACGGGAGATGCACAGTTCACTACTCACTCAGGTAGAACAAGGCAGTGGTGTCACAAAAGTGGTAAGTAGTCTGAACATAGAGCTTTTATATCCCATCAGTGGCAAGCCTTCCCAACACAGTGATGTCGCACTGAAGTCTCCCCTCGACATTCTGATCACTGGAAGGAGAGAATTAGCCTCCCTAGCAACCACAGCACAGCTTCAGCTACAACCAGATGCCACATTTACAGAGCAAGCAAAGCAGAGTAGCCTACTCAACCAACAAATGCTAGAAATTCTCAACAAGATTCGAAACAAGGACCTAGCAACCTGCACAGCTCTTCTTGGAGGCTTCATGGAGCAGCAGGAGGTTGATATACCGCTTGTGAAGTCAAGGCTGGATCAATCTGAAATACTTGCACTTTCAGCAGCTGCAACAGTTGGAGTGTGGGCTTTGTTCAGTCTCAATTACTCGGACATCCAACCAATTCTCTCAAAATGCCATGGAGATCAACTTCTAGTGAAATCCTCGACTATGTCAAGACTCATCTTAACCCCCAGTCAGTAGTGCCTGATGATGCTCCATATGCTGCTAAGTTGCAGTTCATTGTCCAAGGGATGACAAAATCTGTCGCCTGGAACAGCCAGTACATCAGCTATTCGTTGGAGCGCCAACTAGTCAACCTTTGCAAGGAATGCAAGATAGACCACTCAATCAACCTTAGCAGTCTAACCACCAAATGGGGTAAGCTTTTCAAGGAAACCACCTTGTCACTCGTAGCTTTCTCCCACCGTCCCCTTATCGCTCGTTGGCTGAAGTGGGCGCTGATGGTGCACAATCTTCGTGAGGAGCTGGCCAAGTACACAGCAGGGGAGTGGCAGGTCTCGTGAATTCTGGGAAGTCTGTTCTAGTCAACACTGTATTTGGGATCAAGGTATGAGTATTGCAATCAAAATCAGGTGAAACAACTTTAGATTCCCCTGCCAATTTGTGCATGTAAAATTCAAATCAGCAAACATCAAAACTGGATGGAACTATCATTCCATATTATAAGTTAGCTTCTGATTTGTACACAATGTACTCTCTTATGATTTTGTTCTCTCCATTGGCAGATCCCCACTGGGACAACAGAGATGAAACGGACAACAGTACCCTTCATGTACAACCTGGACGAACATGTTGAGGGTCTCGATGTTGTGGACTTCCCAGGAGTTGATGACGAGGATGACACCATCGGAGACCTTGCAGACCTCCTCCTCACCATAGCACAGATCATCATCTTCGTTGTGGATTACAGGTCTGTTTTGTGCATGATGCTATGGATTAACTATGATTGTACAACCATGGGTAGCTATTTATGAGAACTGCTAAATCCTAATAATTATGTTCTGAATCACTGTACAAATGAACTTTTTCTGAAATGTAAACAAAATGCATGGGCCCTGTTTCCGTTCAACCACATGCAGGAAAGCACACACACAGTCAGCCAAGAAGTGGCTGGAGAGGCTGCAGGTGGAGAAAGTGCCGGTGCTTGTGTGTCTCACGTTTGGAGACCAACTGTATGCTGAGCACATGAGACATGGGAAGCACCTGAAAGAAGAGGAGCGACACCCTCCAGTGGAGTACATGAGGCACCAAGTCAAGGAGCAGCTCTTGGTACATATATGTTACTAAGCCTTTTAGGGCCCATAGCACATATGTTATGTCATGATCACTTCTGGCAATGTCCTTGTGAGATAGGTTCTGTGTGAGCAGAAAGGGTGGGACAGGGGGAGGTGGGGTCCAGACAGCATGGCCGTGTCAGTTTTATACTACCAGGAAGCAGTATACTTGATCTTTGGACCTGCATGACTTGATCTTAAGCTTTAAGATCTTATATTATGTGTTTGTTCTGTTAACTGGGGCTGCAGGTGCCCCCTGGGCGTCATCAGCGGTTGAGTATCACATAGAACTGCCTTATCTCCTCAGGTGACTCAACGCTCAATTCCGAGGAGGGGAGGCAGAGGCTGAGGGATGTCGGGATTGGCACCCCCCTGGAGGTGGGGGAGTGGCTGGTGGAGGTGTTCAGGGAAGACTTTGGGGAGGATCAGTTAGCAGATCAACTTGATGGTTTCATCCACACACCGTAGGCCTGGAGAATCTAGCTATAGTGACTTCCTATGCAGACTCCTATATCTATATTCCTTTGACCACTTACTGTTTTGTCATAGCTAATTGTAAGAGAAATTGTATACAAGCTGGCCCTGTATATGTAGGTCCCATGTAGCTATAGTCTTGTTTAGCAACTACCTTAAGTACTGGTCCGAGGACGTGATGTCACAGAAATTAATGTTTCCAGTAGCAATTAGCACCTGCATTGCCCTAATGTACCCCATGCCCCTATTGATATTCAGGGTTGTAAGAATTCTATGCTCTCAGGCCGTGTGGGAATGAGGATAATGTCCCTGGGAAAATGTACTCTTGTAGAGCTACAGTTTGTGAAAGAGTTGTGGCAATGCATGTACGTATGATCAGTATAAGACGTGTGTTTCTGAAGACTACCTTGTGTGCCATTGAACATAGTTTGTTTGTTTTTTGCTTTGCCTTTTGGCTGACGAACCCCGTCATATGGGTCAAATTGTGCCCCAATGCCATTGTACAGAACGTACCCTCAAGAGTATATAGTGAGGCTGTTCATGACAAGCAGAATATGGAGCCATATGACTATAGATCATCGAGCTCTATGAAGTCTGACATCAGGGCGCATACATACAGAAGCTACCTTTAATTTGACATTGTGCTACACCGCTCCCATGGTGCGGTGTCTTGCCTGCAGAACTGTTGATCGGAAGGCAAATTTGTTCGGATCGGCCACAAACAACTGATGCATTACACTGACTCCACTCCACATTGACTCTATCTCTCTACCACCTACACGTACTTAGCACCCTGATAAGGTCCTGTATGGTCCTTTTAGGCACCCCCTACAAGTACTGGTTCAGTGTGTTTACAAGTATACATAATTATGTGCTCTAAAAAGCAAACAAACAAGAAAACAAAAAAAATTCTTAGAAAGGTGTTGTGATGATCCACCTCCCAAAAATGCCAAGACACAAGGGGAATTGCCAATACCCATGCATCCTCAGTCCCATCCTATCCCTAAATTCTACGTGGGATATCATATGATTATGGGACTGAGGATGGGTATTGCAAATTCCTTAGCTTTTTCAAGAGGTGGAATATGACAGGCCATCACTACATTTTTTGTGCGGAGATACACTAGATGTACTAGAATGGTCTCTGAGACAACAGCAACTGGTAATGAGAACATTCTTACCTAGGTACATAAATTATGTGTGCTACAGTTGTAACAATAAATTGCTGCCAAATTGTTGGGTCTCATTCTATCTTAGCCTTTTTTGTTTGCCCGCATCTGGAGGACAGAGGGAAACAGGAAATGTGTGTTAGCATGTATCTGTGGTTACCTGCACTGACCTACGTATTACCATCTTCAACACTGCACTGACTTTGCCAATTCTAGTCTCACATGTAATAATGTGCACGTCCATTACACTCACCTATCTGTTGTGAGATGTATTTGAGGACGTGGATAGAGAAACAGAGCATGCAAACCACTCCATCCAGTTCAGTGGGATGACCTGGAACATGACAGAAGGGAGGGGCGTGTGAGGGGGAGCATGAGACTATAGCAAGGATGCACAGTTGGACTCATACCCAGTTTGTGGTGACAAAGTCCAGCCCCACATCAATGCAAGTAAGCCACAAGAGCTGTGTGTAGGAGAGACAGACATGTTATCCACTTTCTGTTCTCTACCAAGTTGGCTACAACCCTTCTTTCCTCACCTTCAAAACTTTTCACCGTACCCCTCCCCCTAAACATACAGACACTCACGTCACACACACACACACTCACTCCTTGACAGCCTGCCATGCATCTCTTGAGCACAGACAGAGCCATAATTCTTCACTGGGCCATCACCAAGAGTGAGGATACGAGTGTTGGCCGTTGGGTCTAGCGATCTGAATGTGTGTGTGTGTACACTGTACATGTATGTATGTGTGTGCATGCATGTACATGATTGTGTCAAATATTCAGTGTTGCACGTGCTCAGGCTCGCCACACAATGCTCTACATTCTACTAGTGCTAGCCAATCGTAGTTGCTGACTTAAGTGAGTCTTTGTGTGCAGACAATTGGCTGCTTCATGGCCTCTCATACTCACTGGACCAATGCAGAAGTCCTCCCAACATTCCTGGTGTCTTGGGAGGGGGGGGGGGGGGGGGGGGGGGGGGGGGGGAGGGGGGAGGGGGGGTATACTACTTAAAGTGTATGGAAGTTGCACATGGTGGGGAGCACCTTGTCAGTGACCATACAGGTCATGGCTGCCTGGCGCTGCTTCCCACTTGCCATGTGGCATATTTATGATCAGCTGGCACTTAAATTTAGGAGACTACTGCCCCCAGAAGTGACAGCTGGCTATTAATTACACATGATGCCCATGTACCTGATGCCCATATAATGCACCAGTATCACAAGTCTTAACACTGTGGCTCACTTGGATCATGGATCACTGTAGTCTCATGCCCAGACCCGTCACGGAGACTAGTATCACTGGCTACCAGGAGTGTGGTTTCCACTTGATATAGCTATTCTATGAAGCCATTGAATTGTATATTGTAGCTCCACACACTGAAAGCGACAATAAGCTAGGAAGAGACTGGGAATGACTCTAAGTACGAGTGTGTGGGGCTTTCAGGGTTTGCAGAACTAGTGCAGATTCATGTGGGGCCAAACAGTGAGCGTGGTTGACATCTTTACAACTCAAGACTCGCAAGCACGCGGCCAGGTCAAACGTATGCATGTGGCGCGTGTGAGGGTATACGTATTCCTAGTATGGATACAGTACACATGCTAAGAATGGAACTAGGATACAAGTCTGGGCTGAGATGCTTTCCTCACCCTGATGGTGAATGTCTCCACAGAGTGGTCGTGTCCGACAGGAATTGCCCTCTTGAGGCTCACAAACTGTGCTACAGCGTAGGTCAAACACGTCCTGTGCCGAGGGCCTCAGTCTGGGCATCAACTGTAGACAGTGACTGGTCAGGTCCTGTATGTCTGGCCAGGAGGAACACCCACCCATAGTGCTCGATGCCATTAATTGGACGGCCCTGGGAGAGGGAGGAAGACCAGGGAGGAAGAGAAGCTGACTTTCCCAGTTTTACCAGAATGCCCCTTAGCACCAAACAGTTCACTTTCATCATGCTCACTAGTTCATGCTACTCTGATAATATATAGTTCCAGGAGGGAGCGATATTACTCGGTTTCTTATGATTAGATACTTCTTCAATGGCTTTGTCAATTTAATGGCCTGCACTGAAAGGTTTGTGGCCATTGGCCATCATAACGTACTGCAGGAGGCCATAGGAAGAGATATCCACCTGCGTGAGTATAATGTGTGTGCAGTTACATATTAGAAGAGACAGTATTTCCACCTGTAAGAGGAAGAACAGGTCAAGGAGGAAGAGGAGGCGGAGGATGAGGAGGAGGAGGAGAAGAAGGAAGAGAAGGAGATGGTGGAGTAGGAGAGGAGGAGGTGGAGAAGGAGATGGAGGAGGAGATGGAGGAGGAGAGAGGGAGAGAGAGACAAGAGGAAAGTCGCCTTGTCATTGTAGGACATTTTGGAGGAGCAAGCTTTGAGCAGCTCTGGAGCCATGCAGCCGGCAGTACCTGTGGACTGGGTGAGGCCACACTCTGTTGCACAGCAGGCTACCCCATAGTCTGACAGCTTCACATTGACCTGGGGGAGGGTGGAAGGGGGGGGGGGGGGGGGGGGGGGGGAGGAAGTGAGGAAAGAAGGGGAAAAGGAGAGGAGGGAAGGGGAGGAGGGAAGGGGAAAAGGGGAGGAGGGAAGGGGAAAAGGGGAGGAGGGAAGGGGAGGAGGGAAGGGGGGAAGGAGGAACCAGATTGAGCAAGGGCTATGCTTTTGGAATTGCTTCCCACATCTAATTATTGGGCACTTCACTTGCACTCAGACAGAGCACAGTGACCTGCAGGACAAGACGTTTGTTGGAAAGTGAAAGATACAATAATATACACAGTGACAGTTATTGTTGTTGGTTTCAATGCTCATGCTCAGAGAGTCTGTCTCTGGTAGTTAGAGGAGGTAGGAGGAAGTTATCGCTGATAAGAACAACTTCACGGAGGTCAGGACCTTGGACGAAATACCTGGAAGCATGCATGCATGCATGAGTGTCACCATCCAGGATGTGTCATTATCCAATTGCAAGCAGGATAAAGGAAATCCTTGGCTGACCACTTGTGAAACTATAGATGGTGGCATGATTGTCATAGTTATTTCATATCCTGAGCTATTTGATTGATGGGGAACCCCTTGCTCTATTATCCATGTCTAAACTACTTGCAGCAGTTTCTGCAAACACAATTGAACAAACTAAGCTACCTTTATCACTAAGCATGCAGTCCCTTACAATAGCACCATTACTGCTCTTGACTGGCACAGGAAGCATACTGTCTGCGTCCCTGACAGAGGACACTGGCATATGCATGTCCAAGCCAAACACTGTACTCCCCCCTGCCGTTCTGGAAAATGACATGCTAATGGCACAACTGAATTACAGTGCATTTGCACTTGGAATGCAACCTTCACTAGTAAGACAGGGGCGAAGAGAAACAATATGTGGACACTCTCGAAGCATGTTCCCCTCACGTAAGAGGAGATTGTCACGTCCACTACAAGTGTTCCTTCGATTGGAGCCGTTTACTCGAGGAGCGAGAACGCTGACGTTAAAACTAGTACGTGCTATAGGAGACTGCATGCCAGTACAATCATAATACTATGTCCAGGACGAAATCACACCGTATAACAACACTGCAGGCAGTCTGCCTCAGCTATCTGATATGAATTTGCCTAACAACGAAGTCGAGTTTGGAAGCGGGACACAGAGTAACAAACTGGGTCCTAGAGGACAGTGGCATTGTGTCGACAGCCTACAATGGTTACAGAGGGATGCAAATGTGCTGGTGATTGAGTCACGTATACTCCGATTACACTGCCACTGAATTGGGCGGACAGAGAAAAGTTTTGTAGTCAAATTTTCTAGCCACTTTCATTGATCATATTTCAGACTGTTAGAATTTCAATAGGCACTAGTAGTATAGCGCTCATCGTAATTATAATATTCAGTACGCAGTGTATGTCACGTACAACAATGATTGGACGGCAGCAAAGCTCTCTTTTTCATGGACAATGGATAGAATTGCCATTACAGTGATGTGATAAGCAGCATGGCTTAGGGTGACAGTGATGTGCATAACAGGGTACACCATCCAATGACATCATAGCGACATCACTGTGGATGACAGATCCCCCACCGAGCTATTTTAAAGAATGAACTGTGAGGGTACATTCATACAACACAGCGCTGAAAATATAGAGCATTGGCTCATCTTGAAAATCTTTTTTTTTTCTAGGGGATAATTGGTTATCAGGGATAGCTACCGGTATAGCTATGTACCAGGATGTGATGCTGTGCAAATTCCTCTAGCCCCTTTAAGCAAACCTTGTATTTCACCACAGTGGAGGGTAACCATTACAGGATGCCAAAATTACAGGCGGACTCTTGCTCAAATTGGCATAAAAACCTGCCTCAAATCACCACTGAGCATATCACTGACTTCAGAGAAGAGGAGTATTTCAACAGACAAAAGTAACGTTCCACAAAAAAGATGATTATCCGGCCAGCTGTAGCGATCACAGTGTTGCTTGTGCTCAACGCTGCAATGAAAGGGAGTGCATGCCCTGTGATTGGTGACCAGTGGTGTTCTCCAGTAAATGATCTCACAGTCCGAACCACTCTACAAGATAGCAGTGTGAAAGCTGACCTGGCAGTCAATGCAACGCTAGATGACCTTCTCAACAAAGCAAGCAGATTCAGGAGGTTCCACAACGTTCCACTTTATCAGGAGAACTGCGGCTCCAATAGTTCTGATGTATGTGACTGCAACCTGACAAGGCAGTCTAGATTTGAAGGCACACCGCTCTGTTCCTGGGATTATACATGTGACTACAATCGCAACAGGATCCCACAGTACCTATGGCAAGCCGATTGCTCAAACAGCTCTCCTCCAACAGAACTCACTAGTGGTGCAACAGCAGGCTGTACAGAGTGCACTGTGTACGAATGCACACCTATCTACTACAAAATCCCAGTCCTGACGCTGGACAGTAACCCACGGAACTGCAACCCCTTCTCACTGGAAGAGGCCGTCTGGTTGTGGGAGCTCAAAGAAATTCCTGTTGCCTGCTCTTGCAATAGGAAATGCACAAGTTGTGCATGAAGAACAAAACCAAACCCCAGGCAACAACGACAGGTCACTTGTAGAACCATCGTTACGATGCTGAACAACACATTGTATAGTTAAGCCTCAAAATACATGATTGCTGTTATTGTACCTGCATGTACTGTCTGTCTCCATATTTAATAATAAACCACTGATGCTTGTCACACAGTTATATGCCTATAAGTACAGTGTTTCTAGGCACACTTGCCACATCTTTGCTGCATGCATACAGTAGTCTGCTCATTCAGCTACGAGTTCACCCATCTGTTTCCCTGCAAGTGTTGCTGCCTAGATCCTCAAGACTGGATAGTACGAGAGAAGGGTATACTATAACTAACTACATTCCCCTAGACAGGTTCGCAGATTAATAATTTTTTAGTCGGCTAAACAATGGGCCTCTTCCAGGTTCCGAAAAGGCCATTCCAAGACATGAATTTAACGATGTGACTGATGACAACATAAGAAATGAAGAGTGCCATCAACAGACGAAGAAACACAGAGCACTAGGAATAGCTACTTTGGACTCCCCGGTCTACAAATCCTTTACCAAGCCCAAATTACAGCTATAAGTCCTTGATAGACATGTTTATTTTCGTAAAGACTTTAGTTTTATCACCAGAGCCTCTCACACTTGAGTTACTCTAGATCTGCCTTCGGTCTGTATCTGACAAATGGGCCCTCCCAGCCTCCCCATGTCACATAGTATCGAGAGCACAGGAGACTATATAAGGTTTAACTATGAATGTGCAGTGCAACGTCGACAGGATCACAAGAGTATACAACAAGCAAATTGGCTAAGTCCAAACTTATGAAATAATGTCATACGGGGGGGGGGTAATTTAGGATGTGGATATTGGTCTGGGAGGAAGTACAATCCTGCTTTAGTTATAGGCAACGGCCACATGCGCATTCAGCACTGGCCTTGGGCCTAACTTACCCTAACCATTGCCCTACTTCCTGCTGGACCAATAACCACTTCATTCCCCCCCAAGAGAGGCATGCTCTAGTGGCCCATCAGCATTGGGTCACTGTATCCATCCTACCAAAAATTCTTTATGAAACTGTGCAATGAAAATCCATGTAGAGAATCAAATAAAGGCTGCCTGTTGCAGGTATGGTCAGATTTTCAATTTCAAATGTTGTGCAGCGTTACCTTTATTTCTGCAAAGTAAGTAATGCTACTGCTGTGTGGATTGGTCTGACATTATTTTAGTTGGCACAGTGTACTGTGCATGTTGTATTAAATGTAGGTGGTAGGAGTAGTGCACGGGGTACGTGCTCTGCTGAGCACCTCTAGTTAGTAAGGACAATCACAGGCGGCTAGAAACGCCCGACTGAAAACAAGCAAATCTACTGCACGTTTAGCCTTAAATCAGAACAATAAGACATGCACAGTACTTCTACCAGCCTGGCAGCAGTTCCAGTTGGTACTCTGTGCGACTCCACAAACAGTGACTGTACGGTTGCTTGCAGAGCCTCACCAAAAAACCCGGAAATGATGTGGCGTGTGATGGATGTATCATGCAGTGACGACTACAAGGAATGTTGGTTCTGTGAGGAAGAAGTGTTACACTATTACACCTAGTAAACAGAACTGGCTTTATGTCTACACAAACTAGCCTCGTTCCCAGGCCCCGCCCAGCTTTCCATCGCTTACAGTATGGTTAAGCGGGAGAGGGCCTGGTAAGGTTTATCACGTGAGTGATGTCAAGGGTAGAAAGGCGGTAGAAAGATCTAAAATGAATGTGGGTGTGCTGGGGCTTAGAAGAGCGAAGGTACCAGGTAACATACCACGTGTATCTAGTTAGTGGGGGGCGACTGTCATACACACTGAGCGATGAACGTGTAGATGGCTGAACAACACGCAAAACGTAGCATCTTCATATTGACAATTTTGTCATTTGTAGATTACGTCATGCTCACGTGAGGGAACTTACCAGGCCCTCCTTGCTATTTTGTACTGCAAGTGACGAAAAGCTGGGTGTACGTGGGCCTGGGGATGAGGCTATACGCAAACCAAGGGAATTTATTAGTCCTAATTGGGTTTAGTATACCGCCACCTCTACCATACATACACACTATTCAGGACTGAAGCCATTCCCACCACCAGTCAGAAGACAAGAGGCAAACAACTCTGGATCTTGCAATTCATTAGGCATAATAATGTACATAAAGTACTATAGTGATTAACATTTTCAATCTTCAGGAGTCAGCAATCGCTACAGTGATGGCAATCAACCCACCTCCTCATTCCTCTCCGGTCAACAGTTCTTTTACTTCAGATCAAGTGTCAAGAAAGATGGCAACTGCTTGTTCAGAGCTGTACCCTTGGTGATGAAGACGAGCATGATGCTACTCACACTCTACTTGTGAGGTTTGAGAAACCCTCTTTGAGAGTCGATCCATCCCTGTACGATTATAACGAAAATGAAGAGAGGAGTAAAAACAAAATAATGGTTGAATCCAACATCATATCGTGACCACTTGAAGATTCAACTACGGCCAAGTGATCGGGGAATACAAGTGGAACTGATGGCTACCGCCACTCTGTTCCAGGTTCCTGTTTACTGCTGCTATAGTAACGACAGTGGAACCAAGTACCGCTGGGAAGGTATCACCTCCTGCCAAACTCTAGTCTCGGTCCCAGACCCAACCAACCCCAGCACTGATCTCTTTTATACTGGAAGCGATACACGCGCTGGATAAACGGTCTGGGAACGAGACTAGCCAAACTCAGGATTCCAGAAACTCAATTGTTGGATTACTAATCACTGGAGTGGACTGGAATGAAATGGACTTGGAATCTTTTAACATGTGTTGTTGCACTGGGGCACGCAATTGCTGCCAAATCACATCCAGATGGTATGGTAATTATCTTGATTTCATTGAACTTCCACATTCTAGATATGCAGCATTTCCAATTGTAGCACACATAGTTTGCAAAGCAAGGTGCCTAAGAACATGTAGCTGCAGGCGACCAGCTACGTGCACGGTGAGAAGGCAGAGGTGTTCAGAAATATGGTTACTAGAGTGGTGACTCTCCTTGAAAGGAGACACTCCCTAGGGCCGAGCCAAAGGTGACACCAGTTAGTGCTAGCAGACTCAACTCAATGCCCTCATTGACGTAGTCCGAGTCTATTATTTGCCAGGTGAGAACCCAGCTGCAGCCCAGCAGCTCTTCTGTCCTTGCGCTTGCAATGTGTGATGCGCTAGGTGGAGTCATATCTGGCATACTTCATACTATATCAAGCTAGACGAATTTTTCCCACCCAGGAAGTGGGAAAATTGGTCTAGCTCGATAGACTACATACGTACCTCATTGATTCAAGTCCAGTCCAGTCTAGCCTCCTTCCCAGGCCACATGGGAGTAGGGAAAAGTGGATTGGTATCAACTGTTGCACATGCGAGAATGTACTTGCTCGCCTGGGTAGTTTACTGGTTGTCCCAATGTCCCCTGACGACAGCTTTTCGTGGAATGTATGCCAAACGTACAAGGACTCAGCGATACCTTTGCAACACCCTCGTATTAGTGTAACGAATGATGACGGATAGAATAATAAACAATGGTGTCCACGATTTTATGGGATAGTCCACAGTTAGATACCAGGCCTTTTCTGTACTCCCTCATGACGAGGATAGTCCAGTCCAGTGAAGAGAAGCTCAGTGACACTCTTTTTACACTAAACAGAGCAGAAACCTGCTCTGCGATGAACTAGAGTGTATTCAAAGAATACTCACCCGCACGCCTATCTTGTCTAAGATCCATTCAGTATGAACACATGCCAGAGTCTGCGGACGTCCATATTTTTTGCGTGCTTGAGCTGTTGACTGCATTCTGAAGTTTAATAACATAGAGCTGGACTGACAGGCACAGAAGAGAAGCACAATGGTCGCTATCAGGTACACAGATGCAGATTTTTTTTGTCGGGTTTAGCAATCATTTAACTCTGTGCATCGTATTTTTTGCACTGGACACACAGACGACAAACAGACAGACAGACAGACGACAGAATTGTGTAACCCTACTTCCTTGTGTAGAGCCTGGTACACATACACACTGTTGGTGCACGTGTGCACTTTCCGTTAGGTCTGCCAGACCTTCCTTTGAGTTGGGTTTGGACACACAGGAGTATTGATTAGCTAGTAGACATCTCCCTACAGGTTTTTTTTCCAAGACAAGTGATCAGAGGAGAAGGCCAGATTGCCTGCAGGAGTGGCTGGTGTAGGTGAGACTAGTCTGCATGCTGACTTAGGGCTCCCACGCCGTCTCCCGCTCGATTATAGCCGCATACGTGACCTTTGAACCGCCAACCTGTCGGGGGGTTCAAAGGTCATCTAGAAACGGAGCGGGAGCCTGGGAACGCCCACTCTTAGCACAGTATTTGACGTCTCATACAAACTAGAACTTGGCAGAGGTGGGTGGATGAGTGAGGATGTTTACCCAGTAACCTCGATTCGATCCATACTGACTAGGTAAGTTACTGCACTGGTATTTTTGCAGGGTGTCTCCTGGCTAAGCCCTTCCTGTCAGGGGAAGAACTGTCTAGCTAGCTAGAGGGATGGCCAACCGTTTTTGTGTGTCGGGGGTCTGGGAACGAGACTGTCTGGATGGTAGCTAGTTGCAACTGTCATAATTTAGCTACGTTTTGACCATTGAGTAAGCCGATGATCACACCATTGTCCGAATGTACACTGAGATATAAACTGTAGGCATATCTGTAGTCTAGTGGGCTAGCCCCTCGAATTTTCCCCTGCATGGATCGACTCATGTGACCTAGAAACTTTGGACCACTTTACTTCAACTCTACTCGAAATCCAGTAGCTCCAAGAGTAAGATTGCAGCTGTCATCTTTCAATTCGCTGCGTTGAAGACTGACTGAAGTTGCCTGCATTTGCTGCTCTCCGGCACAGCAACCAAACAGACAGAAGTACAGGCATTCAGAAAAGGCCGATTTACAATGAAGTATTAACTAGTATGATGTACTTTCACTGCCGAGCGTTTCTTCTCAAAGACTTTGCAAAGAGGCGCAATCAATTTCCTTACGTGGACAATTGATCATAGCCTGTCGATATTCACAGCTCACCGCAGCGCATGGTGGGCGGATACTACATGCCTAATTAGTCTGAGTATGTATCTAGTGCCCAACACCTTTCTCATCTGGAACGTAGGATGGCCAATGAAATCGTAGAGCGCGTGCATAGTTATTGTGGGTTACATCACTGGTCAAAACAGCTCAGGAGGACTTACTTCGTTCTTGGTTCATGACATCCCTTCTAAGAACCGTTCAGCCATCTTCACGGCAATACCGGAATAACAAAGAAGTCCGCCACCCTTCTGTTAGCAGCCGATGTTTCGGGGGTTAGTGAGCGTAGCTGACTGCTTGAAGGTAGGCCTACACAACAAATAGTACAGAAAGGAGTTCACTCTTAGCACAATCAGTGCTTTGAATTACACCTACACTGGACACGCCTCTGTGATGAGAAATGTAACTCAAGCCACCAGACGTTCTCCACCGGTGGGTATGGACATCTGACTATGTTCTAATGTCCCAAAATCATGGGTGCTTGATATGTACTCTATGGTTTATGAATTGTGCTGAATGAGTTTAATTCTGATTCAGTAGGTCTGATTAACCCTGAGAAACTTTCGTAGCTATAGGAATTTCACATGATACTTGCATGATTTTCTAGTTGCTAGGTATTCTAACCATGGGCTACTTGTACCTATAAGAGTGAAGCATTGACGTTGTGTGATCTTTCTCTAGCTATGGCGTTGAGTCTTGATGACTTGAGCATTGTACGAAAAGAGCTCCATGAAGCCCGCACAAAGTGGTACGATATTGGCCTTGAACTGAAAGTGCCGGTGGGTACACTGGATAGCATTAAGGCTCAGTCGGATGACCCAAAGGAATGCCTTCTTGAAGCACTGAAACACTGGTTGAAGACAGTTGACCCAAAGCCAACATGGCAGGTTCTAGTCGATGCTCTTAGGAGCTGTGTAGTCGAGGAAAACCAGTTAGCAAACAGTCTTGAAGAGAAGCACTGTCCAAAGAGCAAGACCTCGCCTCTCCTGGAACGAGCAAGGGATACTCTAAAGCATGTTCACAATGTTACAAGTGGGGTCAAGGATGATTTTGTTCAAGATATTCTCAATGAATTTGTCACCACTTCCCTCCAGTCGGGCAAGAGCTTGGCAAAGGTGCAGGTACAGCTGCAAAAGCTCCACAAAGAGGATTTCTTGATCAAAGAAGGCACATTCAAGAAGGCTCAGGAACTAGCCATCGAAACCGATGAACAGCTCCCACCACCAGAGTCTGGTGCTACTGTTGCATTAATGCCTGTCTCCAAAGCCAGTCAGCCATTGTTTAGCAAGGACACAGTCTACCATGCAGGTATCTGTAGCTTTGCTGTCAGTACCTGTGATGCTGGCAACTACCAGAGCTTCTTCAAGAAGAAAGATTTGGTTCCTGGTCACTCCTTCCAAGCCGTCTCCATATCCTGGTCAAAGCAAGACCGCTACCTCATTGCGAGGCAGGGTGACTCCACCTACTACTTTGCCTTCCAGAGTGAACCACACCTACTGGAGTGGGCAAAGAAATTCACATCATTTGATGAAGGTAATATTCATTGTGTTATGGAATGCTATGACTAATTTTGGTAGGGAGTATACGTACAAGATTGGATATCACTCCCTGCTTATAATTTTTGTCTCAGTATAGGTTGGTGTACATGTTTTGTTAGGTTGGTAATGTAGTTGTGATGCTAACTATCTTCAGGTATCGCATCCCAAAGTGAGAGGTTTCCACTTCGCTTCATTGTGGAACTCCTCAACAAACAACGCCGTATTGTTCTCACAGGTAAAGTTAGTTGTGACAGGGGTATATACTACTCCTTTATACTACTCCTTTACTATATGTATGTATTAATACAGAAATGAACCATCTTTCTTTTAGGGTTTTCCTTTGGTGGTCTGCTGGCATGCGCAGTAGCTGCATGTGTGTGGGACTCACCCTACATCAGCTCTGATCTACTGAAGGAGAACCTGGCCTGCATCACGTTTGGCCAGCCTCATGTGACACTGCAGATTGTCCAGAAGGTGGCCATGCAGCGACCAGACCTAGCCTCCACCATTCACACTGTATACTCCAAGGATGATTGTGTTCCTCAACTAATGCGGTTCCTGGATGAAAGCTGGAGCTCTGAAGCACTACTTCAGGGTGCAGAGAGCAGTGGTATACAGTGGAAGGTGCCAGAGCATCTGAAAGCAGTAAGAAAAGATGACATTCAGTTTGCAGTTTGCAGTAAGGCAGTATGAAAAAAACACAACAGTAATTACTTATTAATTTATCTCTGTTGGAATACAGCCCTTCAAAGATGCAACCACATCTCTTCTACTTCAGCAGCTAGGAAAACTCCAAGCGATTTCAACTGTAAGTGTACTACCATAGAGTCGGTAGACTCTACATGTAGGGATGTAGGGATACGACAGACACGCAATATATGCTAATACAAAAAAATCTCAGAAACGGTACACTTATAAGCCTTTATAACCACATACCGTTCATCTTTGAGTGTTTTCATGACCAACAAGACTCCTCGTGTCGCGAAAAACCGTCGCAAAAGTACCACACCAGGTACTCGCAAAACCAGCAATTTTTTTTCTTTCTCAGTCTTTCTTTCTTCTTCAGACAACTTAGCTCAACGTTGCCTCAATATCTCACGATGGTTTTCGCACGAAACAGCAGCTTTTTCAACTGAGCAGTGCAACGACCCATCGCTTTTTTGCAACCTCCAAGTCTTCATCAGGTGGCTGCAGCTGCCCACTCAACAACTATGGCTTCTTTTGTCATGCCATTTTTCTCGTTTGTACGCATGCACGATCACTTAGCAACGATACGTAATTATTACTCAAGATTGCCGAATTAGAAGTGCCTTGCGCCGTTGTGTTGTCAAATTATACACATAGTCACTGACTTCTGCTCTATGATGGCAAATTTCAGCGCAAACATGCGCCTGCTGCTAAAAAAAAATAAACAAGTAATCAAAAAATGTGACAGGATATGATGTAGGGATACCAGAACGGCAAAAAGTAAGGAAACAAGGTAGGGATGATCACACAAAACAGTGAAGTATACAGTCCCCCCTACATATCTTTCATTCTTCATTATTCTGTAGGGGGGATTGTATACTTCACTGTTTTGTGTGATCATCCCTACCCCTTGTTTCCTTACTTTTTGCCGTTCCTTACTTTTTGCCGTTCCTTACTTTTTGCCGTTCTGGTATCCTGTCACATTTTTAATTACTTTAATTATAGCAACATGATCAGTAGATTGATACAAAAGTTTGTTTTGATTGCATGTGCAACATGCGTAAATTACAAATGCGTAGGACTTCCTGTTTATATGACATAATGAATATGTTTTCTTCATGGTTTCATGATTATAGGAAGGGAAAGACTCTGGTGCAGAGGGTCTCAAGGTGCTTTCTGAGCTAAAATCTCATTTGAAGGGAGTCACTTCAGCAGATATCAGGACCAGGCAGCTCCCACTTTCCATTTCAATCTCCTACCTCATCTCTTCTGCTGGTCTGGTTAAGATGACAGAAGAGCAGGCCCATGCAAGCTGTCAACTTGGAATAGCTGAGGTTGAAGCCCTTGCAGTTGGGACCTTTGAGGAGGTAAGTTAGCACTGCTCAGTCCTTCTGGCAGCTGAAGTGGTCATGTTTGGATGCTCCCTCATACACTAGCATTCCATGGCAGATTACACCAAGAAGGTGTTCAATGGTTTCCTGGATAGAGATCCGAAGTACAGCATCCCTTCTGCACCAAAGCATGCACCGGGAGAGATTAGTGACCTGAAGTCCAGTGCAGATTCTGTGGAGCTTAGCCGCCTTGGCAGTGAGACTGCCATAGTACTGGAGGGGAGTAACCTCTGGTTTTGCTACCAAGTAACCATTGGCACCCACACAGTGAAGACACCAGCCAGAGACCCCAGCAGTTCCTCCATTCGGTTCAATGTTCAGAAGGAAAATCATAAAATTGTCACAGAAGATGGAAAGGTCAAAGTTGTGCTTCACAGTCACTTTGCCAAACCTGTCAAACAAGAGGTGCCTGCCAATGAGAGATTAGTAAGTGCTCATGAAGGTGTAGTTAACATGTAGTACAGTTACAGATGTATTTCATGGTACTCCAGTGTGTGAGTTATTATAATAATGGTAATTTTCATTCCATGTATAGAAATACAATGTCAGTTCCCGACAACAGCAGTTGGCCAAGCTCACCCCATCCAAGCTGATCGAGCTTGCCTATCTGAGTGCCCTCCTTGAGCAATATCCACACAACAAATCTCAGCCCCTCCCTCACAAGGTGGAGGTCATCAAAACGTTTCTGGAAGATGTGGTTCAAGTTGTACCACTGGAGAGTATTTGTTTTGCAATTGGATATGGAAATCCTGATGTAGTTCTGCCTTGCTCCCAAGCGTTAATCGCCTCTAATCTAGAGCTCCCACCATCTCTGTTAATGGCTGACGGCTTACAAGCAGCAACGTCTCGAACTGTCAGTGGGCTCTCTCCCAAGCTGCAGCTCATTATTCGCAAAGAATTCAAGCAACCATGTGCTATTAGTACTACGTCAAGAATAGAAGAATCGGGGGAGATGACTTACAACATTTATTCTCGCCTTCCTGGTGCCAGCTCAGACCTTTTCTCTACACCTCTTGCACATTATAGATTCAGTCCAGAGGATTTGGAGTCAGCATTTGTAGGTAACGTTAACCCTGCAATCACGGAGGTAAGAGAGCACATATGGGAGATTAATGAGTCACTAGTCGCTCAGAGAGAACAAACTGGTGCATGTCGTCTCGAAAAAGTGGTAAGTGGTCTAAACATAGAGCTCTTATATCCCATCAGTGGTAAGCCTTCCCAGCACAGCGATGTCACACTGAAGTCTCCCCTCGACATTCTGATCACTGGAAGGAGAGAATTAGCCTCCCTAGCAACCACTGCACAGCTTCAGCTACAAGCAGATGCCATATGTTCAGAGCAAACAAAGCAGAATAGCTGCCTACTCAACCAAAAAATGCTAGAAATTCTCAACAAGATTCGAAACAAGGATCTAGCGATTTGCACAGCTCTTCTTGGTGGCTTCATGGAGCAGCAGGAGGTTGATATTCCGCTTGTGAAGTCACGGCAGGATCAATCTGAAATTCTTGCGCTTTCAGCAGCTGCAACAGTTGGAGTGTGGGCTTTATTCAGCCTCAAACACTCTGACATCCAACCTATTCTCTCAAAATGCCATGGAGATCAACTTCTAGTGAAAATCCTCAACTATGTCAAGACTCATCTTGGCCCCAAGTCAGTAGTGCCTGATGATGCTCCGTATGCTGCTAAGCTGCAGTTTATTGTTCAGGGGATGACAAAAACTGTCGCCTGGAACAGCCAGTACATCAGCTATTCGTTGGAGCGTCAACTAGTCAATCTTTGCAAGGAATGCAAGATAGACGACTCTATTAGCCTTAGCAGTCTAACCACAAAATGGGGTAAGCTTTTCAAGGAAACCACCTTGTCGCTCGTAGCTCTCTCCCACCGTCCCCTCATTGCCCGCTGGCTGAAGTGGGCGCTGATGGTACACAATCTTCGTGAGGAGCTGGCCAAGTACACAGCAGTGGGAGTGGCAGGTCTCGTGAATTCTGGGAAGTCCATTCTAGTCAACACTGTGTTTGGGATTAAGGTATGAGTACTAATATGAATGTTACAATATCAGAGGCAGGTTGAAAGCTGCCATTTTCAATGTTGCTGTAGATACATTTGTAGGCCAACTAAAGCCAGGGAATCCGAAATTGGTTCACCAACTCTTGATTGTCTCTTTTGACCCTCCACATGGAGATCCCTACTGGGACGACAGAGATGAAACGGACAACAGTACCCTTCATGTACAACCTGGATGAACATGTTGAGGGTCTCGATGTGGTGGACTTCCCAGGAGTTGATGATGAGGATGACACCATCGGAGACCTCGCAGACCTCCTCCTCACCATAGCACAGATCATCATCTTTGTTGTGGATTACAGGTCTGCTATGGACTATGGATGTGTACAACCATGTCGTACTAATACTGAATATGGAATTGTATATTCCCTCTGCCACAGGAAAGCTCACACACAGTCTGCCAAGAAGTGGCTGGAGAGGCTGCAGGTGGAGAATGTGCCAGTGCTTGTATGCCTCACGTTTGGAGACAAGCTGTATGCGGAGCACATGAGACAGGGGAATCACCTGAAAGAAAAGGAGCGACACCCTCCAGTGGAGTACATGAGGCACCAAGTCAAGGAGCAGCTCTCGGTATATATGTGTTGCTTAGAACAAACTAGATGGGAACGAGATCTGTATTACGTCCAATGATGGTGTGTTTAGACTTTAAAAGTCTAAGGAAGGTAGTCTCACAAGCCATGCACGGCATGCAGACTTCATTTTCCCCAGAACGCAGTGCAGTACAAAGTCATACTTAACAAAATTAGCACGATCATATGAGGTAGCCTCGTTCCCAGGTTTTCGTAGCTTACAGTACATGGGAGAGCCTGGGAACGAG
Organism: Axinella damicornis; assembly: GCA_963931865.1. Taxonomy (NCBI): domain Eukaryota; kingdom Metazoa; phylum Porifera; class Demospongiae; order Axinellida; family Axinellidae; genus Axinella; species Axinella damicornis. The sequence continues at coordinate 4,892,262 of OZ007507.1, forward strand.
GCTACATATGAGGATCTGTGGTAATTTAAGAACTGCTTTATTTCCTCAGGCGATCCAAGGCAAGCTGCAATCGGTTCGCTCTCACAAGGTCCAGTTCTTCTCATTCTGCCAGGACAACGACTCAGTGCTCAATTCAGAGGAGGGGAGGCAGAAGCTGAGGGACGTCGGGATTGGCACCCCCCTGGAGGTGGGAGAGTGGCTGGTGGAGGTGTTCAGGAAGGACTTCGGGCAGGATCAGCTAGCAGACCAACTTGATGGCTTCATCCACACACCATACACCAGGAGAATCTAGCGACTGACAAATCAAGCTTGTATAGCATGCACAAATTTTAATGACAGTGTAATTTTAGGTTTTCAGTTGGAGTTGGATCTGCATGCTGCTCATTGTCCCTAGCTCACTCCATGAGGATGTCAGCAGTCTTTTTCCCATGCAGCAGGCTCCTTTATCTATACACCTTTGTACACACAATATTGATTTGTCATAATTTTGTGATCAGATCATAAGAGATCATTGTTGACATAATTACGTTTTACGATGAGATAATTGCATACAAGCCAGCCATTATTAATTACTCTCGGCCTGTGCGCAACTGCACGTGGGATGGCCCTCAAGACTATAACCCGGCCCCTATATATAGGGGCGGGTAGTCTCACTCAGGCTTATATCATAATATCTATAGAAACAATCAAGCTGATCTGAAGTTTGAAATGAGGCGTGTCTTACTATGTAGCACGCATTTGATGACGTGTACAGCAGCAAGAGATCATGGAAGTGCTATATAGCAGGCCCTGGGGCCTTTCCAATTTTTCATAAGGGGCCTGGGAACGAGGCTAGGGGAAATGTACTTGTAGCTATATATGAACAGCTTGCATGAGATTTATGGCACCATAATTATCATAGTTCAGTAAAATGTGTCTCTGAACACTATACAACAGGCCTACTGTATTTTATAATAAATACTGCATAAAAGGCGTGTGAAAACTAAATGTGTGCTGTGCGGAGATACACTAGATGTACTAGAATGGTCTCTGAGACAACAGCAACTGCATGGTACCGAGAACATTCTTACCTAGGTACATAAATTTGTGTGCTACAGTTATAACAATAAAGCTGTTTCTGATTTTATAATTGCTGCCAAAATTTGTTGGGTCTCATTCTATCTTAGCCTTCTTTCGTTTGCCCGCATCTGGGGGACAGAGAGAAACAGGAAATGTGTGTTAGCACGTACCAGGTCCTGTTATGGTTACCCAGAGGAGGACGGCCAATGCTAATCTTGTCTCATTAAAGTCACGAGTAATCCGATAATATGGATTACGTAACGGATCTTAAGTGTTGTACTTCCATAGACAGTTCCAGCATCGAGCCCCGACGCAATCACCTGGAATATCGACTCACAGGGAAGCGTAGGTATTTGTTGTCATTATAAAAGTCCAAGCCCTTCAAGATTCAGCTGCAGCATGGCAGAAACGAATGGAAGTCTCCTGGGCCAGATGGTCCCCACGTGCGCCGCAAACATCTGGCCCGTGAGACTCGAGTGGAGGTTAGGTGCCATCTCGGCGATTTGCAAAGCGCGTTCAACGATTGCCAACTGGGAACACTCCATAGCAGCCCCAGAAGCTGTCTTCTATTCGTATGGCTATTTGCAATAACTTTTAATAACTGTCCACTTGTCACATGACAGAAAGTCAATAATTATTCGTGACGTATGCGGTGGCCAATCTCCTCAGATGGTTGGTTACCTGCACTGACCGACATATTAGACCACACTGACTCACCTATTTGTCGTGAGATGTACTTGAGGAATTCATCCAGGAAGATGACGGGGATAGAGAAACAGAGCACTGCAAACCACTCCGTCCAGTTCAGTGGGATGATCTGGAACACTGTCTGCTATGACGGAAGGGAGGGGCGTGTGAGGGGGGTGGTAGGTCCACGTTCAGTTCGCTGCACATGACAACCGCTACCTACTCTGTGTGGCTTGGTGAGTGGGTGGGGCTATTACTGCACATAGACCACCACCCCAGATATGCAGCCACTTGGTTGGTTACTGTTTCTCTGCTCAGCCATTAGCGAGGAGTCATGGTATGGTGGACTCTTGCAGGATGGCCAGTGGAGACACACACCCAGACACATGCAACTACGTGCAAAGTATTACAGCTATACAATGCTGACACAGACTCAGAGGAGAGCAGCTAGTAAACAAAAACGACAACAACAACAAAACCTTTTATGCACATCCTCCTTAATGGTAACTGAGCTGCCTGCTGTAGTTATACATGTATAGCCAGCAATGTGGGTGCACACAGCCTTGTACCCAGGCCATACAATTAGGATGGTTCACAACTAGGGTGCACATACGTATCGCAGGAGTGGTTTTAATTGCATGGTATGTACATGTGCGTTTTGGGTTTTGAAGGCAAATTGTGTACTTAGAACCAGCTACTCTGGACTCACGAGGACGAAGTGAAGGAGGCAGAACCTCTGAGGCAAATAAATCTATTTCTGAAGAAAAAACTACTGAGCACTGCACCATACTGACACAAACAGAGGAGAGAGTTCGACAGACCTCTGCAAAGAGAGCTGACTGCCACTGGACTGCTCATGCAGGTGAGTGGCCTGATAGTACACTGTAGCTCTTGAAGTAAACGAAACTAATTATAGTGCACTCAAAACTAACCTCAAAATTCTCGCAATCAAAACGAGTTCAGTGGTACTGCCTTGTACCCAGGCTGTACGAAGTATAGGTTAGGGTGTGTAACTAGTGTATCCAGGCCATGCAGGTTAGGGTGTGTTATGTATCCAGGCTGTACGAAGTATGGGTTAGGGTGTGTAGTGTATCCAGGCCATGCAGAATTCAAACTAGGCTACTTACAGCCAGGAGGGGGATATAGAGGATGACAAAGTGCTGAGTCATGGAGAGGGCAATGGCACCCAACAGCCACAGGTTCTTAGTTGGTGGCAAAACTAAGAGACTCTGGTTCTCACTCAGACTGTGTGTGTGTGTGTGTGTGTGTGTGTGTGTGTGTGTGTGTGTGTGTGTGTGTGTGTGTGTGTGTGTGTGCATGTGTGTGTGAGAGAGAGAGAGAGAGAGAGAGTGAGCTGCTTATTCTCAGGCTTTGTCATGCGGCGGAGAGGGAGAGATATGCAGTAGAACATCCATGAACAGTTGACAAATTCCCACTCATCCCGGTGGGTGCTACTCAGATGCATCAACTTCTCTTGAAAATCACCAGTGCCCCACCTGTTGAGTGCATTGAGCATCTCTATTGTTACGAGGACAGAGAGGGCCATGGTCATTGGGTGGAGGTCATCGAATACTTTGCAGTTGGCGACATCAGCAAAATCAGGGTTGTCAGGGGTGCACTGCAGGTGGTGGGTCTGTGAAAGGTATGATGGATGGGGAGTGAGAAGAGGGGAAATGGGAAATGGAGAGGGACAAGGGGTGGAGGGAAGAGGGAGGGGTGGAGGAAGGAGGGAGTGGGATGGAGGGACGAGGGGAGGGAAGGAAAGGAAGGAGGGGGAGGGGAAGGAAGGAGGGGGAGGGTTGAGCAAAGCAGAAAGATCAAACAGGCGATAAGTTTACAATAGCATATGGACATCAACTGTTCCACATTCTAAATGATGCACACCACACAACTTGTTTGTCCTCTATACATTCATACATGTACTTCACATTACCAAAACTACATACCAGCTGGTAGAATGTCAGGTGTGGTCCTCCACTGTAGTACATGAACCACCAGGTTGCAGCAAAGACGGTAGCACACCCGACGTAGATACCTATACACATATAGCGGAAGAAGAGCCACCCAGAGATTAGGGGGTCTGATACCGAGCGAGGGGGCTTGTTCATGATGTCAGGGTCTGGAGGGTTGAAGCCAAGGGCAGTGGCTGGGAGGCCGTCGGTGACTAGATTGACCCAGAGGAGCTGGACGGGGATGAGGGCTTCAGGAAGACCCAGGGCGGCCGTGAGGAAGATACTGGGGAGGAGCAGAGAATGATTTTAAAACTGAGCGAGTGAGCATAGCACTGCTGAAGGCTGTCAAAGAGAGCTATTACTAACGACAAAATGTCAACACGGTAACTATTTCTAGATCCTCAAGGCCATCTTCATGGCATGGTAGGAGTACTCCCAGTGTTCCAGATACAACTGCAACCGGGAAACATGCTACAAAAATATATGAATGGCTTGATACGCCCTTAGCAACATTGAACAAAGAAGATTGTTCTTTGGACACAAACCTACACCAGTGTATCATTTCCTACCCCACTGCCACTCGATTGACAGCGTAGGCATCTGAGGGTGATCAGACCTATATTCTCAGTCTTGGTAACTGTGGTGGTGTGTGTGGGTGTAGGGTGTGTGTGTGAGGGTGATGTGAGAAAACCTCTCATCACCATCACCCCACCCACCTGTCACACCCCACCTCACCACAGCCTCAGAGAATGGATACACTATTGCATCATCTCACCCTGTTCATGTGCGTGAGGGTGTGTGGGTGAGTGTGTGTGCATGTGAAGGTGTGCGAGGTGTATTCCAGCCTACCTGACGACTTCTCCGATGTTGGAGGAGATGAGGTAACGGATGAACTGCTTAGTGTTGTTATAGATGGCCCTCCCTTCCTCTACCGCTGCCACTATAGTCGAGAAGTTGTCATCTGCCAGTACCATCTCTGAGAGGGGGAAGGAAGCCGGGCTTGCATGTACATCAGTCCACAGCAACGTTCTAAGGGAACCCTCCCACTGGCTATGCCACAACCCAGCACAATACATAATCACGAATGAATTCTGTGTTTCCCACCGGAAGCAGTCTTGGCTACTGCAGTTCCTGATCCCATTGCGATTCCGATCTCTGCCTTCTTTAGTGCAGGTGCATCATTGACACCATCACCAGTCTGCGTGTGCGTGTCCATGTGTGTGTGTGTGTGTGTGTGTGTGTGTGTGTGTGTGTGTGTGTGTGTGTGTGTGTGTGTGTGTGTGTGTGTGTGTGTGTGTGTGTATTGTGTGTATGCGTATGTGTGTGTATGTGTGTGTGTGTATGCGTGTGTATGTGTGTGTGTGTGCATATTGTGTGTGTATGCGTGTGTATGTGTGTGTGTGTGTGAGTGCGTGTATGTGTATGTATGCATGTGTTTGTGTGCGTATGTAGTGTGTGTGTGTGTGTGTGTGGGGGGGGGGGGGGGGGGGGGGGGGGGGGGGGGGGAGGGGGGTGCATATTGTGTGTGAGGAGAAAGAGGAGATATGATTCTGCAAACTAGAGACATTGTATCAAAGTGCTAGGACTAAGGACACTATGCAACACCACCCTTTTGCAAAGACCAGATAATTTTATGGAAGATGGTGCCCTTGTACCCACCATGGCCGAGACATCTCCCTCCTTCTGCAGGTACTCCACAATCTTGCTCTTGTGAGCTGGCTCCACACGGGAGAACAGCCGGGCATGGATGCAGGCATCACGCTGCTGTGCTGGAGTCATCTCATCAAACTCTCGTCCAGAGAAAGACAATCCTGAGAGGAGAGGAGGGGGGAGGGATGAAGGTAGGAAGGAGGGGTTCTTTGATCAATTGACACATACTCACATTGATAAACTATTGGTGTGCATTAATTGGAATACAGCTCTAACCTGTGCAGTCCTGGTCGGGATGGAACACCCCTATCCTCTTGCAGATGGCCTCTGCGGTAGCCTTGTTGTCACCCGTAATTACAATCACCCTGATCCCCGCGTCTGCACATGCCTGGATCGACAACTTCACCTCAGGACGAGGAGGATCCAACATGCCCACCACACCCACAAATGTCATCTCGCTCTGAGGGGGGAGGGGCGTTGTATACATGCACATGGTAAATACGGAACAGCCAGATTTTCCCTAGCTCTTCCTTCAGGTTAGTATACTCATCTATCTTACAAAGTCTATGATAATGCGTCCTGTAGGTCCACAAACTCCGGGATCAGCTCTTTGGAGTTGAAATATTACGTAATTTCAACAACACATTAAACCGCCCTCTACACCCTATCCCACACCCCGACACACCTCATACTGCACAAAGTTCTTGGGGTCCTCAAAGTTCATCTCCTCCTTGGGCCCAGGCTTATCCACCGTGGCCATGGCAAGGCAACGCAGAGTGTCACGACCTGGAGTGGCAATGATGACAAAAGAGGAATGTGGATTGGAAATGAAAGTTTGAGACTGGCGATCACAAGACAACAAAAAGTGGAAGCAGTGGGAATCGGACCACACTGTACACCATTAACACCAACACCTCCACCACACTACCAGAGCACAAGTAAAACATGGATTGAAAACTGTTGAACAGCTATATGTATCAGGTGTCATGCTCCACTGCTGTGTGCCCCCTCACTCACCAGTTCCGTACTTCTTGACCAAATCCAATATCTGTTCCCTGATCTCTGGTGTGAGGTTGACCCGTTCTGACCCATTCACTCGCACAAAGTTGCACCGGTCCAGGATGCCCTCGGGAGCCCCCTAACCGGACACACAAATACGAACCAAGAGTGAAATGCAGCCGAGATGGACATGATACAATGTAGACACACACAGTCTAAGACATGGCTGAAATGTAAATCTCCCATGTGGAAACCACAGTCTAGTATACATAATATCTGCATGTTAAAGATGGAATCAATCAACGCTGAAATGAAACTCCGTAGCCATAATCGTGTGGATACCAAAGAAGTGACACAGAGCATTGTATTGTTTCATGATTGTAACACTATGATAGCTGCCATTTACAATGGGCACAGGTCTAAATAGAGCCCACTCCTGAGGGGGCTGGAAATCTGATTTTTGGGGTGCATGTACGCCTTAATTAAGTTAGTAAAGCCTCAAAGTTTGAAGCCTAAAGGATGTTTAGTTTGGCAGTTAGAAGGCACCAAAAATTGCACTTTTCTCCAAACTTTAGGCTTCAAACTTGGAGACTTTACTAACTACCCTAAACCTACATGCACCCAAAAATCAGATTGCCAGCCCCCTCAGAAATTTACAGGTGGGCTCACTTATGCAAATGTGCCATTGCTCAAAAGTGTACAAATGCTGTGACTAAAATCGTGCAGAAACTTATGCAGTACAATATATCCAAATTGCAGCTGAAGTGTTATGACAAGAATGCGTCAGAGATCTCAAGTGCCCCTCCCCTACCTTCACAAACATGACCGGTGCATTGTCTTCCCCTTCAGCAGTGGCCTTCTGGGGACGGCAGTAGACACTCATGGACTTGCGATCACGAGAGAATTCCAGAGTGAACTCCTACAGGAGGGGAGGAGAGAGATACCTGACTTCCTGCCATGCCAGATCACTTCCTGCTATGCCAGACCACTTCCTGTAGTACAGCGTACTATATAGCTGAGTGTATACACAGAGACAAAATACACACCTTCCACACACACACACACACACACACACACGCATGCACACCATGAACGCACACACTCATACTCTCTCTCTTTCACACACACACACACACACACACACACACACACACACACACACACACACACACACACACACACACACACACACACACACACACACACCACATCCATCCTTCCCTCCCCCTCACACATGCGGTTTGTGGAAACCTGTATGCATAAGCAGCTGTAAAGCTGAATAAGTAGGCAAGACTGGCAGGAAGATTCATTTAAGAGGAATCTCATCAGAGTCGCATCCCAAATGGAGCACAACATGGTATGCTGGAGCCTGGTTGAAATGCTAAATACCACCATCCGGTTATTCTCTCTTGCTCCCCCCCCCCCCCCCCCCCCCCCCCAATTTCCTCTCTGTTGCTCCCTGAGGAATTGATGTCCTAAAAGTCCATCCCCTACCTTATTAAACTCATCCAACACGGTCTTGCTGCATGCTATGGCCTTCTGCTGTTTGGTCAGGCCGTTCCTTTCCAGCCCTTGCACGTTCAGCTTCTCTGCCAGCACCTTCAGGGCCACCTCGGTTGACTCGCCAATCTTCTCATACCCATGCTTGTCCTGCAGCACATAAGATTCATCACTATGACATCATCATTACATCATTAACATTGCCATGGTACAATGTATTACCAATGGCATCACAATATGTATACATGTAGGTGTGAGTGCTATACTGATGGGCAAGAGCGCATGATGACATCATTGTTTTTTCACAGCGGAGGAGGAAGAGCGTGTGACTGGCAAAAATTTGAAACAGGCGGAATCTTTGGCGTGTACTAAAAATAGAACACGTGAGCTCAGCACATTGGATATCACGCCACTGTACTCGTAGTAAAGTTGCTAGCTAGCTGTAAATGGAGCGCTCAGAGCTCACCTGCGAAGTCTGCGTTCTCACAGCCGTTATCAACACAAAGCGATTCGTTCTGCGTTCTACCCGAGCCTGAAAGTCGGGCGGGGAGAAACGGTGGATGATTGTTTGCTCCACGAAGTACTTCGAAGTTGAAGGGGGTGGTATTGGCCCAGTTCTGTCTCTGACTGATAGTCCTCTGGCTCGAGATCGAATATTTCGCAGCTGTATCGTTTCTCACGCTCTGTTCTGACCCGCAATCTAGATACAACGTGACCGGATGTGCTATTTTTAGTACACGCGAAAGATTCTGCTTTCACCACGGGAGAATACGAAGTCACACGCTCTTCCTCCTCCGCCGTGAAAAAACAATGATGTCATCATGCGCTCTTGTGATGGGCCATAGATAACACGGTATACAACTGTACATGACTGTGTAGTAGCATTGTGTATCGGTTATGATAATATGCCATTTGGGTGGATGGAATGGAAGTCACATGTCTCCCTGGATGCGACACCAGAATGTGCGTCCTATAGCAACCAAGTACCTTGCCTGACAGGCCCACAGTGAGCTACATGTACATGCAGTATACGACTGTATCAGATTAGTGGCATGGGAAACTAGGCCAAAATGGATGCAAAAGACAGTATTGTTGTGTTCCTGCTGTTGTCATCACTTGCTCTGTTTGGTAGTCTGACCTACTGTGTGTGGAGCAAGCTGGATGACCAACGTCCAACAACATAGTCAACAAGGCTCATGAGTAGGTCGAAACAAGGGGTAAATATTTCTGACTCTAGTTGACTCCTAGTGCTAGTGGCACTATTCTGAGGCTCCGCCCACTAACAGAAATGTTAGCAACTGTTTGAGACCACCCAGCTATGGGTAGAAACAATGCGACTCCCTTGCATGGAAACTCATGCAGAGTTCCCTTCCTACACACAACTCATTACTATGGTATGGATTGTTCTTGGTATTGCATGACACAATGCAAGGTAGTTCAGTTCTGTATTGCGCTGCTGCTATTGCTGTTTGACCAGTATATTCTACATGGTGTCAGAAGTGGGATGGCCAACATTTGCCTAGCAACACCTGATCCCTTTTAAACTTCGGAGTCTGATGAATAGACCAAGTGGAAATGTCATTTGGAGCACCTCAGGGCTCATGCACAAAGTCCAGCCGCATTAAGTGAGCATTCTACGGTACGACCTGGGAGATGACATTCTGACCCTTGACAAACATCACCGATGAAAACCTAAAGAAGTACAGTGATGGCGAAGTGATGGCAAAGTGATGGCAAAGTTCAAAGGCTTCTCCAATGTTCGCAGGAACGTCATCTTTGAAAGAGCACGATTCAATCGTAAGAACTAATGTGAACTCAATCTGCAGAGCAGTACATTACGGGCATTGTATAGCCTTGTCGAAACCTGCGAGTACTTTGACCTTTGAGATGAGATGCTACGGAGTTGTTGACACATTGTTATCTGAATGCCTCAAGATGGACCCGCAATTGACCCTTGAGAAGGCAAAAAGACGACCGTGAGGCAGAATGAAGCAGTGAAGGCACAGCATCTGCAGCTGTGTGGTGATGGTGAGGGAACTAAGAAAGACCCCACTGTCCTTCACGAGGTGAAGGGCACACACCGCCATTCTGAAAGAGAGCTGCAAGACCGCCCTGGAGGATGGGAGGAAGCCATGCATCGGTGCAGTGTCAATGTTGTGGTCGGAATAAACATGCATCTGAGAAGTGCTTGGCCAGGAACGTTACCCGTCTAAATGCAACAGGAAGGCCAATTCAGTGCTCAGTGCTTCTCCTCAACCGCTGCAGCTGCTACAAATGAACTCAATCTGGACTCGGCTGTCCTAGGAACAGTATCATCTGGCCTGGGCAAGAAACTACACGGGCCAGCACAATCCACATACAGTCCTGGGGGCCCTCTATGGGCCTACCTGCCAGAGATTGAGAGTACATGTAATGGGGCATTTCACTGGAATGCTCGAGCACCGGGACCACAGCTTGCGACTTGTTCGTGGTGTGAAGACCAACCTCCTTGGGCTGCCAGCAATAACCTCCCTACAACTTCTACAGTATGTCACTGCAACACATGCTGGTGAGATGGATGTTCGGAAGTGATTTCAAAGGTCTTCAAAGGCTCAGGGACCTTGGGTGAAGAGTACTGGATACTCCCCGAGACATGCCCATTCCCCTGAGGGGGAAGTTTTGAGAGGAACAGAGTCAGCAGGAGTTATCGTCGCCAAACTCACACCCCGGTGTGCAGGGATGGTGTAATGCCTCAAAAAGTCTGGAGCCATCCCGATAAGTGTCGACTTTAAAGTGAGGGGGTATTGTCAAGAGGGCTGGCCAAAGAAGTGCCCTGCTGATCCCAACATTGTGCAATACTGAAAGGCCAGAGCATCACTCACGCTACACAATGACCAATTGTCATGTGTACGTCACACTTCTGAGCATGAGCAGAGCATCACTGATCGTGCCTATTATGTTGCCAATAATAATACACAAGTTCCATTGTGTGTGAGCTACCCACAATATTCCCATAGTGCCACGGGTTGCAACACTACTGTCCGAAGAGCTGAAGGAGGTGGGGTGCTGGGCTGGTTGACCAGAGGGGTGTTGTAGGCCGGGCTGGACCTTACTGTCACACCCCATATGGTGGGGGTACAGCTAGCAGACTATAATGCCATTACCACTAGTAGGAGAATACGCTAGTATTGGCTGACTGGTACTGACCTCATTGTAAGCAAGTTCTGAGTCATTGCAGAGTACGCAGATATTCACCAACTCTCGTAGGCAGTTGGCATAGTCATGCCCTGACACTTCTTCACTGTTCAGAACACTTGGGAGGGTTGGGTAGCAAGCGAGGGGGCAGGGGAGAATGGGAGGAGAGAGGGAGAAAGGGAAGGCATGGTCAGAAGGTGAGCATATGCATACATGTAGGAAGGGGGGGGGGGAAGGGGTGAGGAGGGAGAGAGGAGAGAAAGATAGGAGGGAGAGGGGGGAGAGAAAAATGGGGAAGAGTAGAGATTGACTACACAAACACCCACAACAGAGTGTCTGACCACACACTGTTATTTCAGTGACGATATGATAACCCATAGTGATTAGTATCTCCTCACGTGTTTCCAATAGGGGCGTAAGTAGATCCAGAGGTCTCAAACTGATGGAAATGAGCAGCACCATCCGAAACATCACTGATCACAAAGAACTGTAGACAGACACAGAGAGAGGAGGGTGGGAGGCGGTAAATGGGACACATGACAGTAGATCAAAACATGCATTGTCACCAAGTATGGTGACTGCCATGCGTGAACATTAGGAATAACCTGTACAAGTAGCTGTGCTCGCTCAGCTACTTCCCCCTCGTTTGCCTATGTGAGTAATCCGGCGCTGGATCACTTCCGATCCGGCGCCTCGATCACTTCCGCTTCAGCTGCTGCTTGCCGCTTGTGTCCGCTTCACCTGCTGGTCCCTAATTGCGTCCACTTCAACTGCTCCCGATTGCGTCAGCTTCGGCTGCTACTCCCCGACTGCATCCGCTTCAACTGCTACTCCCTGACTGCATCTGCTTCGACTGTTGCTCCCCAATTGCATGCATCCGTTTGTAGCCCCAGCTGTTCTGCTAGCCCATGCCTGGGCCCAATGTTCTCGAACCTTCTTCGTGGAATTCGAGGTTCAGTAAATTAAAGTACAAAGGTCGCGCGTCACTAGTCTAGTCCTGTCCCGCAAACATCCCACATCCGTCACGCACACACAGACAGACACACACACACACACATTGATATATGATATAGGTTTGCAGCTGACTAGGTACACATGGGGTTCATATGGCTGAGCACCAATGTGTCACTCTCAGCCAGGGAGAGTTCACTCCCTCTCTCACCCACCCACCCACACTCATCCATCCATCCACCCACCCATACTCATCCACCCACCACTCACACTCACCCACCCACATACACACACATCCCTAACCTTGCTAACGGACATCATGTTAGTGGTAAGGGTGCCAGTCTTATCGGAGCAGATGACAGAGGTGCAGCCCAGTGTCTCCACGGAGGGGAGGCTGCGCACGATGGCATTCTTACGAGCCATGCGACGGGTACCTGCAAACACATGTGCATGTTCGGAGGACATGTGGAACACTCTTCACTGAATTCCAATGTACAAATGGTTCATGTACAAAGCAATGAGGGGAGGAAATTTTCAGGCTTCACTTGTCAGAATGCTCTTCAAACACACTGCACAATAACATGGTTCCAAACCATGAGTATAGAACAACCAAGGTCTGTTACAAGTGACAGCTACGTATACTACATGTAGCTGTGCTGATAGAGATGTACATGCATGAACAAGAGACCAGTTGTTAGTGACAGACACTGAGAGATCCGCTCTGCTCTGACCATGAGGTCACACATCTGAGTCGAGCTTCAGATCCTTCTTCAGTTGCTCAAAACCCTCTTTTTTCTTTCTCTCTCGAAATTAATAGGGTTACAGAATGTCTATTAGGGGTAGGGGGAGGCAGTAGCAGGAACACTGTGAACCAACCACAGACCTAGTGCTAGGCAGGTAGTGATGACAACTGGCAGTCCCTCTGGAATGGCCGCTACTGCCAGAGCTACAGCGATCTTGAAATAGTAGATGGCTCCCTGCATACACAAGTCGTGTGTGGGTATGTGTATGCGTGTGAGTGAGTGTGTATGTATGAGTGTATGTGTGGGCGTGTACATGTACATGTATGTATATGTATACATTGAGTGTATGGGTGTACTGTATCAACTCCTGGGTCACCTGTAAACTATATACCAGCAGGCCTTTACATGCTACGATTTGGAATTCTAAAACGACAATCATGTCACTTGAACAGAAACAGGTAACCATAGGTGAACAAGGAATAGGAAGAGGTTCTCATAGGAACCTCGTTCCCAGGCCTTCGCCAGCTCCAGTGTTTCATCACTTGCAATAGCAAATACAGAGGGGGAAGGCCTGGGAGATGTTGTCATGTCATGTGCATGGTGTCAGGTAGACAGACACACAGGGGGAGTGCCCGACTGTAATAATTTGTTGACCTGCACCCAGCATTCTGAACAAGCAGTATTGATGCTGTCTTGCAAACACACTCCTGCATCTAGCCATTGGACAGACACTACAAGAAAGGGTTTTGAGATAATAGTGACTATCGAGGTCTTTCATTGGTCACCACCCCTGTGTGTCTATCCGACACTACTACATGACCAGATCTCCCAGGCTTCCTACTCTGTATTTGCATGCTGTAAGTGATCCACAACTAGAAGGCTTGGGAATAAGGCTAGGTTCCTGTTATACAGTGGAGTACAGTGGTCCAGTCATATGTCATGCGACAACTCATGTGATGTAGTACTCAACTTAGTCACATGACGTCACCACTGTCATGTGACATTCACGTGAAACAGACTTATTTCAGTTCATCTGGTTGGCTGCACATAAACAAGTTGAACGCTCATGCCAGTTAATAAGCAAAAAGTCAATTTTGTGTAACTGAGCGGAACTATCCGAAAAACAATTCTGCAGAGCATCCCATAGGTCAAAGGCCTTGGGTGTACTGGACATGCAGAGCATAGCTGACTACTTTCTTACAGGAAGTGGCCATTAGAAAACGGGCAATGGCGCCTGCTTGTTTTGTTTTTCACTCCAATAAGTTTATGATTAGTGTCTCTGAGCACGGCTGTGGGAGTCACACACCAGCATGCTCCATGTACACTGCACATGCCCACAATAACAGTACGTGTACACTGCACTCCTACACACTACACACGATGAGTGTAGTTCTTGTGCGTCTAGACTGCTCAGCCTCAAACCCAGAACGATGTAGCCTCATTCCAGGACGTATGCTTCATCCCAGGCTGTTTACCTTCATTCCCAGTCTACACTACCTCTTTCCCAGGCTGTTTACCCAGTGTTTACCTCATTCCCAGGCTGATTATATGACATTCAGCTTTATTCCTAGAAAAATTGTTTGCAGCATTATACAAACAAGTAGCTTTGCTCGCTCAGCTACATGTACATCCTCCTCGTTTGCGTTGTTCCCCAATTGCGTCCGCTTCCGCTGCTGCTCCCCGATTGCATCCGCTTCAGCTGGTGCTCCTTGATTGCGTCCGCTTCAGCCGCTGCTCCCCGATTGCATCCGCTTCAGCTGCTGCTCCTTGATTGCGCCCGCTTCAGCTGCTGCTCCTTGATTGCGTCCGATTCAGCTGCTGCTCCCTGGCTTCAAGCTGCTGTTCCCGGACTGTGTCCGCTTCAGCTGCTGCTCCCCGACTGCACCCGTTTCAGCTGCCCAGCCAAGTTCTGGAAGGTTCCAACCACTGCGCGAGCATTCGCAGAGTTCGAGGTTCAGTATATTTAGTATGAAGGTCGCACGTCACAACTGGTATAGTCTAGTCCAACCCCCAGAACATCCCACATCCGTTACACAAACACACACACAAACATACGGTTAAAATCTTAATGTATTGATAGAGCAGGTCTGTAAGCGATGGCAAAGGCAGATCTGTGCTACAAGGAGTGAAATGGATGGAGACAAGAGTTCGAGATCAGAAAGTTGCCTCGGGCACATAATGTTGCCCACATGATAAGTTGCAACAGGCTCTCCCAAAATACTCTTGCAGCAGGGGACAAGGTAGTCTCGTGCCCAGGACAAGGGACAAGGCTATATACCTGCATGCATGATAAGTTGCAGCCAGCCATCTTTGCCTTGCAGAACAGCCAAAACGGAAGACAGAGGGGAAACAGCATCCATACTACCGGGTATATAGTTTCCCCTACACTAATTGTCTTGGGCACCAACCAAAACACAGGTTACTTCACACTGCACAATAAGAGATACCTCCCATGCAAAAGTGGAATTGAATTAACACCCAGCCCAGATCATCAAAGGTTCAGATTGACATTGCCAACAATCTCTGTGGTAAGGAAGACCCACAGTAGTTTAGCATACAGGAACTGGTGAATCAGACATGCACTATGAAGTCTTGGGTGATCGATTTGCACCGATTTGCACCGTTCTTGGAATCTTGGTATGCCCTACATGTACGTACCCCCACACAACCCATCTAATTTCAGAGATGCACCCTACTATCCCCTAGCCTTGTTACCAGGCCTTCCAGTCTTTGATCTCTTGCAGTATGCAAATGTGGAGGGGGAAGGTCTGGGAGATCTGGTCACGTGCGGTGATGTCAGGTATAGACACAAAGGGGGGCGGGCCGGTGCCCGTCCGTAATAAGTCCAGTTTTCATGGTATTGCTCCTGACTTGTGAACACTCCGGCATCCAGCCCTTGTATGGACATTACAAGAAAGGGCTTTGGGATCATTCATCAGCACCACCCCCCATTGTGTACACCAAACATCACTGAATGTGACCAGATCTGACAGGCCTTCCCCTTCCGTACTTGCATACTGCAAGCGATCAAATACTGGAGGTAGAAACGGGCTGGGAACGTTGCTACTGGAACACAGATATCTCCCATAGCAGACATTACCAACACAGGAAGGGCCCACTCAAGTGAGCCTCAGGATCGTGGAACCCTTTTGGACTTGCATTGCGGAGGCAAGTTCGTAGCCTCGGGCCTAGGCAATGATAACATGTACATGTATGAAAGATTACCTACATGAATTATATAATCGTATAGTCACTGTACAATATAAATGGAGTTGGTACAAAACATTGATGTTCACAACACATCCACACACCATGTCAGGAGTGCCCCCATTTTCTGATCAAGAGTCTGGATACCACCACCATCTCACCCTGACCATGATCCCTCATGCATTGCGTAAGAAGTGTACAGCTATCCCTACTGTCTCACCCTAATCCAGGATCCTCCGTGTACCGGGTCCGAGAAGTGCCCGATGTTGATCAGCCACACTGAGATACAGATGACAGAGATATACTGCAGGAGAAAAGGAGGAACAAGTAAACTGCCACACAACGTCTCGGATTGTTGCGATGAGTTGGGCAGGCTTCGGGCATTGCCTCAGTAACGAGGAATTCCATTGTCAGGTGACTTTCTTCAGTGTTATCTCTCGGATATCACTGTCATCACTGGCGATGCACTGCTGCCACACATATAGACAGACAGACAGACAGACGGACAGAGACTGAGAAGTAGACATGCTGATGGATAGAGATAGAAGTGGACAGACCGAGAGAGAATCACAGGTGGACATAAGACTGACAGGTGAACAAATACTGCAGATGGACAGAGACAGAGATTGACAGGCGGATGGCTGACAGGCGGACTGACACTCACAGGTGAATGTGGACAGACTGAAAGGTGGGCAGACAGAGAGACACTGCAAGGTAGATAGATGGCCCACCTTAGAGAGCTGTTGACCAAATTCGTCAATCTTTTGCTGAAGTGGTGTTTTCTCGTCTTCTTGCTGAGTCAGTGTGTCCCGGATTTTCCCGATTTCTGTGTTAAGCCCTGTTCCCACGACCACACCACGTGCCTTGCCTGATGCCACATTTGTGCCCTAAGACAAAAGAGTACCTCATGAGGTGAGAAGGCTAGTCACAGGATGACCATGCAGTCTTAGGACTTCTGGCATCCAGTATCTACATCCTGAAGCAGCGGTATTCTATGCTCTGGCACCCACACAAGTACAAAAACAGAAGCTAGTGTGAAAGCAGTTTTGCCCTTCTAGGATACTAAATACAAATACCACAAGCCCTTTTGAAGTATTAACAGCAAGAGATGGCACTCTTGGGAGGCCACGGCTTGCTTTGGCCATTGTAGGTAGTACATACATGTAGCATACAGGTACAGTGCATATGTTCATAATGTGCGATTGTGGACACAATCTCAGTCCACTGCCATATGCACATGGTGAGAGCAAGGCATGGCAGTATGCAAAATCACATATCATGTGTGCATTGATTGGAGCAAGTCACCCACGAGCTTGCGGACACGATCTCAGCCCACAGCCATATGCACGAGGCAAGACATGAGGTATCAATGTGAAAAGTAAGCTTGAACTACATGCGCCAGGAGTACAGTTGCAACTAACATAGAAACATGTAAGAGGACAAGCAAAAGCAACTAAACGCAGCAACACAAAAGAGCAGCAGGAGAATGATTGTTGTTTTGATCTTGTACAGTTGTGTAGTGCTGGTTGTAGTAGACTTCCAGTTGCTGTCTAGTACAATCGTAAGTTTGTCTTGTGATGTTTATCTCGCCATGAAAAATATTATGGTTCTAATGTAGGGAGAAGAAGATAGTTCCAACGTACAGAGAACAGCATGTTCTTCTTGTCCTGATTGACAGCCTTGGGGTCCGGGATGGGATCCGTGTGTTTGATGATGCTCACACTCTCCCCCGTCAAGATGGACTGGTCGATCTTCAGTGTCGTTGAGAGAACCTTCGTTACCCGGATGTCTGCAGGGATCTTGTCACCGACTATGCAACGGCAGGAGTGTGTGTGTGTGGTGTGCATTGTGAACGTGTGTAGCATGATAGTGCTGTGATTCTTCGTGTGAACAATTCATGATTCCGCACTGGTAAACAGGAAGTGAAATACTATACAGAATCACTTCCAGGGACACTATAAATAACTAATCAACTGACGAGGTAGTTAGGTCGAATTTAACATTGATCAAATTTTGATCAACTTTTGTTGATTGACCAACCTGAGGGAGTACTGTAGCACTGAGGCAAGGCCCTTTGACTAGTATGACCCTCAACAAATCAGACGCCTCAGAATCAATCACATGACTGAACATGCACAGTTTTGAAGACCAATGGCTGTTTTGGGTCAGTGAGTAGCACCAAGTACATGTACTTTAGATACCAGTTTTTGTGCATTGCAGGGCTTGCTTAGTTAGTGCACTCGGGCAATAATAGGCTCGGGTGGATAATGCACTCGCTTTCGGCTAGTGCATTATCTCACCCTCGACCGTGAACTATATTGCCCTCATGCACTAAACCCCGTAATGCACTGCAAACTGGTATCTAAATGTTACTTAGCCAACTTGAACTACCACCTAAGGGATATTATTCAGAGAAACAAACTGAAAACATGAGCACTGAAAATGCTTGAAGGTAAATCTGAGGGGAGAGGAGAGGGAACACACTTGATATTTCCACAACGTCCCCTGGCACAAGCTCCTTTGCTCTGATGCTGGCCACACCTCCTCCGTTGCCCTGACGCACCACCTTTGCCATCTCCGGTTCGTACTCCTTGAGGGCCTCAATTGCTGACTCTGCATTTCTCTCCTGGGGACAATCAAGATGGAGAACAGCACTACACTAGGGTTGAAATAGGGCATACTGCAGGCTTCAGTGTTGTATACTACTGTACATCCTGCATGCACGTGTGCACGCAAACATACGAACAGACACTTGCAGATGCAAACACATGAGTGTAGACGCAAATGGATGGCCATTGCAGGAAAAAGGCAGAGTCACATCCTATGTGCCCAGACATTAGACGTTTCTTCAAGGACTTTACTATATATTGCTCACAAGGTGCATGATATACTGCAATCACGTGAAAGAGCGCCCATGGGCGGTGCACCTTCTGTGCTCACCAAACCGGGGGGGGGGGGGGGGGGGGGGGGGGGGGGGGGGGCTCTTTCGAGTATTTCCGCACATTCAATTCCGAAAGAGCACCCATTTTTGTTTTACGTACACCAAGCACAAGCAGCAGCAAGCAGCAAGCGTGCTACGTCAGAGCCCTCCCAGCACATCTGCATGTACATCGCTGGAGTCAATAGCAATATCACCACACCGCTCATCACGTCGTTTTCACTGCTCATCAAGACCCTTATCGACGCAAAGAACTTCGTTTTGCATCGGTACCCAAGCCTGACAGTCCAAGATGTCGAGATCAACAGAGAAGATGAAGATGGGAGAATTGGTGAGCTACTGCTTGGTCCACGTTGCTTGGACGGAGTGGCATTGGTCCAGTTAAGCCAGTGCAAGTTGTATTTAGTGACGACAACAGCTCTTTTCTGTTGAAGCTACAATGTTGTCGGACGTAGTACAAGCAAAAGATTCTGCTTTCATGACGGGAGAATACGAAGTTACACAGTCTTTCTTCTCTGCCACAATGACAACGATGTCATCATGCGCACTTGGCAATACAAATCAGTATAGTATACCTAGTTGTTGTCCCCACTTGCCCTGCTCACCCCCCCCCCCCCCCCCCGTGTTCATACTCCCCTTTACATTCCTCCCCCTCCCCATCACCCTGCTCACCAAATCACCTATCCTAGGAATACGTATCTGCATCATGCCTCATGCGCGCTGCATGCGTACACGCGACCTGACCACGTGCTTACAATCACAAGCATGATCATAATTAGTTTGAGAGTGTGGAGTTGTGCTCGATTATATGCTCACTGTTCGACTCCTCATGTAGCTGCTCTAGCTCTACAAGCCCCTGAAGGCCCGCCTCTGGCTATGTGAGACTATTGTGAAGTTGCAGTATAAACAGATGTCGACTACACTCACTGTTCGACTCCATACGTAGTTGCATGAGCTCCGCAAGCCAGGCCACTAGGCCTAGAGGCACCGCGCTGGTCCACTGATCAGAGTTTCAAGGATGTAAATCTCACATCGCTGAGTCAAATACAACTCAAACCCACTAAGTATTATCAACACTCCTGAGCGTGACAGGTGCCGGCACATACGCATACCATGAGAATAGATCCCCCTTTCAGTGCCTCGTGCTAATGCGCTCGGCAATGATCACCTCCATTCAGTGGTGAACCCAATCACTAACTCACTTGCCATATTCCAACAATAGCATTTGCCATGAGAATGAGAAGGATGACAAACGGTTCCACAAGTGCTGTTGTCTGATTTTCAGAATCCTCAAACCATGCTAAAATCTGTGGAAGAGAATTGTCATCACATTACCAGTGAAGGTGCCACAAGCTCACTGGAAACCGGTCATAAGTACACGGCAGTATTTTTACCCAGTTGTCGGGGAACAATCACCATACAAGAACAGGGGATTTCCTTTCCTCTTGAACAGCAATCGTGGATGCATACCCACAAGAAACGATTGCACAAAAAGGGGCAATTTACTAAGGTGTGAGCTACTGCAACAGCACGCTGGATACGAAAAAAAACAACAGGTCTTTAGGAGGGAATGGTAATTCAATCAGCCCGTAAGGATGTAAACAACCTTATCCTTACTACTTTTCAGTTCACATACTTGCCATACATTTAAAGTCTCCTAGCAACTACTATCAACAGTAAGTCATGAATTTGATTAAAATGTTTCCTCATTAACAATTCATAGCACACGGAGCTACGCATTTAGGGCCTTAGCCTTGCTCCCAGGCCTTCCCTACCTCCATCTTTGATTCCCTAGCATGCAAATACAGAGCAGGAAGGATCTGGCCACATGTGTAACATCAGGTAGACACATGGGGGGCTGTGTTCGATGAAGAATTTCAAAGCTCACTTTTCTTGTAATGTCTGTCCAACGGCTGGAGACCGGAGTGTCGCATCACTACTAGGGTTCCACCAATACTGGTATCGGTGTCAGTCCGATACCAGCCAGTGGTGAGGTATCAGTTATTGAAATTCTGTGGTAAGGATGATTTAACTCTTTACCAACCAATGACTGCAAAAGCCGTCATGAGCTCCCATAAGCCCATAAGAATTTATATGGGGAATTTAATACTAGGCGTTATACTTTAATACAGGGTTTTGCTTGCCTAAGCAGTTTCTTATGGTTGGTAAAGAGTTAATTGCCCCATGATGTCAGTCTGACTGAGCACTTGCTCCAGCAAGCCAGGCAAGGGGGTGTTTGGAGCATTTCTGGGTGAATGCTAAAGATGAAAGTGAGGTTGGTTCCAAAATACGCTTTATAGGGTAAAATAGTGGTATCAGCCTATATTCCTATTTCATGGAATTGGAAGCATCGGTAAAATCTGCTATCGGTGGAACACTAGTCAATACTGCTTGCTGTTCAGGACAGAGGGGACAGGTGGATGCATTGTCGCAGTCGGGCATCGCACCCTAAGTGCCTACCTCTGTCTACCTGACATCACAAATGTGGCCAAATCTCCCAGGCCTTTCCCCATCTGTATTTGCATACTGGAGGTGGTGAAGGCACAGGAACAAGGCTAGCTAATTTACAATGTATGGCATGACAAATCAAGCTGTTTCCTGCATGTAGTAAATTAGAAGTACAATAGAAGTACA
The DNA here is from genome assembly GCA_963931865.1 of Axinella damicornis. Taxonomy (NCBI): domain Eukaryota; kingdom Metazoa; phylum Porifera; class Demospongiae; order Axinellida; family Axinellidae; genus Axinella; species Axinella damicornis. Next base: position 4,913,756 of record OZ007507.1, read on the forward strand.
GGTGTCCAGAAGGAAAGAGACATGCCAGAAGTGTAAACCAGCCAGTGGTATGCGACTTACAAATGATACAACTGCTGCCGCTAGTAGAATCTTTACTAATAGATCATCAAACTGTTCCAGAAAGAGTGTGAATAATGACTTGCCTGTGGGAGGAGAAAGACATACAGGCTTGAGACTGGAGAAAAGGCAGCTGTGTAAATTGTGTACACAACAAACAGTTCCTTCCACAGTGGTGTTGGCAGTCCTTGCTCATGCTGCTCAACCAGCAGAGAGAAGAAACACCGATAGATTGTTTGGCTAGCAGCTCAAGATATAGTCGCATTTGCTTTGAAACTACGACAAACACAAGTGTACAAATGCAACCCTATTCTCATTCCAGACCCAATGCAGTCAAGTCCAAGCTGTTTTGCCAATTTGATGGTGATGTCGTCACAATAAATGTGATGTCATGATGACATCACCTCACCATGCAGCAAAGTGTGCAATGTTAAGTGAACCATTTCACCACTACAGGTCAAGCAGCAGCTAGTCAGGTCACGGTGATGCAGTTACAAGCAGCACGTTGGCAACACTCCGGTGAGCTAGCTAGCTTCCTGGATAGTCTACTTTACAATCTTGTGCACAGCAAAGAAGGCACAGGTTGAGTAGTTGTGTGCTTTTCCACACAAGGGTGGCCATGGGTACTGATTCAAGAATGAGACCAATTTGGGAATGAGACCCAGCGTAGATAGGTAATTACAAGCAGGAAGTGTCCCATTACGTGCCCATTACACACACAAAAGTGTTGAATGATAGCAGACAACACTCCATCTGTGTGTCCAGACCAAGGGAGGTCTTTCAGGAGTGAAAGATGCTCAATGTTCCAGGCCAGGTATGCACACCCTACAGTACAACACAAACATCTGTGAACAATAATACGAAACATTTACAGCTCTGTCAACTCTTTCAACTGTCTTTGATTCTTGTCTGCAAACAAGGGGTTGTTCAGAAATGTACCATAGCCTCTGGCAATGTTGGCCTTGTTTGCAGACCTAGGTATTAATTTGCAGGTACCCACATATATAGTATGGTAATTGCAAACTAAAACAGTTGCCTCAGAGTAGCAGTAAACATCACCGTCTTACCCTCTTCAGCTGGGAGTTCTGCATGGGAGAGAGAAGAAAGACAGACAGAGGGATGAGCACAATGCAATCTCACCTCCCTGCAAAGTACAGCCTTGACACCAAGGCTGTTGATCATCCCAACACAAAGAGGAGGGTTTGGTTTCAGAATCCTGGCCTTGATAACACAATTCAGATTTGAAACTTTAGAGAGATGTTGCTGAAACACAGATAATGATCTCAAGAGTATAACATCAATCAGACATAGTGTAAAAATATACCAAGTTGATTATTACATTCAAAGGTGTACATCAATTTTAATCAGGCACAATCTATTACCTTGAGGTCACTATTATTTTCCAGTACTGATTATTGCTATTTGGGTAGCGGATTTGGCGGGCATTAATTTTAGCGATTTTAACTTCCAGAGCTGATAGCAACTGTCGTATTATGGGATCTGTTCAAGTGGCAACTGCACTGCTTAGCTATATAGCTAGTCTGCCGGTAAAGGCCAGTGCAATAACTATCACTTTCAGAATGATGTCTCAGGTCTTGCTATCACCTCGTAGATGGACTCTGATTCGCATCATACAGCTAGACTCCACAGATCGCTTCATGGACAGCCACCTTATGGCTCGCTCCAATTAATGCACATGTATGTGACAACACATGCTGCTAATACTCACTATTGTTTGTAAGTTTAAATCGATTTTTTTGGAATTCGCAAATAAATTGTCATAGTAAGGTAGTCGGTAGTCAAAGATGTGTAAATGTAAGACAGGAAGTCAGTTTAACATTCCAACGAGTGCATGCATAGCAGAGGAGGGTGTTCTATGTATACAACATCAAGTTACATGGAGAAATGTGTCGGAGGATGAATACATTTAGGTTAGATTTCCCCACACGAACAGAGACAAGGCTGAACAAAGACGACGTCTACCTAATGTATTTCAGAATGAGAGGGGCAAAATGATGTAAGCATGCAGCCTAGTTTCAAGTTGCTGCTACTTCGGCAACTTATTATTATTACTAGGAATACGCATGCGCAGTGTCTGTGCCTCGCGCGCGCACGCTCACAATCTGTAATAGTATAGTAGGCGTGGTTTCCTGTGGAAGAAAACGAAGGTGCGAAAGTCAGTTCAGCGTGCGAAGTTTAGTTGTTCGAAGTTGTGCGAAGTTGCTGATTGAGGTTGAAGATGGCTAAGCGTTGCCAGGAAGAATACGAAGACGTTAGCGAGGTTCTACACCCTTCGACACTGTCAACACTCTAGCTATATGTACGTACCATGGCCTAGACTAAACGTTTGTCTTACTTGTCACGGCTAAACTCTCCTTGTATACATCGCTTCTTCGTCAATCTGTCAGACTCTCTCTCCTTTGCCTTACTCTCTTCTGAGGCAGTGTCTCTTTTCCCTGTATAGATCGCTTCTTTGCATTTCGCACGCGCAGTACGTGCACGAACACGTGGCTATCGGGACCACAGAAACCGCAGCGATGCAACCGCCCCCTGCCCCTCGCAATTAAAGTGTGACGGATATATATATATACATATATATATATATACATATATATATATATATATACAGACGCGATGTGACTACGCTGCACGATTAGTTGCCTCGCGCTAAGGCGCTCGGCAATTTTTTTTTTTTTTTGGGGGGGGGAGGACTTCGGCAACTGATATAGGTAAGTATGTGTCTCACTTCCTGTGTCCTCTTTTCACACACACTATTTAAGTCAACCTCCACTGATTGCCTAGCCTCGTACCCAGTCCCACGCCCAGCTTTTCATCGCTTGCAGTACGGTAAAGCGGGGAGGGCCTGGTACATCTTCTCACGTGAGTGACGTCAAGGGTAGAAAGGGGTAGAAAGACCGGAAGTTTAACATGGGCGTAGTGTGTCTCAGAACAGAAAGAAGAGCGAAGGTACCAGGTAACATACCACACGTATCTAGCTAGCGGGGGGGGGGGGGGGGCAACTGTTATACTCACCGAGCGCTGAACGTGTAGATGGCTGAATAGCACGCAAAACGTAGCGTCTTCGTTCTGAAAATTTTGCCATTTTTCGATTACGTCATGCTCACGTGAGAAGATGTACCAGGCCCTCCCCGCTTTACCGTACTAAGCAGCGACGAAAAGCTAGGCGTGGGACTGGGAACGAGGCTACTGATTGCCTATGCTGCAATCCACCGTAACCAGGAAGTGCAAAGCTGGGAACAGGAAATGCAAGGTTTGGAACAGGAAATGAAATGCAGACAGGCAGCACCCCTAAACCACACAATGGAGTGTTGGTATGCGACGGCTTACTATCAAATGACCATAACATCCAAGGCTCAGGGATTTCAAAATGCATACTGATGTTGTTGTGCAGATTGAACAGACTTGGATGCAGCATGATGCAGACGTAAAGCACTCCAAATCTAGCGGCTGATGGACTCATACCTCGCAAATATGAATAATATCACTACCCCATGTGACAGCCAGACACACTGACTGTATCATTCAAGAGTTCTCCATACAAGCAATCTACTCGTACACCAAGACGCTCATCGTGTGCAGTGCCTTCGGTGGCTCATAAGCTCCTGATCGCAATCGCAATCAGGGAGAAAGCGTATTCCAAGAGTATGCGATCTAAAAGTTCGACCTCTGCACTGCAGGGCAAGGAAGGGGTGGTAATTACCACAGCTGCACTAATATCCAACAGCAGAGCAACACTTTAACAAGCACGAACAATGTTGGGACACGTGAAGGATGTACACTTAAATGCAAACCAAAGCAACGTACCATTTGGTCCATACTGCTCTCTGAGCTTTGTCACCCTCTCACCACTGAGTCCTTCTTCTTCTCGAACTTTGAAAAATTCATACACCTCTTCAACTGTCTTTGTGTGTGGCAATTCCATGACTGTCAAACTTTGAATGACACCCTCTGGGTGACCCAGATGCTTGAGGGTAGGTTTAGCCAACTGAAAATCTTTAGAGTTGTGAATTGCAGTTTGTGACACCCCCGCACTTTGAATTTTACCTCCTTATAATTTAGCGGTATCCGCAGCACTTTCGATTCTTTCTCCTTCTGAGCTCGCTTGCAGATGGCTAAGGTTTTCTCGGTAATCCACACACCTCTCCTGACAGAACTGGTGGACCTCTGCCACGCTTTTAAATCGACTTCCACACGCTTCCCACCAGACCAACGTCGTAAACGGACACATGCGGTTGAATATACTGGTTAACGACACGTTGACCAATCACACAGGAACTCGTCACCTTAACAGTATTCATAGCTACGTCAGCTGAACGACGAGGGCGCGCGCGCGCATACTTCGCAGCAATTAGCGCGGTCCCAGGCTGGAGGCTGGGTACCAATGCATGGTGACTGGCTCTGGCCAGGCGCATATAATCTGCTGGTCTGGCCATAGGAGACTGTCCTCTCAACACATGTACTCTTACTAGTCTCAGTCTATTTCCCAGACCCCCCTCAGAAAATTTTCTGAGGGGGGTCTGGGAATTAACGAGCAGCGAGACAAACTGCTAGCCTCTCCCTGTCTAACCGGGAGGTGGTCTAACAAGCTAGACTGTCGCAAAGGCAGCTATACACACAATGGCTCCGACTAATAAACTGTTAGTGTTGTCTCCAACTACTGAAGACATTTAGAAAAGCAATAATAGTCAATTACAACAGGTGAATATAGGCACAGTAAATTACACTACAAGTTACAGTTTCATTTGGAAGATGGGTGTGTGCAATTAAATACAGAGCGAAACAATCACAAATCATCATCTTCAGCATCATCTGGCAAAGCAGTCTCTGCAGCTACTTTGAGTTCGTCTTCATATTTCTGAGCGAGGGTGGGGTCCATCGAGACCTCAGGGGGCTCCAGTGCTGGCATCTCTACAAACTCCAAGTTAGGGTCTCCGACAAGTTTTCTGGCAAGCCAGAGGAAGGGCTTTTCGAAGTTGTAGTTGCTCTTCGCGCTGATGTCATAGTACTGCAAATGAGGAGGAAAATAAACTCAGTCAGGGAAGTATTGTGAGGCCATTCCAAATTGAAGTCTTGTTGCATGGGAATTCCCCAACAATAACCTGAGCAGCCTGTAGGCTTGAAACTGAAACATTACGTGACTCCCTCACCTATATACTCAACGACTATCTACTAGTACCACTGCCAGAGTACAGGCACGCAAAAGTAGTCAAAGAAAGTGTTTTAAAATTGCACTAGAGTACTATCTCAGTGAATACATCACTGCCCATTTTACAGTCACACGTACTTAGCCTAGCTCAAACGCCATCTTTTGCTGAGATAAACACGCGGTAGGATATCACGATATTCATTTTTTAACTCCAAGTGTGCAAAATTAGAATTAGTGGGTCCCCTGCACCAAGGCTTCAAGAATGGCCTGATAATCACCAGCTATGTGTGTTTCTCTGACATTGAGAACCCAATATCTGATGGTACCCCCATGCATATTGATTACAGTGTCACATGGTACAATAATGTAGGAGGATGCCCCCTCTCTCAAGACCAAGGTTTGGGCAATTGGAGATTTTGACCTATCACGCACCTGCAGGTTCTTTTTCCTGTGGAAGACGATGGCCTTCGCTTTCACCTTTCGATCCTTGATATCCACCTTGTTTCCGCACAATACGATGGGGATGTTTTCACAAACCCGTACCAAATCTCGGTGCCAATTTGGCACATTCTTGTAAGTGACTCGGGCAGTTACGTCGAACATAATAATTGCACACTGTCCCTGGATATAGTAGCCGTCTCTGAGGCCTCCGAACTTCTCCTGGCCAGCCGTGTCCCACACATTAAAGCGAATGGGCCCTCTATTCGTGTAGAAGACCAGAGGGTGCACTTCCACGCCCAGGGTGGCTGAAAGTGAAACACAAAGGCAACATGTGACAAGTCAGTCATATCGATATGACAAAGCACAAACAGTACCAATGGCATCAAGATATCAAGTGGACAACCTGGTGATCAGATTAGAGGGGAACAAATTCTAAAACTGTGCAATCAGTGAACCGAACATGCAATGCGAGTTTTGGCCTCCTCAGCTATGCTGGGTGTCTAGGCAATGGGGACTAGGAGTAGGCTCTTCTACCTGTGTCATCTTCCCACCTTCTAATCCCATATGAGTGACTCTAAGACCAGGCAGCTAAAACTTACCAACGTATTTCTTCTCAAACTCTCCAGTTAGGTGGCGTTTGACGAATGTTGTCTTCCCTGTACCACCATCACCAACTAGGACAAGCTGTAGCCAAAACAAGTCACGTAGACAAATGTACCATGAAAAGGGCCAGTCACAACATTTACACACTCCACTAATAAGTAGGTCTGAGCCCAAATTTGCTGGCATAAATTAGGGAGAATAGTCCTACATGAGCAACAAGCAAGCATAAAAAAATATGGGTGGTACGAAGATTACTGATGCAACAGATAAAAATGCTGGTCAACTGCTGAGCATTGAGAATGCAGCTAGTGAGCAAAATCAGTAAAGTATGAAAAATGGTCACCTTGGAGCAACCACTCAGGCCTACTGATAACAGTCACTAAATGATTACGCAGTTATCATACTATATTCACTAAATCTGTCCACAATTCCAAATAATGCTTACCTTAAAAGTTGCTACTGGCTGTTGTTGCGCCATTATGGCTACTTCTTAACAATCTAGAGGTTGCAAAGATAGAGCACATTAAGCACACAGTATAGTAGGTCCACACGGGTCACAAAACAGCTTGCACAAACGGTCCACTTCTACCTCCTCTTTTCAGAAGTGTTCCGGGCACAATTCAGTAAACCATCAAAAGGAGAATATTTCGAGTTGAAGTATGATGAAGACTGACAAACAACAGAGAACCAAACCAATATATACCTGGATTTTGCTGAGCTGCAAATGGTCGTCTCAGGCCAGAAAGATGCCCCCTTGTCCAGTTCAAACCGGATTCAGGCGGTCATTACTAGTATTGTGCGCATGCGTTGAGAACACGTGCGTCTATGAATAATCTGGCTGGAGTCACAACTGCATACTACACACATGCAGGCTCAGTCCTGGGTTCGAATCTCACTAGTTATAATATAGCCCGTGGTTTTTCAGTTGAAGGGTGATTTGCCTTGAAAAAAGCCTTTGCCCTTCCAGAAAAACAAGTTTGAGTAATGCCATTTTTAGTAACTCAAGCAAGTTCATATCATATCACCACACCCCGTTATTGGGGCCTGGACCTGTATGAAAACCTTCTAGACGCAACATTCCTGAGTTAACAAATCAAAATGAACTGAACCTAATGAACTGAATCATGAATCATCAGCATGAATTCCAAGATATTAATTCTCTCATCAATGAAACTGTCTGTGATCTGTACCCAGTTCCAAAATGATTCCTGCAGGCAAAAGAACCACGGGTTATGAGTTTGCAGCAAAGTGAAGAGTAGCAAGCTATACAGCTAACTTGACTAGCAGTGATTTATTAGATACTGCAATGCACACAAAAATGGAGCCCATGCAGCAGGGACAGGAGTCCACTTACCAGTGATTCACATAGTTAAACAACACATAGAGTTTGTGTCTAGTGGCGATTCCTGGAGACTTCGGTATGAGGCGATGGTATGCATCATAGAATTTGCTAGTGAATCCACCAAACATCCCAGCAATGGCCAAGTCAAACTCATGGTGGCCATAGTAAGAAGCTGGATCAAAGATAACTGGAAGGAAAGGAAAATCCTCAGTCAGATATGGACGCACAAGTATAACTAATCATGATGTCAGTCTACCATTTTGGAGATCAACGTTGCAGGAGAGGTGATTACATTGTACAGCAACCAATATTATATGACATGACAGATTGTGCAGAACAGGCATATGCGGAATGCCAAGGACTAATCAAAGTTGTGGTAGACATAATTACATAGTAATTGATGTCATGACGCCGTAGTGCTACATACTTACTATTCTGCATGCATACCCCCACACAGTCTAGCCACTAGCCCCTCTCCGCCCAGCCGGTCAAGCGGAGAGGGCTAGCGGCTAGACTAACCCCCACCTAGTCTCGACCCCAGACCCAAACCTACCCCAGCGCAGATCGCTTCCGCGCTGGGGTTGGTTTGGGTTTGGGACCGAGACTAACCTATTTCTAGTGGTGTATCCATTCTGCATCTGACGAACCATCATGCAGTGATACATGTTTGGACACCGAAGTGGCATCCATGGCCAGATAGACCTTCAATGCAGCTCTCACATATAGCCCTAGTCTATAAATGATTATCAATGGCCCTACATGAGTGAGTGGGAAATCTAAAGTTGCAGAAAATATGAACACCTGCATATAAGTTACCATTACATCATAATTATCTCATTGATGAATCATTCTACCTATGCAGTCAGATGCAGTATTGTCCAGTTCAAACTGATTATGATGCGCATCACATATAGCCCTAGTCTATAAATGATTATCAATGGCCCTACATGAGTGAGTGGGAAATCTAAAGTTGCAGAAAATATGAACACCTGCATATAAGTTACCATTACATCATAATTATCTCATTGATGAATCATTCTACCTATGCAGTCAGATGCAGTATTGTCCAGTTCAAACTGATTATGATGCGCATGACAATACGTGTCAAACATGAATATTTATTTTCCGACATTTGGAATAAATTACTAATTCCCTAACTATGAATCAGTTTGTGATTCCAGGTACACATTGTATCCAGTAATTAGCCATTGTGCTAATTCATACTTGACAAAATTTAATTGTAAGCACGCAATAATCTTGTTTGAACTGGACAGAACTGTCAACACTTGCAGTAAACCAGAGTATCCATGGAATACTTACCCTGCGTCTATCTCCCAGTCTAATTAAGATTCATACTGGCATAGATTTTCTTCAGTATGAGCGTGCATGTGCCAGAGCCAGCGTACGTCCGTATGAATTTGCAGTCTCTGACCTAATTGAAACAGCACATCCTACCAGCGTTTAATAAGATACAGCCGGACATGTGCAGGATAGAAGAGCTTTGGTTGCTATCAGGTAGCTAACAGACGGGGCCAGGGATTCCTGTTGCCGGGATTAGCAATCGTTTAATGCTGTGCATTGCAACATTTCACTGGACAGACAGACCATGGACAGAAACCTATTGCTTAACCTTGCTTCGCGTATGAATCAGTTTGTGATTCTATATCCAATTATGGTAGCATACAACTTCTGGTATGGCACAAAATGCACTCACTGATCCATAGATTACCACAATTCGTACAAAAGAGTCTGAAATGTGCCAATTTTGGCATGTCAATATACGTACGGACAAACTTCCAACAAGAAGATTTGTCTAACTTTGAACAGTATGCATGCCCTCATTTATCTATCTATCTATCTATCTATTTATCTATCTATCTATCTGCATTCTGGAGGCTGACAAATACATCTCTAAAGATCTGATTGACTCCACTCCTAATCAATAGAAGTGTGCTGCAAGTGAGTCTTGAAGCTGCAGGCATAAATTATTCATAAAGTACAAAAGGCAGATAGGAGTTGCCTGGTAATCAGTATCTACATTTTAGGGGTATATATACACACATCCTTCGTACCCGGTCCCTCTTCATTCTCTGCCGCATTCCCTGACCACAGGTCCCCATGCAGCAGTGCTGGCTCAATCTCCAAGTCCACAAAGAAGCTGGGAACTCTCCTCTGCAGCTGGGGCCATAGCTCCCTCACCTCACGGTCACCATACTGGATGCAAACAAGCAAACTAGTAAACCTGTGCTCTTGCTCCAGCCCCCAGATTTCGAGCTATGATAAGGATTAGGGTTCCATCAATACTGGTATCGGTATCGGTCACAATACCAGCCAGTGGTGAGGTATCAGGTATCGACTATCGGAAATCTATGGTATATGAGTCTGACTGAGCACTTGCTCAAACAATCAATGACGGGCAGGCAAGCTAAGGGAGGTTAGGTTCCGGGTGCATTTCTGTGTGACTGCTGATGATGAAAGCAAGGCTTGTTGCATTACAGTGGTATTGGTATTGGTCTATTCATTCTAATACTGGAATTGGAAGTACCGGTAAAAGTGGAACACATACTAAAAACTAGCCAGACCAACCCCAGTGCAGATCGCTTCCAGCATCACGCGCAGTGATACTGGAAGTGATCTGCGCTGGGGTTGGTTTGGATCTGGGGCAGAGACTAACTAAAAACTAGCTGCTAGGATGCTAACATGGTACTTGTAACCTTTTCCTCTATCAAGTCTAGCTGCGGCTGAAGTCTCTGTCTGGTGTAAAATTCCTGCAAAGGAGAGAAAAATAAAAGACCTCACATTGGGGGAAAAATGTACTCAGTTAAGTAGTGATTATTACAGTTTCAGTGACAAAAGTGCAGTGATCTACTGGATATTGGCTTCATTGGTGAAAAATAACAGTATTGGCTACTGGCAAATTGCAAAGTGAAATAGAATAAGCAATGAAAAGAAGAAATTAAGTACATCAGATCGGCTATCGGTATCAGTAGCCTTAGTTATCCACTATTGGTTATCAGAACATCGGCTAATTTCAGTATTGGTGTAACACTACAAAAATGTTTTGTCAAATACAGGAGCTTAGGCCTCAAAAATTGTAACAGGCCCCCGGTCCCCCTTGTTTCAATCCTGTGTAGGAAATTTAAAGTACGCGTGTGGGCTCGTATGCGCACACGCAAAAGAGGTTCCAATTGATGCTTCTACACGTGGCAGGCTGGCAGCCCTGGCAGGCATAAGTAAAGTTCTGACTACAGTAGCTCATGAGCATTCTTAACTACTTCAAAGCGCCCGACCCCCAGGCTGACGATGATGCAGGTGAATCACAGTCTGGTGAAATGAGTAGTTGCTCATCATCTTTACCAGAAGTTTCAGATTCAGAGGAGGATCCTTCTCTACCATTACGAGGAAAGATTAGCAGGTTTGCTGTTACCATTCATTGAGCAAGACTTGTTACAGAGGGTGAGCTATGAGAGTATTTTGAAGGACTTCGCAAAGGCTGGAAATAGAAGATTAGATTTCGGATTTTGAATCACTCAGTTATGTCATCTATTTATATATAGTACAATGGATTGTACATTCAATTTGTGGCTGTATATATTTTGTGGTTGTACATTTGTCATAAAATTTTGTCATTGAAATGGTCTCAGATTGCATCTTAGACACACTCACATTCAATTTTTTCCCCGGGGGGGGCATGACTTAATAGGCAGATATTTCCTTCCTGCTGACACAAATTCAAATTCACAACCACGGTCTGCTAGTGGACAGCACATGCATCCACTGTGGGTATGTTGTTTGTTTGTGTGCGAATCAGCACACAAGATCCACCGTTCACTGTAGTTCTTCTACCCATGATCCTCCCGTTATGCTCGGGTGTGAGACGGATCGATCGAGACAGCAGAGAGAGGCGGTGGGTTAAACATTCGAACTGCTCCATCTGAACAAACTATCAGTGATACTGCACATGGCACTTGTAATCGAAATCATGCCTTCACATTTGGTACTACGAGCACGTCACTTCTCTTCTCAGCATCTGCACTGCCACTAGCCATCTATATCTGCATGCTGCTGTGATAGTTAGCTAACTTCGGACTACTGGTTGAAGGCCCTTCAAAAACCGCTCGGACAGTGGCAAACCATGTGCAAAATTGCACATTGACTTGTACTTTGTAAGTTATCATTGATGTTCTTTGACAAAGTACATTTCCTAGTATTCAGATTCACTGTGAACACTGCAATGTTTGCTGTGCCAGTTGTAATAAGCGTACTTTGCATTATTGCATGTAGACTTGTACTTTGTAAGTTATTTTTCTGGGCATTGCTGTTCTTTTGACAAGTACATTTCCTAGATTGGATTCACAGTAACTAATTAGTGTACTAGGCTTGTTGAATTGAATCCTTGGAAATCCAGGAAGAGGATTTCCTCTATTAGACAGATTATGGATATAGAATGCAGCATGCCAGAGGCCACAAAACGGTACATTTCTTCAACTGCTGCTCTCGTGGGATCTCACTAAGCTGAAGCTCATGCACTAACACCACGTACTGTTTCTCTCTGAATGGCCGAGATTGAGAACACTGCCAGCTCACAGCCAGCTCATCGTGAGGCTGCCCCTGCCACCCCACTTCCAACAGCCCTACACACTCTATTGTGCTTCTTTCAACTTACAACCCAGTTCTTCTGCCACTCATTCGGCATGGGAATGAAGCCACAGCAGGTGTCACACTCGAACCCAAAGTGCTCCACATAGCCTCCAGACTGACCACTCCCACCAACACTGGAGGAGCACTGCTTCAGAGATGCATTGTGCAGGTGGAGCCTAAACTGAACCACAACCACACAATGACTTCTCAATATGATTTGTTGAGGCACTAGAACTCACATGCAAGGAATAGCATGCTTTAACTAGAGGTGCTCAGGAGAGCACATACCCCGTGTGCTACTTTGACATGAGGCCTACCACCGATTTTAATACAGCATGCACGATGAGCCTACCAATTTTTTTTTGATACAGCGATGTCAGCATGCAGAATGAGATACCGTAAGTTGAGGTAGTAATGTTAGAAACAAGACCTTTTCTCAGCCTCTCGAGCGGATCTCTAGTCTGTGAGTTATGTAGACACTAGTATATTCTGACACTTGTATTCTGAACTCAACAAGGCCTTCATTGCTGAAACTCCATGGACAGACTGAGTGACAGACAGACGGACAAACCAATCACTCGATCTACTCCTGCTGTGCACATGCACACGGGATAATAACTACATTCTGCATAGTTATAGTAAAGTTGGAACTCGGGACAAGCACATTATGCCAGAAGTTGGAACTCAGGACAAGCACATTATGCCAGCATTGCATTGAGCAAAATAGGTACTGAAAAGCATTATTAATAGGTTCTGCTGTATGTAATATTCAAATACCAGTTTGCAGTGCATTACAGGTTTTATTGCACGAGGGCAACCTATTTAACCCTTTAACCACCAAATTCTTCCCACCAAGACAACACATTTTCATGCATTCAGTGCACACCACTTTCGTAGGTACTCCTCTCCCACAGCATTCGCTCCTCAGCGGCCAAACTTGGTGGGGCCCGCACACATGGAGAGACCCCTCTGGCAATACCGTTAATGATATTCATGACCCCCCACAAGGCCAGCAATCGGAGGTCAAAGGTGGATGTCAGCCGGATTTTCGCCCAGCATTTCCCTAAACTTGGGCCAGATCTGACTGATGGCACACCTTACACCACCAATTTGCAGGTTTTCTTGAGGCCCTGGGTGGGGTCTATGAATATCATTAGAATCAAAAATTCTCGGGTCAATGAATCTCATTAAAATCAAAAGACGCCCACGACAGCCCGAAGGGGGGGCTGCCGCCCCCCCTTCGAAACCCCCCCGCTTGTACGTTTAGTGGGGGAGGCGCGCCGAAATCTGACCAAATTTTTGAGTTCGTGCCTTAAAGTCGTCCCTAGGCCCTCTGAAGACTTTTTGGTCTCTTTTTGGACTGGCGAGAAGCCCTACAAGTGCATAGGGTCTAAATGACGCCTATAGACGTCAATGGGGCCTAAAGGGTTAATGAGATTCATAGTTGGTGAGAATGTGCCCTCAAAACGGCCTAGACTTGCACTGTGTGCCAGTTTGGGATGGTTTGCCGATTTTTAATGAGATTCATTGATCCTCCATGCACATATTAACCCTTTAACCACCGAATTCTTCCCACCAAGACAACACATTTTCATGCATTCAGCGCACACCACTTTCGTAGGTACTCCTCTCCCACAGCATTCGCTCCTCAGCGGCCAAACTTGGTGGGGCCCGCACACATGGAGAGACCCCTCTGGCAATACCGTTAATGATATTCATGACCCCCCACAAGGCCAGCAATCGGAGGTCAAAGGTGGATGTCAGCCGGATTTTCGCCCAGCATTTCCCTAAACTTGGGCCAGATCTGACTGATGGCACACCTTACACCACCAATTTGCAGGTTTTCTTGAGGCCCTGGGTGGAGTCTATGAATATCATTAGAATCAAAAATTCTCGGGTCAATGATTCTCATTAAAATCAAAAGACGCCCACGACAGCCCGAAGGGGGGGCTGCCGCCCCCCCTTCGAAACCCCCCCGCTTGTCCGTTTAGTGGGGGAGGCGCGCCGAAATCTGACCAAATTTTTGAGTTCGTGCCTTAAAGTCGTCCCTAGGCCCTCTGAAGACTTTTTGGTCTCTTTTTGGACTGGCGAGAAGCCCTACAAGTGCATAGGGTCTAAATGACGCCTATAGACGTCAATGGGGCCTAAAGGGTTAACAGTCGAGGGCGAGGACGAGCCAAAGGCAAGTGCATCATCTACCCGAGATCGTTAACTAGATTGCCCGAGTGCACTAAAGCTCGTAATGCACTGCAAACTGGTTTCTAAACTACTTAGTGCAACTCACTGACCCGAAACAGCCGTTGATCTTTGAAAAGTGTGCATTATCTAGATAATGCATGCTAAAGTGTGCAATAAGCGATTTAATGCTCAGTCATGTGATCAATTCTGAGGCGTCTGATTCGTTGAGGGTCACATGGGTAGTACTAGCTCCTATATAACAGTAAACTTTATACCCTTTGCATCTATGCGGCTATCATAATCAATGCTTACTTCGATTACCATGCTCTGATCAGAGCCTTACACAACACACTGTGTGAATCAATCTTGCGTGTCTTATGCAAAACTAACTCCTTTGAGCATAATTGGGTGAGTGAACCCCCTAGTTGCGGTGTAGATACGCAAGCTATACCCGATATACCATGAGTCTAGTCAGAGAATAATACAGTTGAAGCATTGGACAAGGTTCCCAAAAAAGCATAACGTAATTGTCCCTAGTGCAACATGCATCCCACCTAGCCAGTTGTTCTCCCAGTCCAGCCTGGAACTTGCTCAGTGCCCTCATCTCCATGTGCTCCATTATGAATACCCACCCCTTACCAGAGGGGTGCTCCACGACCTCAAAGAAAGATTTCAACACCAAAGCAAAATAATGCACACCATCTTTTTGCAATACTGAATGATACACCACAGCACTGAAAGATATGACTCAGTGTGCTGTACCTTAATTGGTTTTGGTACGCGAACACATTGGGTGCTGTATATTGCATTCAGACTTGCATATTCACCATCAAACATCAACTTTGCCTGTGCCATAAACGAACCAACAGATAACAGACCACGCCCCCTTTTCCATTAATTTATGATTATACCATAGATAATAGAGCTCTATTATCTATGATTATACATACCTTTGGATCATTGTTGCATTTCACGAAAACCCTGCCAGATTCTGTTTCATAACTTTCCCCATTACTAATACACCCACTGCTCCTGCCCAGGCAACTCAGTTTAGAAGTGGCCAGCTCTCTCTTGAGAAATTCCTCCATTGCTCTGTGCAGACACAGACGTTTCATAACCAGACGTATACGGAGTTGAGAGTTCGCGGATCTGGCGAATAGGGTTCACATGACCTTTAATTTTGGCGGGAAAAAATTTAATAACACCAATAACCCTGTCCCGACTGGAACTCACCAAGGAAACAGCTGATGTGGAAGTAAGCTCGTTCAGAGAACGCAATACGTTGTCGTACAGAGAGACTGACCGTCCGCGGTTAGCAATAATTTGTGGTACGTTTGTACACCTACATGGTTTGCACGAGTAGGCAGACTTTCACACATGGAGTGCATGGTTCACTTTTATGCCTACCTCAAGAAATTATCTAGATCATGTATCATGTTGGATAAATGGAACCCTGTAGTAATCATCCACGCTTAGTTCCCAAGCTCACAGAGGGAATGAGGCTATGTTGACTACAGTGGTGCCATTGATCCCAGTTTTGCAGCCACAACCACTGCACATCATGGAAGGGTCTGGGCACGTCGTACCAATGTGTAAAGTGTGGTGGGAAATTAAGCTGGAGAGGCACATAGCTTGAGCCTTGCTATGACTGCACGTGCAAGTCATAGATTCCATGATCTGTGAAGCTCTGTGAACCATTTTAGTTAGAAAGCCACACCCACGGTCTGATTGACAATAAACTGCTATTGAATGGGATTGATGTACTTGTACAGGAAGCAGGTTACAGCACATGTAGCTTTCACCTTGCCGTAGCCATAATTTCACCACAAAAGGTTAGCTTTGTTCCCAGGCCGTTCCCACCGCCAGTATTTGATCACTTCCAGTATGCGTATTTCATACTGGAAGCGATCAAATACTGGCAGTGGGAACGGCCTGGGAATGAAAAAAAGGTATGATGCTGTTTTCTACATACCATAGTGCAAAACTTACAATCAGCGCTGCAGGCACAACAGCCAATTCCTCTGTAGATTTCTCCTAGACTATGATCATAAGATCGTACTCTCCACTGGACGGGATGATTTGCTTGGCAAGATCTTGCCTTCACTCCACTGGATATTTTGATCGTCATATATATACATAGATTCCACAAAGCCCTTGGGCGTAAGCCTTTTTGGCGCTAAACTATATAGCCACACCCACTTTTATTTATGGGTAATACGAGATGTGAACTCACCACATGTGTTATTGATATTGCAGGATAGATACCTCCAGAATGGCCCAGAAGGTTGCTCCATTTCCCACTCTTCAACAATCCTCTGAGAACAGCCCCCATCTCCACTTGAGTGGAACAGCCATGCCAGCAATTGACCAGCTACAAGTATTGGAACGGCTGAAGCAGCTGCGTGTATGGCAGCAACAACAACAAGAGAGTCTCCTTCAGAGGCAGCAGGAACAGTTGGCCAGGCTTAGGGATGAGGAGGATGGCCGCAGGAGGCAAGTGGGTGTCAGCCTGACTGGTGATCGAAGCTCAACAGCTGCCTCCAGTTCTTCATCACAAACTCCCACTCTCTTCCCCGATATCAAACCCAGTCAACCACCTGTTGCCGACTCAACTCAAATGTGTTCATCCGATTCAGCAACTAGTTCCCCTCCTCTACACCACCACGTCCCTGATATCTTCAGCAGTGGTGTTGAAGCAGATTCCATGTCACCAGACTCGTCTCATTCTTCTCCCTCTTGTCGGTCGGTGGAGCCTAACGACACTGTCCCCAGAGCTGTGAAGGTTGCAAGCATAGTTCCTGGGGTTGATGGTACAAGCAATGAAGCCACTACAAGTGGGTCATCTCTTAGTGCGGACAGCGGTTTAGCAGCTGATGAGTCTGACGAGTGCCAAGGATCAACTATCCAGGAGGCTGTCTTGAGGGACGAAGAATTGGGATCCAGTGAGCATGGATTGGTTGAGGAGCAACACGTTCAGGTATGTCAACAGTTGCTATGGGTGTGGCCAATTAGTGTTCAAGAGTCCTCCAATGGAAGGGCACTGATTGGTGCTCATTGGCCACACCCCTCAGTGGCTTGCTTGGTGTACACCTGTATGTCATAATGTACATGTATGTCTGTAGTAGTTGTGACCAGTTTTTTTCATTCCCCCACAGGGATCCGTCTCCGAGGACGTAAGGGAGCTAGACCGAGATGAGAGGCCTATCAAGCCAGGAGTGGGTGAGTACGACTGCTGAACAATGTCCAGCTCTTCCTGTGACTCTTGGCCTCTTGTCCTGCAGGCATTGGATCTGCTATCTCCTTTGATCAACTCATCGAAGCACACCTCAAGCTGCACAAGGTACAAAGGAGCCTTATTCCATTGTGAACAGTGAAAGGATTCCTTACTCACCTGTTGTGCTGTCAAAGTAGTCTATTGTAGTTTGTTATGTCTCACTTCTGTGCTAAGAATAAAGCAGGGCAGGATTGCCATGGTAACAGTGTATTGGTCAGTGGTTCATTTTGCCTGTGCCAAGTGTTGTTCAGCTAGTGGCAGAGCAACCGATTGCAACACTCCATTATCACCTCCGCCCAGATCTGGTACCGGGAAATTTGTAATGCAAAGTTTTGAGCCAGAAAAACATATGAAGATTCTGGGTGCACCATCATGATCCCTGTTGTGCACTGACACCTCATGTAATAATTGTGTAGAAACTGACCTTGACGGTATACCGCATAGTTGCGAGCGCTGTTGTGTTCTTTTTGGCCACCATTGCTCGGTTCAACTGCCATTGGCAATACTTGACGTTATGCGTGTGTGTGTTTATTGGACAAGCCGTAAGTGCTAGTCAAGATGTTATAGTGGTAATGTGTTTACTTCAGCCGCACTATTCTGCATATCAATAGCCCTCCAGTCCTCCAAGTGGGCGTGCATCTACCCGAGATCAAGGGGGCACTCCCCAAAAGACCTTTCTCAGGAAGGGGCAGGGCATCTCCAGATTTGGCATGAGAAACCTTCGACTCAAACCGAAGAACAAGAGCCCAAAGTCAGCTGGACACCAACCTCACCGGAAAGATGGTGATTCCCAGAGCGATGCGCTCAGCAATCAGAGTGATACTCTTAGGCCTACATGTTCACGACAGAGTGAACCCATACCGGAACACCCTGAGCACGAGCACACAGACCCACACCTCCAGAATCCGCTGTCACGGAGATCTCTGGACACTGCTGCAGGTATCACACAGAAGGCTGTCCGTGTGAGGAAGGTGGCCAGAAGTCAGCAGGGTGATATTTACGGCAGCAGTGAGTCCTTACCAGAGGTATGCAGTGTGTGACAGTTATATGTACGTTGTGCTGACATTGCAGACCATGATTTACATGTATGTGAGTGGGCATTGAAAGGGGCCTTATGGAAATTAACCAGTGAACTTCGGCCCCTGAAGTTTGCATGTCAGCCACCTAAACCAACTGCTCTCCAACGATCTGCAGACAGTTTGGTTGTAGGATAGTTGGTTTCAATGTAGTCTCAGCCCCAGACCCAAACCAACCCCAGCGTGGTCCGGATCGCGTCGAAGCAATCTGCACTAAGGTTGTTTGGGTCTGGGGCTGAGACTAGCTTCAATGTTGATTGAAGATCAATGTAGCATATACTCTTGTACCCTGGGTTGTAATCCAACCGTGTACATGTACATGTATTTATGTGCACATGCAGGTTCCATTGCGAGTGAGTACCCCTGCAATACTCCAATGCCCAAGTGAAGAGTCCTTCGTCATGCGGAAAGAATGGAGAATGAAAGTACGTAGGTAGCACCATGTGTACAGCAAGCCACACCCCTTGCTATGTTGTATGCAAGCCGTAAGTGTTTCATGAAGCTAATGAGCTGGTGTCCCAACAGTGTCCAGTAATACCTGTTGTGGTACTGTCGCATCTTTATGGTGCTGTAGCACCATTTTTGTCTATCCAATTTGACCCTACCTGCTGCGGCAATATTAAACCTTCCACATGTTCCACACATTAATTTTATCCTACAGCTCGAAAAGGATGAACTCGAAGAGTTTGAGTTGCTAGAGATGGCTGCCGAGGATTGTTCATTCTCATCGCAGTGCTCCCTAGTCGCAGGGATAGTGAACAAGAGTGACCCCCTCACTTCAAGTCCAGAGATCCCTCAGCCTGCCGTGGAGGGCCCACAGAGTCTTCTGGAGAATGGTGCATTATCACTCGCTGGCGCTAACAAGCCAGTGGATCTAATACACCAATCAGACGAGTCTCGTGGACTGAGCCATGATTTTGGAGATGCAACTACTAAGCATCCTCCCAGTAACTATGCCGCCAGAAGCGAAATTGCTCCCACAAGTAGCCCTCGGTATTCCACAACGGAGGAAGACAGCGATTGCAGTCTGGATGAGACTCTGAAGCCATCCTTAGCAGCTGGTGTTGTCTTCAGTGATGAGGAGGCATGGGAGAGCTTCACCCATGGCTCACCTGCAGCACACGCTGGACAGAGAACGGTTTTGAATGGAGCGGCCACTCCTGAGAGGGGCACATCATGGGCCTCGCCGGTGAAAAGAGAACAGTTGGATCAGTGGGGAAGAACCGTATTCAGCTCCGCCCTTCCTGCTTCTAGCCTCCACCACCACAACCCCTCTCCCGAGAACGTACACATGAAAGAACTGCCAGCAGTTTCTCCACCCCTCCCTGCAGTCGCTATGCAGAAGTTTGAAAATCATCCACAAAGCAGCGATCCTGTCCCGATGTCCACTCTGGCAAGCCTTCCTCCCCCATCTGCCCTCGTCTCCAAGCTCTTCCCTGCTCTCAGGAGGGAGAGAGAAGAATCAGGAAAGCAAGGACTCTCGCAGATGGTGACAACATCTCGGT
The DNA here is from genome assembly GCA_963931865.1 of Axinella damicornis. NCBI lineage: Eukaryota > Metazoa > Porifera > Demospongiae > Axinellida > Axinellidae > Axinella > Axinella damicornis. The sequence continues at coordinate 4,934,040 of OZ007507.1, forward strand.
CCACTCCAACTTCAAACCCTGTGATTATGCAAGAAGACCGGAGTCCCCCTCTCCCCTCACCTGTGGTGCAAGTGCCAATGAATGAAGAACTGAAGCAAAAGCTGTGTCAGCTGGAAACAGAGATTGAAAGGTTCAGAGGTGAGAATGCCGCTCTGGAGAGGCTGAAAAGAGAAAAGGAAGAGGTGAGTATAAACCTTCTGTCCTAGTATGCAACAATGATATTCAACATTGAATGCCCAATAATGAATTACACTTCATGTTTGAGTTGAGTGCTGGCCCAAAGATAGCCTCGTTCCCAGGCTGCCTGGGAACGAGGCTAGCCCAAAGAAGACTGGTGCTTACATGAAACCCGTTGGTGATCTCGGATCATTTTCTTCCTTGATACTTGCCCAAGTGATCCCTAAAGCAATAAGGATGTGCAGATAACACAAAATGGACCCATGTGTGTTTCTTGTCATCTACATAGGCTCTTTCCCATCTGAAGCAAGAGATTATGGAGTTCAAGAGACAGAAGGAAGAAGAAACGGCGAGATTTGAAGAGTACAAAACCAATGAGATCAAGAAACTGAAGTATGTTGGAGCTGGGAGGGTGGCAGAGATAGTGGGAAAGAAAGAGGGAGTGGGACAGAAGGAGCTAGTGGGAGGTTGGGGATAGGGAGGGAAGGGAGTTGTAGGGAGTCTCCGGGAGTAAGGAGGAGGGAGAGGAAGTGGAAGGGGACCAAGTGGGTGAATTCAAGTATTGAAGCGCTTATCTATACAGATCATATCTGGGCAATTTAGATGACCTGATAATTCGGTAGTAAACAACAGTTTATCTGATAACCCTTAACCACATAGTGTACATTGCTACTTGCCCTAAAAGGGTTAAAGGCCATGAACCATGTAGGTGTAGTGTTTCCGTGGTGCTTGCATCCTGTGAAATGAGGGAGGAGTTGGGGTTCTCTCTTTGCTGTGTTCTCACTATAGCTCTCTAACTATACCACAGGAAAGAACGCAAGGTCTTTGAGGACTACCAGCGCGAGTCTAGGACTGCCAGGGACAGAAAAGACAGAGAGGAGATTGAGACCCTCAGGAGCAAGGTACGTACTAAGCCCCACCCACACTGGCACATGTGCTCTGATACTTTAGTGGGAAGTTAACAAGTTGGATGACCTCTACCACAGGCTGTACAGATGTGCATGTTAACCCTTTCTCTGAATATATATATTTTGGGGAAGTTGGTTGCAAAGTATACTACTGGTTTCAATTAGTGATTTTTTGAAGTCAAGCTTGTGCCGATGCTGTCTACAGACGGTTTCATCGAGGAAAGAGTTGCGAGCTTAACTAACACTGTAAAGGCATGATGCAGTGTACATGTGCTTGTACCATCCCTTGGCAATCAGCAACTAGGAGTTTGAGCTCATTGGGTCCACTGTTTGCCTGCTACAAGCTCCATTATGAGCATGCACATGCACATCTTCTACTACATGAACTGTGTGTAGCTGCAAGAGCTGCAGGAAGAGCTTCAATGTCGTGAGTCTCGCTGGAGTGCAGCATTGGGACGGTACCGCCTGAGGATCGAGTCCCTGGAGGCCCAGAACCATGAGCTGCAGGGAGACCTCAAGATGATGGAACAGGAGAGGCTGCAGTGGTGGCAGCAACAGGTACGTGTACGTACATTGTACCCAGGTGCAGAGATGGCTGACCACTTGTACCATACATGGGGGCATTAGTTCATAGGCAGCTTATACCTACGGGGTCCTAGAATAAAGTTCTCTGAGCCAAAAGGGCTATGGGATCCCAGAGTGCCCCCTCCTTCCCCCCCCCCCCCCCCCCCCCCCCCCCCCCCCCCCCACACACACACACACACACACACACACACACACACACACACACACACACACACACACACACACACACACACACACACACACACACACACACACACACACACACACACACTCCTCTGTGTACAGATGTCATACAATTATGTTAACGCTTTGTTTGCCCTATTGGCATACATTGGATGAGAGGCTGGTCCATTGAATCGGAGGGCTGTGTTCAACAGTATCACTTAGGCAGGAAGTAGGGAGCTTTAATGGCTGGTTATTGAACTTGGCCCTTCCCAATTTTGTTGTCATGGCAATGGCACATGCATTCCTTGGTTGCCATGTACTTGTAATGTAGCCTCTGGGCCCAATGGATGCAAGTATTGTTGCCATAATAACAGAAATTGCAAGTGTTGTTGCCATAGCAACAGAAATTGCAAGTCTTGTTGCCATAGCAACAGAAATTGCAATCTTTGTTGCCATAACAAAGAAATAATTTACTATAGGAGGGGCCTGTAGTATTGTCAGGTTTCTCTTGATTAATGCAGCTCCAGCAGAGAGATTCATCTAAGAAGCCCAAGGTTTTTGAAACTCCATCAAGCCGTACCAACACAGGTCTGTCATGTGATACAAGTATTTCTCTCATTCCATAATTCACTCCAGTGTTCTTACTCCACGTAGCTTCGGAGCAACCGTTTCACAGAAAAGTGCCAAACCGTAAACCAGAGAGAGTCCATCCACAAGTCAATAAACCACCCCCAACCTCCAAACCAGCAAACCTGAGCAGAAATCGAACCAGCGTGCATACAAGATCCTCCAGAGCATCCCATCGTGTATCTGAGGGGGAGGAACGTGAGGAGGTGGAAGAAGGGGAGGTTGAAGAACCTGTAGCCATGCCTAATGCACAAGATGCCCTTACTACAAGGAAGCAGTCATCGACTACCGCTATCAGTACCGCTAACATGCTGGATGAAGCTGAAGAGCAGCATAGTGAACCAGGGAGCATACAGCAGGATTCAGGTACAGAGGAATATGAAATAGTTGATGTTGTCTGCAGCAATTACACTGGTGATGGAGATGGCGTGAACAGTGACACAGGGAGTGAATTGTCGGCCATGGCTGAGGAGATTGTCAGTGAAGTACTGGGAGAGTATTCTTCAGGCAAGAGAGCAGAGAGAGGGTCTGCTAACATTGCTAGTGTGGAACGACAAAAGGCTGTCGGAAGGTAGGAATCTCTATTAGAATGTGCATCGGTGGGGATAACCCTCTGATTGTTATTAATCTTCTTACAGAGATGGTGGGAACAACAGTGAAAGTAGAAGTTCCGCAAAGAGGGAAGCCAAAAGCGTTCGGTTCTCTGACAGCACCAGTACGGAACTGAATCCTGAACGATCTTCGAAGTCCAATAGAGAGATACGGCCCAAAGACAGCGTACACGTGTCGCCAGTGGAGAACAAGGACAAAAGAGAAACAACACATCATGATGGAAAGGTGCGGTCTTGCAGTAATCAGTCCCCTCTGAGTATATATACTGGGACATGAGAGGAAGAGATTACTAATGAACTTACAGGGCTGGTAGTCGAGTAGACCCTCAGCAGAAGTACATGTATAGCATGGAAAGGTATGGCATGTACCGTATTTCCACGATCAAACACCACAGCTGCTATTGATTTCATCATGCAATTTACTGCAGCTACTATTCAAAGGTGGCCGCTAATCAAAGGCGATGTTTATTAAACTCGTCAAAACAAGGAAGCGAGGAAACGGATTGGCAAAACAACTTCTTTGTACAATGTATGAACAAAGAAGTTGTTTTGTTTCAGCCCTGGGCCATGCGGGTACCGTCATAATCATCCCAACAAAATGGTAGGAAACACCAAAGCCATTACTGTCGCGAAAGATTTCACCAGTCACACGTCGCTCGCTGCCCGTGCCTTCACTTCAGAAAACTCCAAACGTTTGTAGACAGCTCTCGGGGAATATGACCAACAATCTGTTCTCCTCTCTTCACGCTCATAGCGAAACTGTCATGGTCCTCGAGGGCTAGACAAAAAGCTTTGATCGATCGCCGACCATTCGAATACTAGCCGCGGCTGCTAAACAAGGACAGCGTTTCTTTCGTTCAGCCTTCTGGAGGTGTGGCTATTATTCGAGGGCGGCCACTAATCAAGTGCGGCTTTTGATTGTGGAAATACAGTAATAGGCATCATGTGTGTGCTTGATTCCACTGGGCCCTTGCTGGACCAATACCAAATATTGCTCTGCCAGTCCTAAGGTCCGTGCATGTGAGTGTAGATAGGCAGAATGCAGAGTATATGTGATGTGACATTACAAAATGAATTCCTGTGGTATTTTCACAGATTGAAACTGTGCAGGAGGATGGATCAAAGTGCATTGTGTTCCCCAATGGTACTCGCAAGGTCATCAGTATGAAGGGGAAGTCGAGCACTGTGCACTTCTTCAATGGGGACATCAAGCAGATCAAGCCCGACCAAACAGTGGTACACAAACAATACCCCATGTTTGTTTGGTGTGGAGTTATTGTACATGTACACAATGTTGTTACATTATTCAGGTGTACTACTATGCGGACTCCAAGACAATGCACACAACTTACCCAGATGGACTGGAAGTTCTAGAGTTTCCCAAGTACATGGTTGATCTATGTTGCAATGTACATTTAGGAGGTCCGTCAGCCCACCTAGGCAGGCTGATGGTGAGGTGGGCAGATGGTGCGGTGGGCTAATGGGGAGTCCATGTACCTGTGCATGTTCCTATTCAAAGTTTGGATGGTTTCATGAAATCAGATATCTCTTAGACTAAAATTCTTCTAGCAAATCTCACTTGTTGTTATACACATCAAACGATAGCTAGATAGCTAATTCTGTATGTGTACGAGCAAAACAGCTGTTGTAGCATCACATGGCAACCATTTAACATCATTGTGCTGCAAGTTGTCCAATGTGTTGTGACTGTGTTATTATTGCTGATCCTAGTGACCAGAGTGAGAAGCATTATCCCAATGGCACCAAGGAGATAAGATTTCCAAACCAGACGGTCAAGTACATCTACCCAAATGGGGAGGAAGAGAGTATCTTTCCCAATGGCTCAGTGCAGAAACTGTCACTCAATGGCAACTGTACCATCCACCTTGCCAATGGGCAGAAGGAGTTTCACACAAAAGAGTACAAGGTAAGAGTATAGGAATCGTCCTTGGACACTGAGTATTGATTCTGACTGGTCACCAATTTCCCTCAAGTGTCGCCAATATCCTGATGGGACAGTGAAGACGGTGTACTCTGACGGCAGGCAAGAAACGCGTTACGCTTCTGGCAGGTTCCGGGTGAAAGATAGGAATGGAAACATTCTTGTTGACAGAATAGAGCAGAGAGTTGAATAGTGTACACGTATTTATGTTGCTCCCCATTTATTTTATGTGTTTAATAAACAGAATGATGCAAACGTTCACTTGTTTGTTATGCCTGTTTTGATGCTTCCCACAACATTCTCATCAGCTGTTTATTGCGTGCTGGACAATGTCAATATTGAGGAACGCTATATTATGGCACTTGTTTGTGCAATGAGGTAAGAGTTATTCTAGCAACCGTTTTTTGGTGTTCAGCTGATTCAGCAAAAACATGATCTGTGCAGCAGCATATTCAGCTACTTTACATAAGGAATGAAATTTACTTACCCTATGACAGGCTAGCACTACCTCCAGTAGAGATATACTCTCTGTTTTAGCTGCTCTCTGGTTGTGTTGGTTCACTTGTCAAGAATGTCATCATTACGTGCGTGGCAAAGTGTTGCTGTCTCTCTTGTGGAAATACAAGTGGCTGATAGTGGCTTGTCTCGGAACTCCCTTTGGTTGCAACCAACTGCCCCCTTTCCTCATTCTGTGCCCTGTTTCCAGTAGCACTCTTGAAAAGGAGTGGCTGGTAGGCACTGTTCTCATTCCTTGTAGCTGACTGCCTCGTTTGATCCTCTTCCTTTTTGCTAGTAGTATCCCCAATGGTAAGTGGCTGGTAGACATTTGACTCAGAACTTTCTTCAGTGATCTTTCTCTTCGGTAGCAGAGGTTGGTAGATTGCATTTTCATTGACTGTTGGGCTGGGCACTTTGTGAGTCAGAACAACATTTCCACGAACTTCAAAGCATACTTGATAGTCAGTGCCTGGTTTTTGCATGGTGCGATCATCTAACTGGGAGGTGAAGTCTTCATCTTTACAATAACGCTTGGGTGGTAGTATTGGCCGACCTTTGGGGTGTCTGGTGTGAAGTTCTGGATTTGGCAGTGGTGTGTCTTGGGCAACAGCTACTCCATTGGGGTTTCTGCGTGTTAGCTCAATTGTTTCTGGCTTCCCGGATGATTTGCATTTCCTTCCCTTCCTTATGGAGTGCTCAGTAGAATAGACATTACACATTTTGGGCTCATCAATATCATCGGCATGTCCTTTAGATGGATTGCTGTCCCTAAAGAGAGTGGTTACAATGGGTTTATATTAATTAGTGAAGTGTCATTTTATATAGAACGAAAACGCTACTGTTTCTCAAACTGGTGCTTGTGATAATATTAGTAACTGTTAATGGCGTTGATAAGCCATAAGCACACAACATTCTAGGATGACATTGCATTACTACAATAATGCATTTGTACCTCTCGTCTTGTGTAATGGTACGCTTTTTCCAGCAGTAGACAGAACAAATGACTGTGCTTGCCACAATGAGAATCACTAACAATGCAGTCACAGCAATTATGATGTACATTCCCACTGCTGATAGACCTGTCTCAACTGCTGGATTGGACTCAACTGCTGGTTTTGTACAGTTTGCTTCTGTGCTCCCTAGCTCATTGAGATGAACCGAACAGTTGGAAATGTGTAGATGCACCCCGTCAATAATGACTGTTGGTGTACTTCGTATCCACTCCTGCAGATACTCAAGAAGCTCTTCGTTTGGTGATGAATTAGTGCTGATTATCCTGCCCTGAAACACCACTGAATCAGTCCCACTACACATCAATCTGCCGTCTGCTATATACTCTAAAGTGAATGGACAGTAGCAGCGTCGCTGTAGAGCCTCAGCAGCAACTCGAGATATTTCATTCCACTTAGACGATGGTCTGTAAGCCTGCATTAAGAGAACACTTCCATGACAAATTGCTGTTTGCACAAGGAGTGAAAAGTCCGTGCATAAATTGAAAGGGTGGATTTTACAATACTTCATTTTCAATACAACATTTTGACCCAATGGGTCTTCCTCAGGTTTTTTCTGTACCTGAGGAAGACCCAGTTGGGTTGAAACGTTGTATTGAAAGTGAAGAATTCCTAGCTGCTCATCATGGTCCACCCATTTAATTTATGCGCTACTAGTGGACCCGAATTGTGAAGTACGTCGTTGTAGTGCAGGGCACTTGACTTTATAAACAAAGGAGTGAAGAGGTTTAGCTATCTGCTTACCATCCAGTGATCACAGTGCAAAACTCCAGAAAGATGAACTTGAAAGGGATCATTTGAGTACACTGAAGAAAGAAGAACTATCATCAAAATATCTTGTCGATATGCTCACAAGTATTTAACTTACAGCCCACTGCTGTGGGTTCACTTGAAGGTCCCAGACCAACAGAAGTAGCTGCAGCAACTTCTAAACAGTAGCTCAGCCGTGGATCTAGCTGGTCGACCAAGAGCTGTACATACTGCCCATCCATGTATGTAGCTGCAGGTGTTGTTGACATTGTCAAGTTTGTCCTACTGCAGGTCAATTTCAGAGGTTCAAATCCTGTGTAGCTGATGTTATAGAATGCGACGACTCCTCCACTTTCTCTCTGTGTTAGTGGCTGCAAGGTAATTAAGATGGTAGTGGCATTTCTGCGAACCATACTGTTTACTGTCGGTGCCACTGTAGGGACTGCAAGAGAAGAGATCCATGACTTGATCTTAGCATATGACTAACAGAGCAATCAATATGAGAAAAAGTTTAGCTGCTACTTCAGAACTAAGTTGCCATTGTATAAAAGTACATTATCCAATGCAAATTTATAATGTATATAATTATGAGCTTGTACCACTCTGATTGGTCTGTATTGTGATGAATGCACTAGGGCCCTGGGACACAGTGACAGCTGCTACTCCACAGAGGTAGCTAGTGTAAGGATGGAGATTGGAAATTGCCCAGTTAGTGTTGTATGCTGTGAATAATGTATGTATGTTTGTGATCTCGTCAGTCACATTGATGCTGTAGTATCGAATCCTCCCATTCCAGTGTTGTGAAGGCGGGGGGCTCCAGTAGAGAGACAATGAGGTGGGGCCAGTTGCAATGCCTCCCACTCTCTGTGGAGCAGCGGTGGGTGCTAAGAGAGGAAGACGTATCACTGAATATACGACTAGCTACTCACATTGCAAAGCCAGGCTACTAATTCTGGACCGTCCTGTTCATGAGGTTCATGCATCTTATATACCAACTGCATACCTGCTTCAGATGTGAATGTGTCAATACATGCTGTTGTTCCATAATCTACAGCGGTAACAGCTGTGATGCAGCAGGAGTAATTTGTGTAGGGATGGAGACCAGTCATTATCACCAAGTTTGAATAAGCATAAGTGTAGCTTGATTCATTTGCACTTGAACAGAAGACGTCATACCAATAGATGAACCCTTTTGTTATGGAAGGTGGAAACCAGGAAATGTTTATGGTTGTGAGACTCCGGGCAGTGGTTGTTGCATTCCGTGGACATCCAGTGATAACTACAGTATTGGGAAAAAGAATTCACAGCACTTAGACTTAGCTATATAACTGTCACTATTTCAAATGAATTTTAATTGGCATGTTTTATTTTTGATATGCTCATCTAACTACTGCAGTCTTATTGTTTGCAGCTATAGGAAACTTCTCGCATACATATGAGCTGTGGTCTATAGCTACTATGCATGCAGTACTGACTATGTATAGCAGCTTCACTTTGTACTTTATGATGATGATCATCACTGGGCCCATGGGTACTAACCTAAAATAAACATGGGTATTTCACATGGCTACTTAGCTACCTGGCTGACAGTAGACACCAGCATCTTGAGAGTGGGAGCAGGTGCTGGTGCGATCAGAATATTGGCAGTCTATCAGTCTCAACTCAGAGCCATTGCAGGCTACACTGTTCAGGTGAATTGGTTGGCTTGTTAGCCCCATACCGTAAAGAGCACCAGTGTATGCTGCATAAGAACCTGCATATTGGCCATCGGTTATAATGCACATGCATGTACACATGTATATTATAGTCGCAATGCATGCTTACCAACACGTGAGGAATCATGTCCCAGTTGTGTGCAGACTACACCAGCATCGGTTGAGTCCCAGTGGTTATCACATACAGTACCCCAAATTCCACTCAAACAAACCTCCACTGTTCCATAATAATAGCAGTTACTTGGAACAATTTCATTGGAGCGGTAAAGAAACCTAATGTCTCCTTGCTGGCAAGTGCTGCAGGCAATGCAGGTAACAGGTAGCTTTTATCAATGTATAGCTAGCTACTTAATAATGCAAAAGGGCTTACCCACATGCTTTCTGAGTCATGAAGAGAACAAGTAGAACAATGACCTGAAACCTCATCTTCGAACCACTGGCAGTTACTGGTTTGGTGCAAATCAATACTGATTTGAAGATAAGAGGACTGGAATCCTGTGGTTTAAACCATGTACCAGTGCAAACACAAGGGTTGCCTGGTTACAAATTATAGGTCTGGCTTGAACAGCAGCAAACTTCGTTAAATCTATCTATCTATCTATCTATCTATCTATCTATCTATCTATCTATCTATCTATCTAGCTAGCTATCTAGCTAGCTATCTAGCTGTAGTATAATAACAAAATGGTGTGATTGCATTCCCGTGCATGCATGCAGAAACTGTTCCCCAGTATAATTAGTCTATATGAACATCATGCAGATATTATCATTGTCAGCATGGTTAGCCATATGGGTCACAATATGCATTGATCATAGGAATAATCTGCACTTACCTTATACTCTTTCTCACAATAGATCATGCACCTGAGTTCTGCATTAATTGGTAGAACATTTTATTGGTCACCTGCTCTCTATGATTCACCTTTGCCTTAAAAGGACAAACTTCCAATTGCCATGATAATATATAGGAATGTTGTAATTTGTAATTGCATTCCACACAGTGTAGCTTCAGGAAATGGGCATGCATTAGGCCGACAGGTTTCCCAATGACTCAGTGCAGAAACTGTAGCTGAATGGCAACTGTACCATCCATGCACCTTGCCAATGGGCAGAAGGGGTTTCACACAAGAGAGTACAAGGTAGGATGAGTATAGGAACTGTCCTGGGTTGCTGTGTAGTAGTACTGACTGATTCTGTTTGGTCACCTATTTCCCTTCCCTCAAGTTTCGCCAATATCCTGATAGGACAGTGAAGACGGTGTACTCTGACGGCAGGCAAGAAACATGCTATGCTTCTGGCAGGTTAATTCCGGGTGAAAGATAAGATTGGAAACATTCTTGTTGACAGAATAGAGCAGAGTGTACACATTGCTATTTACATTACTCCCCATCTATATTATAAACAGATGCAAATGTTCACTTGTTTGTTTATGCCTGTTTTGATGCTTCCCACAACATCCTCATCATGCAGCTGTTTATTGCATGCTGGACCATGTCAATAAAAATGATATACATGATGCCAGTTATTCATTTTGGGGGTTGAGCTGATTCAGCAAAACATGATTGTTACAATGTTTGCAGCAGCATGTTCAGCTATTTTAAGTAATGAAATTTAATTGCTTACCCTAACACTACTTCCAGTATGTAGAGTTACTCTTTCTGTTTGAGCTGCAGTCTGGTTGTGTTAGTTCACTTAGCTATTTAGAATGTCATCATTACGTGTGTAGCAAAGGGTTCTTTCTCTCTTGTGGATATACAAGTGGCTGATAGTGGCTTGTCTCGGAACTCCCTTTGGTTGCGACCAACTGCCCCCTTTCCTCATTCTGTGCCCTGTTTCCAGTAGCACTCTTAAGAATGAGTGGCTGGTAGGCACTGTTCTCATTTCTTGTAGCTGACTGCCTCGCTTGATCCTCTTCCTTTTTGCTAGTAGTACCCCTAACAGTAATTGGCTGGTAGACATTTGACTCAGAACTTTCGTTGGTGACCTTTCTCTTCGGTAGCAGAGGATGGTAGATGGCATTTTCATTGACTGTTGGGCTTGGCACCCTGTGAGTCAGAACGACATTTCTACGAACTTCAAAATGTACTTGAGAGTCAGTGGGTGGTTTTTGCATGGTGCAATTGTGTAACTGGGAGGTGCAGAAGTCTTCATCCTCAAGATAACGCCTGGGTGGTAGTATTGGTTGACCTCTGGGGTGTCTAGCTTGAAGTTCAAAGCATACTTGATAGTCAGTGGCTGGTTTTTGCATGGTGCGATCGTGTAACTGGGAGGTGCAGAAGTCTTCATCTTCAAGATAACGCCTGGGTGGTAGTATTGGTTGACCTTTGGAGTGTCTAGCTTGAAGTTCAAAGCATACTTGAGAGTCAGTGACTGGTTTTTGCTTGATACAATTGTGTAACTGGGAGGTGCAGAAGTCTTCATCTTCAAGATAACGCCTGAGTGGTAGTATCGGTTGACCTTTGGGGTGTCTAGTTTGAAGCTTTGGATGTGGCAATGGTGTGTCTTGGGCAACAGCTACTCCATTGGTTTTTCTGTGTGTTAGCTCAATTGTTTCTGGCTTCATGGGTGATTTGAATTTCCTTCCCTTCCTCACAGAGTGCTCAGTAGAATAGTCAGCACATGTTTTGGGCTCATCAATATCATCCGCATGCCCTTTAGATGTGTTGCTGTCCCTAGAGAGAGTGGTATATACGCGGGTTTAGTGCAACACACCTTGTGTCATAATTATGTTGTGTGTCCACTCCATAGCGTCTATGATAACTATTGTCAAAAAACCTGGTTCTCAAATTGGTGTCGCATGGTGCTGTGTGTGCACTGATGGGTGCTATAGATGAACCATGAGTACCGGTACACACATCACAACAATATATGTAGGAAGCATACAATGTCAAGTACTCATCTTGTAGCTAATTAGTTCTTGTAAAAATTAAAAAAATTGTATTCATACCTCTTGTCTGTAATGGTATGCTTTTTCCAGCAGTAGGCAGAACAAAGGACTGTGTTTGCCACAATGAGAATCACTAACAATGCAGTCACGGCAATATACATTCCCACTGCTGATTGAGCTGACTCGACTGCTGGTTTGGTACAGTTTGCTTCTGTGCTTCCTAGCTCATTGAGATGAACAGAACAGTTGGAAATGCTTAGATGCACCCCGTGAATAATGATTGTTGGTGTGCTTCGTATCCACTCCTGCAGATAGTCGAGGAGTTCTCCATTTGGTGGTGAATTAGTGCTGATAATCCTGCCCTGAAACACCACCATATCACTCCGGGACCCACTACACATCAATCTGCCATCTGCTATATACTCTAAACTGAATGGGCAGTAGCATCGTCGCTGTATAGCCTCAGCTACGACTCGAGCTATTTCATTCCACTTTGATAATGGTCTGTAAGCCTGCATTATTTAAGAGAGCATTTCCATGACAAATCACTGTTTGTACTATTAAGGAGTGAAAGGAGTGTTTCTCTGCTTACCAGCCAGTGATCACAGTGCGAAACTCCAGAAAGATGAACTTGAAAGGGGTCATTTGAGTACACTATGGAAAGAAGAACTGTGATCAAACACAATTCTTTCAGTGAAATTTTCACTCAAGTATTTAACTTACAGCCCACTGCTATCGGTTCACTTGAAGGTCCCAGACCAACAGAAGTAGCTGCAGCAACTTGTAAACAGTAGCTCAGCCGTGGATCTAGCTGGTCGACCAAGAGCTGTACATACTGCCCATCCATGTATGTAGTTGCAGGTGTTGTTGACATTGTTGAGTTACTTGTACTGCAGGTCAAGTTCTGAGGTTCAAATCCTGTGTAGCTGATGTTATAGAATGCGACGACTCCTCCACTTTCTCTCTGTGTTAGTGGCTGCAAGGTAATTAAGATGGTAGTGGCATTTCTGCGAACCATACTGTTTACTGTCGGTGCCACTGTAGGGACTGCAAGAGAAGATGAAGATGTGTGACTCAATCTTAGCATGTGACTAAATGAGCAATGAATACGAAATTATACTTCAGAACTAAGTGCCGTTGCATAATTTGAATATAATTATGAACTTGTACCACTCTGATTGGTCTGTATTGTGATGAATGTACTAGGGCCCTGGGCCACAGTGACTGCTGCTATCCCACAGAGATATCTTGTGTATGGATGGAGGTTGGAAATTGCCCAGTTAGTGTTGTGTGCTGTGAACAGCGTCTGCATGTTTGTGGTCTCGTCAGTCACATTGATGCTGTAGTATCGAATCCTCCCATTCTGGTGTTGGGAAGGTGGGGGGCTCCAGTAGAGAGACAATGAGGTGGATCCTGTTGCGCCAGCTCTTTCACTATCAATCTGGGGAGCAGCAGTCGGTGCTTAGGAGGGAAGAAGAGATCATATCATTGTATCACTGAATGTGTGGCTGTGGCACTCCATTTATATTCTGAGCCATGTAGCTACATATATAGGATTGCAATATAACTTCTTCAGAAGCAGACTAATTTGCCATTACATTACATTATGAACTATGCATAAAAATTCAATGCTTGTACCACTTTCTCCTGTTCGTATTGTGATGAATGCACTAGGACCCTTGGCCACAGTGACAGCTGCTATCCCACAGAGATATCTTGTGTATGGATGGAGGTTGGAAATTGCCCAGTGAGTGTTGTGTGCTGCGAACAGTGTTTGCATGTTTGTGGTCTCGTCAGTCATATTGATGCTGTAGTATCGAATTCTCCCATTCCGATGCTGGGAAGGTGGGGGGCTCCAGTAGAGAGACAATGAGGTGGATCCTGTTGCGCCAGCTCTTTCACTATCAATCTGGGGAGCAGCAGTGGGTGCTTATAGGAGGGAAGAAGAGATCAACTCATTGAATTGCTGAATGTGTGGCTGTGCCATGGCAAATTCCACTTACGTATATTTTGTAGCTACATTGTATAGATAGCTACTTCAGAAGCAGACTAATTTATGCCATGACATTATGAACTATACATAAAGATATAATGTTTTTACCACTTTCTCTTGTCCGTATTGTGATGGTTGCACTAGGACCCTTGGCAATAGTAACTGCTGCTACTGTGAAGCGATATAAAGTGTAAGGATTGAGGAAATAAACTCTCCAGTGAGTGTTGTGTGTAGTGCCAGACGATTTAAGTATGTTTGTGTTCTCTTCAGTTACACGGATTTGGTAGTATCGAATCCTTCCATTCCGGTGTTGTGAAGGTGGGAGACTCCAGTAGAGATATAATGAGGTGGGGCCAGTTGCAATGCCTCCCACACTCTGGGGGGCAGTGGTGGGTGCTTATAGGAGGGAAGAAGAGATCAACTCATTAAATTGCTGAATGTGTGGCTCAGTATATATTTTGTAGCTACATTTTATAGATAGCTACTTCAGAAGCAGACTGATTTATGCCATGACATTATGAACTATACATAAAGATATGTTTTTACCACTTTCTCTTGTCCGTATTGTGATGGTTGCACTAGGACCCTTGGCAATAGTGACTGCTGCTACTGTGCATCGATATATAGTGTAAGGATTGAGGAAAGAAACTCTCCAGTGAGTGCCGTATATTTGGCTGGACAGTTTAAGTATGTTTGTGTTCCCTTCAGTTACACGGATTTGGTAGTATCGAATCCTTCCATTCCGGTGTTGTGAAGGTGGGGGACTCCAGTAGAGAGACAATGAGGTGGGGCCAGTTGCAATGCCTCCCACACTCTGGGGAGCAGCGGTGGGTGCTTAGGAGGAAAACAGGTACATTGATAATAAGAGTGGTGTGAACACATTAAGATTTTAGTTTGCATACCTGCCTCAGCTGTGACTGTGCTATTACATACTGCTGTTCCCACATTCACAGAGGTATTAGCTGAAATGCAGCAGGAGTAATGTGAGTAGGGGCGGAGGCCAACCATTTCGATGTTTTCTGTCTCAGTGTAATTGAAGTGTGATACACCTGAACCCGAACAGTTAACTATGTAGTGTGAGATATTTCCGTCAGTCTCTGCCGTGAGGGGTGGGGACCAGGAAATGTTTAGGGTTGTGGGACTCTGGATAGTAATTTCAGCATTCCGTGGACATCCAGTGACAACTGAATTCAGTGAGAAGGAATACACTTGTCAGTACACATTTCAAAGTTCAAACCTTTATAGAACGCCTGTGCATGAGAATGGCAATAAGCTACTCCGTTGATGAGAGAAAAAGTATTAGACTCACATATAGCTTGATACCTTGCCATAATCTCTCTGCATGGGCTCTAATCGATCTACATTCATCTATAGCTACTGTGGTCTCCATATAGAGAACTTAGAAGACATACTGGCTTTAGCTATAGGAAACTATGCCTGGACCTGCATATCAGACCTGCATGCATCAACTTTAACCCAGGCTACCTTGTCATGGCTCTCTTCTCCATTCATCTACTGTGGTCTCCATGGATATAATGGCTTTGTAGGCTAGCTCTACCCGGTAACTATACCTGCATCTGACCTGCATGTGCTCTAATTATGTCCTGGTAAAATTTCACAGCACACGTTCTAGTCTATCAATTTGGGATACTTTTGTATATACCAAGGTACTTACCTCGCTGGCAGTGGACACCAGCTGCCCATGGGTAGTAACAGGCACTGGTTTGACGAGAATATTGGCAGTCTATTAGTCTGAGCTCTGAGCCACTGCAGTTCACATTAATTGATGGTTGACTGGTTGACCAACGATAGTCTGCTGCAGCACCTGCATGTTTGTTTAAAATGCACATCCATTACAGTCTTCACTTCAACTCATCATGCAACATTACCATTGTGTGAGTGTCCCAGTTGTTTGCAGGCTACACCAGCATCAGTGGAGTCCCATTGGCTACCACACACAGTGCCCCAGGTTCCACTCAAACAAACCTCCACTGTTCCACGATAATAACACCTACTTGGAAGAGCTCCTAGGTCAAGAAACCTAATGTCTCCATGTTGGCAAGTCCTGCAGGCAATAGTTATTCCTAACTGGCTATTATCTATGAATATATGCAATGGCTTACCATGCTGTCTGAGTTGTGACTGAGAGAACAAGTAGAACAATGGCCTGAAACTTCATCTT
This sequence comes from Axinella damicornis, assembly GCA_963931865.1. Lineage (NCBI taxonomy): Eukaryota > Metazoa > Porifera > Demospongiae > Axinellida > Axinellidae > Axinella > Axinella damicornis. The sequence continues at coordinate 4,950,090 of OZ007507.1, forward strand.
CGTGACATGTACAAATTTCTGGCTTGCTATGTTGATTTGAACATCCAAGGCTTGGAACTAAATCAGATTCTGTGGTTTAAACCATGTACCAGTGCAAACACATTAGGGTTGTAATTGCCTGCTTACAAATTAATTAGAACTGCATGGTCATTCTGCCTTGAACTGCAGCAAACTTCAGTTAAATCTATCTATCTATCTATCTGTCTGTCTGTCTGTCTGTCTGTTTGTCTGTCTGTCTGTCTATATAATATATATATATATGTATTATGATCTGCCTGCATGTGATCACATTAATTTTGTGGTTTATGATCATTTGTTTCCAGGTATAATGCATGTACAACATGGTGTGACATGTATCTACATACTTAAATTTAACCCTCAGGGCCAAACATTACACTACCCATGTGTAAGAGGCATTGCACCTACATGGTTCCATGTCACTGTCCCTCCAGTGGGCCTGTCTTCTCTACTGTTAGAATGTGTGGATTTTTATCCCACTGCACCAGCATATACTATACAGATGACACTGGAGGTTGTGAGGCTTATTAATCACTAGCTCTTTCTCATGAGCTGATACTCCCTAATCACACCTGAGCCCTTCAGCAACTGGTAGAACATGTTTGTTGGTCACCTGCTCTCTTCTCCTCTATACATTTCCAATTGCCACGATAATGGTGAATATCCACTCTTGGATTGTTTAAACAAAGGCAAATGGTCTTCTGTTTATCTGTATATACTTGATTTGATGCATTCTGCACTGTGTAGCTACATGCTATGCAAAACAGAATGCATTAGGCTGACACTTGTATATAGCTTACTTAAGGGGTGGCCTGCTACCCTTGAAACGTGGAGCAAAAAAAATCCTTCATTACCTTTGGCTGGTAGCGACAGATACCAACATAGCTAATAGCTACCAACACTGTTTACAAGAGCATGTTCAGCAGGTTAACGTCACTGATAAAATACTTGCTATCGTTACTTCCAAGATACCATTAACTGCTGCTATAGCCTTGATCCGGGACTAAGGCTATTGCTGTTATTACACAGCTGCATGCAATTATATATATTATGTCTTAGAATGCATGTGTTTGTCCATTCACATAATTATGTGTAGACGGAGGTTAGGTAGTTTGTGGTACAAGTGTCTGTTAGTGGAGCTACATATCATTCATGTGCATGGTCGCTCAGCTGCATCATCTGTTTCCATTTCTAATAGCATCGTTGACAAATGAGTAGTAGATTTCCTAAAGCAGAAGTACGTGAATGCATCATCTGATGTTTCACCAGCAAGGAAGACATATAGTTCACTGCTGGCAGGAGAGAATTGTGCATGTCCATCTTTTCCAGTGAGATATATGTTGGTCATGCAGCAGTTATATATAAACAGCATGCGCAAGCAGCAGTACTTTAACTACAAACTCAACACAAGCATGCAATTACATAGCCAGAGCAGAGGTGTAACTTCGGTATGTCCAACAGTAAGAAACGTATTAGAGAAAGGTTGGACACTCAGTGTGTTTTTCAGTGTCATTTCAAATTTGCGGCATCCCACATATCATGTTGCTATGGAAACAGCAGGTAGTAGCTATAGCTAATTCAACATGGTATTTACCACAATCAGGAGCGCCGTTTTGCGGTGCTCATAGGCTCTAGCAATAATTATTTATAGCTAATAGAGTAAACTTAGTAAAGCCGTGACCCTCTGAAATAGGGACACATCCTATCCCAATGGCACCAAGGAGATACGATTTCCCACGATTTCCCAACCAGACGGTCAAGTACATCTACCCAAATGGAGAGGGAGAGAGCATCTTTCCCAATGGCTCAGTGCAGAAACTGTCGCCGAATGGCAACTGTACCATCCACCTTGCCAACAGGCAGGAGGGTTGCTGTGTACTGACTATTGATTCACCTATTTCCCTAGGCTTCCCCTCAAGCATCGCCACTATCACTATCCCAATGGGACAGTGAAGACGGTGTACTCTGACGCCAGGCAAGAACCACACTATGCTTCTGGCAGGTTCCGGGTGAAAGATAAGATTCTTGTTGACAGAATAGAGCAGAGAGTTGAATAGTGTACACATATTAAAATTTTACATTATTTTATAAACAGATGCAAATGTTCACTTGTTTGCTTATGCCTGTTTTGATGCTTCCCACAACATTCTCACCAGATGTTTATTGCATGCTGGACCATGTCAATATTGAGTACTACAATGATATATATACATGGTGCCAGGTATTCATTTTTGGGGGTTGAGCTGATTCAGCAAAACATGATTGTGCATATTAATTTGTGTGCAGCAGCATGTTCAGCTATTTTCTTACCTAGTTATAGCCTAACACTACTTCCAGTACGTAGAGTTACTCTTTCTGTTTGAGCTGCAGTCTGGTTGTGTTACGTAGTTCGCTTATTGTCATCATTACGTGTGTAGCAGAGGGTTTCTTTCTCTCTTTTGGAAATACAAGTGGCTGATAGTGGCTCGTCTCGGAACTCCCTTTGGTTGCAACCAACTGTCCCCTTTCCTCATTCTGTGCCCTGTTTCCAGTAGCACTCTTGAAAATGAGTGGCTGGTAGGCACTGTTCTCATTTCCTGTGGCTGTCTGCCCTGCTTGATCCTCTTCTTCCTTTTTGCTAGTAGTACCCCTAACAGTAAGTGGCTGATAGTGGCTCGTCTCATAGCTCCCTTTGGTTGCGACCAACTGCCCCCCTTCTTTCTCATTCTGTACCCTGTTTCCAGTGGCACTCTTGAAAATGAGTGGCTGGTAGGCACTGTTCTCATTTCCTGTGGCTGTCTGCCCTGCTTGATCCTCTTCTTCCTTTTTGCTAGTAGTATCCCTAACAGTAAGTGACTGGTAGACATTTGACTCTGAACTCTCGTTGGTGACCTTTCTGTAAGGTAGCAGAGGATGGTAGATGGCATTTTCATTGACTGTTGGGCTTGGCACCCTGTGAGTCAGAACGACATTTCCATGAACTTCAAAGCATACTTGAGAGTTAGTGGCTAGTTTATGCATGGTGCGATCATGTAACTGGGAGGTGCAGAAGTCTTCATCTTCAAAATAACGCCTGGGTGGTAGTATTGGTTGACCTCTGGGGTGTCTAGCTTGAAGTTCAAAGTAGTCAGTGACTGGTTTTTGCATGGTGCGATCGTGTAACTGGGAGGTGCAGAAGGCTTCATCTTCCAGATAACGCCTGGGTGGTAGTATTGGTTGACCTTTGGGGTGTCTAGCTTGATGTTCAAAGTATACTTGATAGTCAGTGGCTGGTTTTTGCTTGGTGCAACTGTGTAACTGGGAGGTGCAGAAGTCTTCATCTTCCAGATAACGCCTGGGTGGTAGTATCGGTTGACCTTTGGGGTGTCTAGTTTGAAGTTCTGGATGTGGTAATGGTGTGTCTTTGGCAATAGCTACTCCATTGGTTTTTCTGTGTGTTAGCTCAATTGTTGCTGGCTTCACGGGCGATTGGAATTTCCCTCCCTTCCTCACAGAGTGCTCAGTAGAGTAGTCAGTGCATGTTTTGGGCTCATCAATATCATCTGCATGCCCTTTAGATGTGTTGCTGTCCCTAGAGAGAGTGGTATATACACGGGCTTAGTGCAACACACCTTGTGTCATAATTATGTTGTGTGTCCACTCCATAGCGTCTAAGATAACTATTGTCAACCGGTTCTCAAATTGGTGTTGCATGGTGCTGTGTGTGTGTACTGATGGGTGCTATAGATGAACCATGAGCGAGCACACGCGTCACAGCAATATGCAGGAAGTATACAATGTCAAGTACTCATGTTGTAGCTAATTAGTTCTTGTAAGAATAAAATTTGTATTCATACCTCTTGTCTGTAATGGTATGCTTTTTCCAGCAGTAGACAGAACAAATGACTGTGCTTGCCACAATGAGAATCACTAGCAATGCAGTCACAGCAATTATAAAGTAGATTCCCACTGCTGATTGAGCTGACTCAACTGCTGGTTCAGTACAGTTTGCTTCTGTGCTCCCTATATCATTGAGATGAATCGAACAGTTGGAAATGTGTAGATGAGCTTCATCAATAATGAGTGTTGGTGCACTTTGTACCCACTCCTGCAGATACTCAAGTTCTCCATTTGGTGGTGAATTAGTGCTGATAATCCTGCCCTGAAACACCACCGTATCACTCTGGGACCCACTACACATCAATCTGCCATCTGCTATATACTCTAAACTGAATGGACAGTAGCATCGTCGCTGTATAGCCTCAGCAATGACTTGAGCTATTTCATTCCACTTTGATAATGGTCTGTAAGCCTGCATTATTTAAGAGAGCATTTCCATGACAAAGACAAATCACTGTTTGCACAATTAAGGAGTGAAAGGAGTGCTTCTCTGCTTACCAGCCAGTGATCACAATGCGAAACTCCAGACAGATGAACTTGAAAGGGATCATTTGAGTACACTACGGAAGGAAGAACTGTGATCAAAACATCTTTCAGTGAAATTTTCACTCAAGTATTTTACTTACAGCCCACTGCTATGGGTTCACTTGAAGGACCCAGACCAACAGAAGTAGCTGCAGCAACTTCTAAACAGTAGCTCAGCCGAGGATCTAGCTGGTTGACCAAGAGCTGTACATAAAGTCCATCCGTGTATGTAGCTGCAGGAGTCGTTGACATTGTCGAGTTACTCTTACTGCAAGTCAAGCTCAGAGGTTCAAATCCTGTGTATCTGATGTTATAGAATGTGACGACTCCTCCACTTTCTCTCTGTGTTAGTGGCTGCAAGGTAATTAAGATGCTGGTGGCATTTCTGCGAACCGTACCATTTACTGCCGGTGCCACTGTAGGAACTGCAAGAGAAGAAGAGGATGTGTGACTCAATCTTAGCATGTGACTAAATGAGCAATGAATACGAAATTATACTTCAGAACTAAGTTACCGTTGCATAATTTGAATATAATTATGAGCTTGTACCACTCTGATTGGTCTGTATTGTGATGAATGCACTAGGGCCCTGGGCCACAGTGACTGCTGCTATCCGACAGAGATATCTTGTGTATGGATGGAGGTTGGAAATTGCCCAGTTAGTGTTGTATGCTGTGAATACTGTATGTATATTTGTGGTCTCGTCAGTCACATTGATGCGGTAGTATTGAATCCTCCCATTCTGGTGTTGGGAAGGTGGGGGGCTCCAGTAGAGAGACAATGAGGTGGATCCTGTTGCGCCAGCTCTTTCACTATCAATCTGGGGAGCAGCAGTCGGTGCTTAGGAGGAAAGAAAGATCATATCATTGTATCACCGAATGTGTGGCTGTGGCACTCCATTTATATTCTGAGCCATGTAGCTACATGTATAGGATTGCAATATAACTTCTTCAGAAGCACACTAATTTGCCATTACATTATGAACTATGCATAAAAATTCAATGTTTGTACCACTTTCTCCTGTTCGTATTGTGATGAATGCACTAGGACCCTTGGCCACAGTGACAGCTGCTATCCCACAGAGATATCTTGTGTATGGATGGAGGTTGGAAATTGCCCAGTGAGTGTTGTGTGCTGTGAACAGTGTTTGCATGTTTGTGGTCTCGTCAGTCACATTGATGCTGTAGTATCGAATCCTCCCATTCCGGTGCTGGGTAAGTGGGGGGTTCCAGTAGAGAGACAATGAGGTGGGGCCTGTTGCGCCAGCTCTTTCACTGTCAATCTGGGGAGCAGCAGTGGGTGCTTAGGAGGGAAGAAGAGATCAACTCATTGAATTGCTGAATGTGTGGCTGTGGTACTCCATTTATATTCAGAGCCATGTAGCTACATGTATAGGATTGCAATATAACTTCTTCAGAAGCACACTAATTTGCCATTACATTACAATGAACTATGCATACAAAATTCAGTGTTTGTACCACTTTCTCCTGTTTGTATTGTGATGAATGCACTAGGACCCTTGGCCACAGTGACAGCTGCTATCCCACAGAGATATCTTGTGTATGGATGGAGGTTGGAAATTGCCCAGTAAGTGTTGTGTGCTGCGAACAGTGTTTGCATGTTTGTGGTCTCGTCAGTCACATTGATGCTGTAGTATCGAATCCTCCCATTCCGGTGCTGGGTAAGTGGGGGGTTCCAGTAGAGATACAATGAGGTGGGGCCAGTTTCAATGCCTCCCACACTCTGGGGAGCAGCGGTGGGTGCTTAGGAGAAAACATGTACGCTGATAATAAGAGTGGTGTGAACGCAAGCAAGATTTTAGTTTGCATTACCTGCCTCAGATGTGACTGTGCTGTTACATACTGCTGTTCCCACATTCACAGAGGTATTAGCTGAAATGCAGCAGGAGTAATGTGTGTAGGGGCGGAGGCCAACCATTTCGATGTTTTCTGTCTCAGTGTAATTGAAGTGTGATACACCTGAACCCGAACAGCTAACTATGTAGTGTGAAATATTTCCGTCAATCTCTGCCGTGAGGGGTGGGGACCAGGAAATGTTTAGGGTTGTGGGACTCTGGACAGTAATTTCAGCATTCCGTGGACACCCAGTGACAACTGAATTCAGTGAGAAGGAATATTTTTACTACACATTTCAAAGTTCATCAACTTTATCACACAACCTTGTCATGGGCTCTCTTCATCTACTGTGGTCTCCATACATACTTAGCTATAGGAAACTATACCTGTATCTGACCTGCAGTCTATCATGCACAAGTATATCCCTGGTAAAATTTCACAGCAAACTTTCTAGTCTATCACTTCATGATGAGCAGTTGTGTCTGATTCAGTTATGTATACGTAGCTACCATGGTACTTACCTTGCTGGCAGTGGACACCAGCTGCCCATGTGTAGGAACAGGCACTGGTTTGACGAGAATATTGGCAGTCTATTAGTCTGAGCTCTGAGCCACTGCAGTTCACATTAATTGATGGTTGACTGGTTAACCAACGATAGTCTGCTGCAACACCTGCATGTTTGTTTAAAATGGACATCCATCATAGTCTTCACTTCAACTCATCATGCAACATTACCATTGCGTGAGTGTCCCAGTTGTGTGCAGGCTACACCAGCATCAGTGGAGTCCCAATGGTTACCACACACAGTGCCCCAGGTTCCACTCAAACAAACCTCCACTGTTCCATGATAATAGCAACTACTTGGAAGAGCTCCTTGATTAAGAAACCTGATGTCTCCATGTTGGCAAGTCCTGCAGGCAATATATAGTTGTTGCTAACTTGCTATTATCTATGAATGCATGCTATAAATGCAATGTCTTACCATGCTGTCTGAGTCGTGACTGAGAGAACAAGCAGAACAATGGCCTGAAACCTCATCTTCATGACATGTACAAATTTCTGGCTTGCTGTGTTGATTTAAACAGCCAAGGACTAGCTGGAACTGAATCTCTGATTCTGTGGTTAAAACATAATTATATATTACAAGTGTAAAAAACATTAAAAATGTATGGAGATGTAGGGATAACAGAACAGCAAAAAGTATGAAAACAAGCAGGGATGATGGCATAAAACAGTTCAGTGTACAACACCATCTTACATATCTTTCCACATAATACATGTATAATGAGAAAAGTATGTAGGGTGTTGTATACTGAACTGTTTTATGCCATCATCCCTGCTTGTTTTCATACTTTTTGCTGTTCTGTTATCCCTACATCTCCATACGTTTGTTTTTTTTTTTACATTTGTTTACCTCATTTGTATAGCAGCATACCTGATAGCATTCACTCCGCACACTTTTGAGTTCAAAGTTCAAAGTTGCTCTACGCATGCGCACATATGACGAAAATGGCGTCGCACATGAAGCCATAGTTATCGAGTGGGCGGTTTCAAGCGCATCGTGAAACTTCCAAGTAGCCAAAAAGCGATGGGGTCCTGCACTGCTCAGTGTAAAATGCTGCTGTTTTGTGCAAACACCGTCGTGAGGGAGTCAGCCAAATTTGAACTAGCCCGTCTGAAGAAAGAAGAAAACCGATTTGGCGGTTTGGCGACTTTTTAGCGCGGTACTAGGCTTTTGCGACGGTTATTCACGACACTGGGAGTCTTCTGGGCCAGGAAAACACTCGAAGACCAATAGTAAGTTGTCATAAAGGCTTATTTTCCGCCCGTTTTTGAGATTTGGGGAGCCCGGATTTGGGAAGATTTTTTTTGTATTAGCTTCAATTGCGTGTCCGTTGTATCCCTACATATAGAGTCTATACCGACTCCAGTGACCGACTCTATGATACCAGTGCAAACACATTAGGGTTGCCTGCTTACAAATTAGAACTGCATTGTCATTCTGGCTTGAATTGCAGCAAACTTCAGTTAAATCAATCTATCTATCTATCTATCTATCTATCTATCTATCTATGATCTATCTATCTACATACCTGTCTGTCTGTCTGTCTATCTATATATGTATATCTGTCTTCTATCTGTCTATCTATCTATCTATCTAACTATATGTTTATTGCTGTCTACATGTATTAGTATCTTCTAACAAGTCGTGATATTATGATCTATCTGCCTGTACTGTTGTGATCATGTACAACATGGTGTGACATGTATCTACATACTTAAACCCTCAGGGGCCACACATACATGTACACTACCCATGTGTAAGAAGCACATCGAATGTGTGGATTCTACCTTTATCCTGCTGCACCAGCACATACTCTGATTATACAGATGACACTGACGGTCAAGTCTTATAAATCACTAGCTCTTTCTCATGAGCTGATACTCCCTAATCACACCTGAGCCCTTCAGCAACTGGTAGAACGTGTTTGTTGCATGGTCACCTGCTCTCTTCTCCTTTACAATTCACTTTGGTTGGTCACCTGCTGTCTTCTCCTCTACAATTCACGTTCACCTTAAAGGGCATAATTTCAAATTGCCACCATAATGGTGAATATTTACTCTAGGATTGTATAAACAAGAGCGCATGATGACATCATTGTTTTTTCCGCCGCGCCGTGAAAAAACAATGATGTCATCATGCGCTCTTGTATAAACAAATGCAAATGGTCATTTGTTTATCTGTACTTGATTTGATGCATTCTGCACTGTGTAGCTACATGCCATGCAAAACAGGAAATGGACATGAGCATTAGCCTGACACCTTGTAAGCATAGTATAGTAGATTTCCTAAAGCAGAAGTGAATGCATCATATGATATTTCACCAGCAAGGAAGACATATAGTTAACTGCTGGCAGGAGAGAATTGTGCATGTCCACCTTTTCCAGCAGTCAGATATAAGTCTGATGTTGGTCATGCAGCAATTAGCTATATATAAACAGCATGCAAGCAGCAGTACTTTAGCTACATAGTCTCAATTACATAGCCAGAGCAAGAGGTGTAACTTCGGTATGTCCAGCAGTAAGAAACCTATTAGGGAAAGGTTGGACACTCAGTACATTTTTCAGTGTCATTTCAAATTTGTGGCATCGCACATACCATGTTGCTATGGAAACAGCAGGTAGTAGCTAGCTAAAGCTATAGGTATATATTATATTTACCACAATCATGCAGGAGTGCCGTTTTGCAGCACTCATAAGCTCTAGCCATAGCTAATGCTGAGATAGCGACACATCCTATCCCAATGGCACCAAGGAGATACGATTTCCCAAACAGATGGTCAAGTACATCTACCCAAATGGGGAGGAAGAGAGCATCTTTCCCAATGGCTCAGTGCAGAAACTGTCACCCAATGGCAACTGTATCATCCACCTTGCCAATGGGCAGGAGTTTCACACAAGGGAGTACCAGGTAGGATGAGTATAGGAACTGTCCTGGGTTGCTGTGCACTGACTATTGATTCTGTTTGGTCACCTATTTCCCTCCCCTCAAGTGTCGCCACTATCCTGATGGGACAGTGAAGACGGTGTACTCTGATGGCAGGCAAGAAATGCGCTATGCTTCTGGCAGGTTCCGGGTGAAAGATATAAGAATGGAAACGTTCTTGTTGACAGAATAGAGCAGAGAGACGAATATATAGTGTACACATATTTACGTTGCTCCCCATTTATTTTATGTGTTAAATAAACAGATGCAAATGTTCACATGTTTGTTTATCCCTATTTTGATGCTTCCCACAACATTCTCATCAGATGTTTATTGCATGCTGGACCATGTCAATATTGAATACTACAATGATATACATGGTGCCAGTTAGCTATTCATTTTGGGTGTTGAGCTGATTCAGCAAAAAATATGATTGTGCATATTAATTTGTGTGCAGCAGCATGTTCAGGTAATGACATTTAATTGCTTACCCTAACACTACTTCCAGTACGTAGAGTTACTCTTTCTGTTTGAGCTGTAGCCTGGTTGTGTTAGTTCACTTATTTAGAATATCATCATTACGTGTGTAGCAGAGGGTTTCTTTCTCTCTTTTGGAAATACAAGTGGCTGATAGTGGCTCATCTCGGAGGTTGCGACCAACTTCCCCCTTTCCTGATTTTGTGCCCTGTTTTCAGTAGCACTCTTGAAAATGAGTGGCTGGTAGGCACTGTTCTCATTTCTTGTGGCTGACTGCCTTGCTTGATCCTCTTCCTTTTTGCTAGTAGTACCCCTAACAGTAAGTGACTGGTAGACATTTGACTCTGAACTCTCGTTGGTGACCTTTCTGTAGGGTAGCAGAGGATGGTAGATGGCATTTTCATTGACTGTTCGGCTTGGCACCTTGTGAGTCAGAACGACATTTCCACAAACTTCAAAGCATACTTGAGAGTCAGTGCCTGGTTTTTGCATGGTGCGATCATCTAACTGGGAGGTGAAGTCTTCATCTTTACGATAACGCCTGGGTGGTAGTATTGGTTGACCTTTGGGGTGTCTAGTTTGAGGTTCTGGATGTGGCAATGGTGTGTCTTGGGCAACAGCTACTACATTAAGTTTTCTTAATGTTAGCTCAAGTGTTTCTGGCTTCACGGGTGATTTGCATTTTCTTCCCTTCCTTACGGAGTGCTCAGTAGAATAGTCATTGCACGTTTTGGGCTCATCAATATCATCTGCACGTCCTTTAGATGTATTGCTGTCCCTAGTGACAGTGGTATAATATACATACAGGTTTAGTGCAACACACACATTGTGTCATGCTCAGTAGAGTCTGATGACCGTATATATTGTCAAAAAACTATCAAATTGGTACCGCATGGTGCTGCGTACTGATGTGCTATAGATGAACCTCGATCACATCACAACATGTAGGAAGCATACAATGTCATGTACTCATCTTGTTCTTGCAAAAATGTATTCATACCTTTCGTCTTCTGTAATGGTACACTTTTTCCAGCAGTAGACGGAACAAATGACTGTGCTTGCCACAATGAGAATCACTAACAATGCAGTCGCAGCAATTATGATGTACATTCCCACTGCTGATAGACCTGACTCAACTGCTGGTTCAGTACAGTTTGCTTCTGTGCTTCCTAGCTCATTGCGATGAACTGAACAGTTGGAAACGATTAGATGCACCCCATCAATAATGACTGCACAATCATAATTATGCATAATTATATGTCATTATGTGGAGACCATGCACGTCTCCATGCAGAATTTTATGAGAGGCTTTCTCCAACTTTGAAGATTTCTTCATGCAAGTATGTCCTGATGTACGAATATCATTACAGCACTGAAAAGTATTACAGCACACTCTTAATCTATGACTTACTTGAATTAGTGGGCAGTGATATTACTTTGGATATGACCTTTCACAGCAAGCATGGTGCTTACCTTGCCGACAGCAGACACCAGCATCACTGAAGGAGCACTTTAAATTACTTCAATTACGTACCTTGTGATGGTCTCCATACGTACTTAGCTAGCTATATGAAACTATACCTGTATCTGATCTGTAGTCTAGCATGCGCAAGTACATCCTAGTAAAATTTCACAGCACACTTTCTAGTCTATCACTTCAGGGTTAATTTGAGCATTTACTTATGGTATACATAGCTACCATGGTACTTACCTCGCTGGCAGTGGACACCAGCAGCCAATGTGTAGGAACAGGCACTGCTTTGACCAACATATTGGCAGTCAATTAGTTTGTGCTCTGAGCCACTGCAGTTCACGTTGTTCAAGTGAATCGATTGAGTGGTTAGCCCATGGTAGAGTGTGACAGCACCTGCATGTTTGTTTACAATGGACATCCATCATAGTCTTCATTTCAACTCATCATGCAATGCTAAGCTTACCGTTGCGTGAGTGTCCCAGTTGTGTGCAGGCTACACCAGCATCAGTGGAGTCCCATTGGTTACCACACACAGTGCCCCAGGTTCCACTCAAACAAACCTCCACTGCTCCATGATAATAGCACCTACTTGGAAGAGCTCCTTGATTAAGAAACCTGATGTCTCCATGTTGGCAAGTCCTGCAGGCAATAGTTGTTGCTAACTTGCTATTATCTATGAATGCATGCTATAAATGCAATGTCTTACCATGCTGTCTGAGTCGTGACTGAGAGAACAAGCAGAACAATGGCCTGAAACCTCATCTTCATGACATGTACAAATTTCTGGCTTGCTATGTTGACTTGAACATCCAAGGACTGGAACGGAATCAGATTCTGTGGTTAAACTGCAGGGGTAATTACCTGCTGTCTATCTATCTGTCTGTCTGTCTGTCTGTCTGTCTGTCTGTCTGTCTGTCTCTCTCCCTATCTATCTTTCTTTCTATCTATCTATCTATCTATCTATCTATCTATCTATCTATCTATCTATCTATCTGTCTGTCTGTCTATCTATCTATCTATCTATATAGAGCTTCTAGCAAGTCATGTGATATTATGATCTGCCTGCATGTGATCACATTAATTTTGTGGTTTATGATCACATACAGTGCATTTACATGCACAACATGCATTACACTACCCATGTGTAAGAGGCATTGTACCTACATGGTTCCATGTCACTGTCTCTCCAGTGGGCCTGTCTTCTCAGTAGCTACTGTTAGAATACGTGGATTCTACCTTTATCCCGCTGCACCAGTATATACTCTATGATTATGAGACCACAAACACCATGAAGGTCATAGCAACACTTTGTAATGGTTGACAGCGAAACAATGATTAACTAGGCATGAAAATAAAATGTATAGCTACTAGTTAAAGTACTGCAGCGAGTACACTACGATGTATATTGCACAAGGGGTGGCTAGTATAGCACGAGGTGAAGGGCACATGGCTAATATACATATAGCACGAGAGTGCTATGTTTGCCTCAAGACCACACCCGCATGCAACATTTTTGTAGTGCACGAGTGTAAGCGGAAAATTTAATTACCAAATGGTTGAGTACCTCTCCTGTGTAACAATGTGTTCCCAAATGGCTTGGTGCAGAAACTGTGGCGCCCATGCAGTATATATAATGAATACCATTCAGATACTAGCATTGTCAGCACGGCAGGCCACATGGATCACAATCTGCATCAACCATAGGAATGATCTGCACTTACCTTACAAATCACTAGCTCTTTCCCATGAAATTACTCTTTAATCACACCTGGGCCCTTTAGCAATTGGTAGAACATTTTGTTGGTCACCTGCTCTCTTCTCCTCTACATTTCATTACCACCTAAGAAGTGGACAAAATTTCCAATTGCCATGATAATGGTGAATATCCATATTGCTCTAGGATTACATAAGCAAATGCAAATGGACATTAGTTTATCTGTACTTGATTTGATGCATTCCACTGTGTAGTAGTCACATGCCATGCAAAACAGGAAATGGACATGCATTAGGCCGACACCTTCAAGAGATAATTATGCATAATATTGTCTCATAAGCATATATATTTTGGTCTGCTACTCTTGAAATGGGAAACAACAAACCTTTCCTTCATTAATTTGTGTTGCAAAGTGTTCATTTTGTGTGAACCTAGCTAGTAACCATATGAAGGCAGATGCCACCATAATGTCGGCCCCAGAACCATGCAAGCCATCCCCAGCGTGGATCGCTTAATTCCAGTATCCCCGCGTGTGATCCTGGAAGTGATCAACACTGGGGTTGGTATGGGTCTGGGCCAAGACAAATACCAACATGGTTTACAAGAGCATATGCCAGTAACTGCTGCTATAGACTTGATCCAGGATATACATGCACATAGCTACATGGCTTGGAATGTATGTAACGATTTGTCCATTCACATACTTATGTGTAGCACGGAGGTTAGCTGGCTTGTGGTACAAGTACTAGTGGCCGTTGGTAGTTTGATGTAGAGCTACATAATTATCCTCGTGTGGTCAGCTGCTGCGCTGCATCGTCCGTTTCCCATTTCTAGTAGAATTGTTGATAAATGAGTAGTAGATTTCCTAGAGCAGAAGTGAATGCATCATTCGACCAGCAAGGAAGATTGCACTGCTGGGCAGGAGAGAATTGTGCATGTCCATATCTTTCAGCCAGATATAGCTAATAGTATATGCAGTGAGTCTGATGTTAAGTTGGCCATGCAGCAGTTACAGAAACAGCAGAACTTAACAAGAGCAATTTCAGTGCCAGAGCAGCGATGTAACTTCAGTACATAAGTCCAGACTTGTTAGAGACTAAAAAGTTGGACACTCATGATCAGTACATTTTTTCAAACTACATACATGACATTGTATAATGGCACCTGACGTACCATGCATGTTGCTATGGAGGTTTATGTGGGTATATTTGGGGATACACACCTTCTGGCCACGATTATTTCATTGATACATGCATCCACATGACCGAAAAGACAGGCTGAGCGGACATGTACATTAGCCTCGTTCCCAGGCCTGAGACAGGGCCTGGGATCGAGGCTAAGTGGACATTTACCTGAAACATGTCTGACTGTTAAATGAGTATGTGTTTCAGTGTGTATAATACAACCACAAACTTGTCATACAACCCCTCAGAAAAATTCCACGACAAAATTGTTACACATTTCCAGTGATTCGTGTGTGCAGTACAACAAAAATAGCTATTGGTCTACCGGAAACTACAGGTACAAATATATCAATAAAATAGTATGCACAAAAGCAAATCATTTAGGAGGAGTTTCTGATACCATCTCGACATATTCATCCGGTTCTGGTTTTGGAACAGTTCCATCAATAGGAGTGACTTGTTCAGAGGAAGGGTTGCGTGGGAGTGGTTCGTATGAATTGGGGATAGCTTCACTCGTGCCAATATTGGTACAATCTAGCCTCGGCATTTCATATGAATTGGGGATAGCTTCACTCGTGCCAACATTGGTATATTCTAGTCTCGGCATTTCGCTTGTGTTGAGATGAGAGTAATTGGGTGGTTCCACACCAAAGGTTGTAGAAGCGTGCCTGACTGTTGAACAGTAGCTGTATGCACCAGCATCAGGCTCATTGGGATTATGATTCGGGTAATCTAATATTGTGTCATAGATATGTTCATCGTCTACGTAAGCCCATGGCTTCTCTGGTGCCGGATCTACACTTTCATAAGCTTTGCATTTGACGCTGGCTTGTCGTTCCCACGTGGAAAGTCCAGGGCCATATGCAGGGTTCCTAAGGAATTAATCCATGGATCACAACTAAAAATTATGGCAGCTAAAATAAATAAATCAGTTAGCTACCTCCCAGGAGGTAAGCAAGGTTGCAACTTAGTAGACCCTTCACTACCCTTGGGACACTACTGCCCACGCATGCAGGGCCGGAATTTCAGTTTGTAAATTCATTGGTTTCAACATCTAAGGCAAACTACTGACTGGTTTGATCAACCTTAGTACAGTAAGTGAGGTCGAGATAGACATGCCATGCACAATTAGCCTCGTTCCCAGGCCGTCTGCCGCTTCGTTTTTAGTCGCATATATGACCTTTGAACCCCCATCAACTGGCAGCTTATCTGACAGGGGTTAGACGGTCTGGGAACGAGACTATGGCACAATGGTGTGCCAAATTATGCATGGTCTAGGTCCTCCCTTCCTCCTCCCTCCCCCTCATACCTTTCTCTCCACATCCAACAGTTCTATACATCATACAATGCTTACATTTCCATTTTTGCCCGCCTCTTTCTGAGTACCACCACCACCACGATCAGTACCACCACAATGACTATCAAGAGCAGGACGCCTCCAATTGCACCAGCGCTGATGGGGATCACTGATGATCCCTTCTGTGGAGTGACATCTTCAACTGTGGGTGTTTCAGTTGACCGGGATTCATCTGTTGGAGTCACCGAGGAGGGGGTATTGTCCATGATGCAGCCATATTGTCCAAGTTCTTCCAGATGCACAGAACATAAGTTAGAAACTGTCAACTGTACTCCCTTGGCGGCAACTGTTGGTTCACTTTGTGCCCAGCGTTCCAAGTGTGATATGATGTCGGTACTGTTCATGTCATCTGTGCTGATCAGCCTCCCCTGGAACACCACTCGATTCATGCTGTTCTCCACACAGATGAGGTCAGAGTCAGCGATATACTTGGCAGAAAGGGTGCAGTGACAGACGGCCATAAGCTCTCTTGCTACGATCTCTGAAATATCATTCACCTTTTCTGAGGGTCCGTCAAGCTGTGGAGGGTGTTACAGGTTGTGTATAGGGTATTCAGGACACTGGTTAATGTTGGTCAGGTTCAAACTGTACATGTTTCTGTTTACTTACCAACCAATCCAAGCACAAAATGGCCCCAGAAAGATGCAGCTGGAATGGACTGTTGTGAAACACTGTTTTGGATCAAGGAATATCCACACCATATAAACATCATCAATGAAAATACCTTCTATAATTTGCTTACATCCAAAGGTAATTTCTTCACTGTAGTTTCCAATCCCAACAGATGTTTTTGCAGCAACGGATACAGCATATCTCAGATCTGGCTCCAAATCAGTTATGATGATACTTGTGTTGGTGGTTTCCACAACGGTGGATATATCATCAACGTTCCTGCGGGAAACCCTTTCCACTTTCCTGTACCTGACAGAGAAGGCAATCACAATTCCCCGGCTCTCCTCCACTGATATTGGATCCCAGCTCATCTCAATGGAGGTAGCACTGAGCCGCCTAGCCACACCAACAGTTGGAGAAATCGCTGGAACTGTAGAATTAAGTTTGGAAGTCGCATTAATTTCTTGCTGAATACATGTATTGCATGTAGTAGTACACTTTGTGTGCCCTGAATGATTACTTGTTAAACGGACCGAACCACTTGGAAAGCAGCTATAGATGTAAGTCTTCACTGAGTCTAATCTATGTATACGTATATCACCGGATAGAGCTCGACGAGCCCTACATGCTGGTAGATATATACTGCTGGAACTTGAGAGAGATATAGTTACAAGCTAGAGTTAGCCATACACGAGCTTCCGTGCATTCGATTTTGAATCCAAATCCAAATTTACAGCAGCAAGGGTACCAGTAAAAGGGTACTAGCATGTAGGGCTCGTTGCGCTCTACCCAGTTTGTGGAGATTAGACACTACAGTTAGGACCTATACAGGTGTTCCGTGTTTTCTAAGGGGTCCTGTCCGTTCCGTAAGAAGGAACGTACTACTTTCTGGAGTGTTGACAGTGATGACAGGAGAGAAAGGTCCAGTTCCCACACTCGTAGCAGCAGCCACAGAGAAGTTGTATGTAGCATAGGGAATAAGAGTGTCATTCCTGTAGCTGGTAGATTGTGCAAATGTTTGAAATGTTTCTCCACTCTCCATTGCTACCACCCTAACAGTGTAGCGAACGATGACTCCATTTTGCTCTGCAGAGAGGGGAGGATTCCAACTCAGTGCTATTGAAGTGGGGGAATGGATCACATGGGTGAATTGTTGGGGAGAGCCACTTGGAACTGTGAAAAAATAAAGAAACCATCGATCAGCTGAAGTGGCACATGTACGTAAATATGCTTAACTAACCATCCTCAAGCAATTGTTGTGACATGACAGCACTCGGCCCTGCACCCACAGTATATGCCGCGACAGCACATTGGTAGTTGTACGCAGGGTGCAGGTTTGATAAAGTCAGTGAAGTGCCAGTGGAGACAAATGGAAACACGCTGCCAGTTTCAATCTCAGTGATGTTGATCCTGTACTCCCTAATAAGGCCGTTTTGGTTCTCATATGGTGGTGGAGTCCAGGAAAGGTGCAGGATGGTTGACGTCTGGGCTGTAACATCCAGGTGTTGTGGAGGAGCAGACGGGGCTGTGTGACAATCAACATTAGAAGTAATGGTGTGCAGGGAAATAAATGCTTTCTTAGTGGAAGATAGGCCTTAAAAATTTAAAATTTAGCCTCCAATCCATACCATTCATATGGAACATTGTTACACTTACAATCTTCAGGGAGTTGTGCAACTATAATTCTGAAAGGTCCGCGTCCAACGTTGGTCTCTGCGGCAACCTTGCATGTGTAGGTGTAATAAGGATGGAGCATCCCCACCACAATACTCGTCTCTGTTGTATACCGGATGGAGGGGACCTGCCCTGAAACTGACAGTCTTGTGACATTGACCACATACTGTGTGAGCACACCGTTCCTTTGTTCAGGCGGAGGTGGCTGCCACCTTAGTGTGAGAGCAGTGGAGTTCACGGGAGTAGCAGAGAAATTGGTTGGAGATCCTGGAGCTGCAAAATAGCAAACCATGTGGCAATCTCATGCATCCTCCAAGAAGGCCAGCACAGTCATGTACACCTGCATGTAGCTAAGGACACATAAATTTCAGAATGATCAGAACTCACCATCTGGTGGTGTAGTGAAGTTGAACAGTCGGGTATAGGGTCCGGCACTCACTGTCACAGCTGCAATGCTGTACTGGTAGTTATAGTGAGGACGTAGGAAACTCAGCAGCAGTGAGTTAGTCACAGAGATGAGGTGCCACTGCCGGGTTGTGTTCACTTCTGTGAGGTTGATGTGGTACTGGCGAATGATTCCATTCTGGTCAGCTTGGAGGGGAGCGTCCCAGGAGAGGCGGGCAATGGTAGGACTCACAATGTAGGGCAGGACATTGCGGGGAGCACTGGAAGGAGCTGGAGAAAAAGAAAAAAAAAACAGTGGCAGCTCAAAATATCCAAACTGTGGAATACAAGTGTGTATAATTTCAGCTAACCAGCTTCTGGCAATTCAGCTGTGACATTTCCTGTGAATGGGCCTATTCCAATAGCTGTCCTTGCTGCGACACTGCATTGGTAGGAGTAATGAGGATGCAGAGACTGCACTGTAAGCCATGTGTTTCTAGTTTGAAGCTGCCAGGTCCTTCCAGTGGTGACCTCAGTGACATTGACAGTGTATCCCCTAATCACTCCATTCCTGTCCTCCAGTGCTGGGGGGCTCCAGGTGAGTAGGAGGGTTCGTGCATCAGATGGAGTTGCCGTCAAACTCCGTGGTGATCCACTAGGCACTGTGAAAGATAAGTGCACATGATAATGTATGTAAGCTAGTCCATGGACAAGCAGCTGATCGTTGTTACTTACCAGACTCGTTTGTCATCACCTGGATTTCACCTGTGAAGGGGCCAGCTGCTGTGGTGTATGCCAGCACCTTGCACCTGTAGGTGGCATGGGCCTTGAGATTGCGGATTGTGATGCTTTCTGTAAGTGTTGATAGCTGCACCCTTCTTCCTGAACCGAGTGGAGTCAAAACTATATCATATCTACGGATGATGCCATTTCTGTGCTCAGGTGGAGGGGGACTCCAGCGGAGCAGTAGGGAATATGGGGTGATGGGAGATACTTGGAGATTGCTGGGGGCAGCAGATGGTGCTGTTTGTATGTGTGTGGTGTGGATCAATGCATCACAGAGGAACATAAAAGAGAAAACCTGATTGAATTGTGTTTACCTGCTTCTTCAGTTCTCGCTCCAATAACGGCACTGTATGGGCCTTCATCAACGGTCACGGCGGTCACAGTACAGTTGTAGAGGTAGAAGGGGTGCAGATTCCTGATGACAATTTCTGTTGACTCAGTGCTGTACCTCAGCTTTCTCCCTGTCTCAACTTCAGTCACGTTGACCCAGTAGCTCCGGATTACGCCATTGTGGTGCTCCGCTGGTGGGGGATTCCATCTTAGGCGAACGCTTGTTGGGCCAAGGACTTGTTCCGATATGTTTAGAGGATGATGGCTGGGAGCTACATTGAGAGATTGGATAGGTATGTTGCGGGAACATTATTGATGGGTAATGTGTAGGAAAATTTCATCACTTTGGGACCAGAGTATATACACGTCATTATGAGCATGTAATGTTAAATACATGCGCAAATACTGTCTTACCAGTTTCAGGTGTCTTAACCGTGACTTCTCTGCTGAAAGGGCCTCTTCCTGCTATTGTACTGGCTGCAATGATGGCCATGTATGTAGTATATGGCCGTGCACTGATGGTGAGAAAAGTTGAGTTCGGAGAATGTTGGAAATTTTCTCCAGTTTCAACTGCTGTTACATTGATAAAGTAACCAGTAATGATGCCGTTCCTTTCCTGAGGGAGTGGAAGGCTCCATGTCAGGAGAATGGAGTGAGGGGAGGCTGTTCCTGAACGGAAGTTCTGAGGGAAGCCACTGGGAGCTGAAAGAGAACATGTACGAATAATGACTTGGTGACTGTAGTTACGTAGACTATTCATTTCAAGAGTGCATGGCCACTATAGTCTTCTTTCGGTCATTCAGTGTTTTGTCACTTGCAGCACAAATAATAACAAAGGGTGAGTTAAGAGGCCCGAGTATAGGAGCTGGCAACATTAGCACATTCAATTATGGTAGTACTTCAGTATTGCCCCAGAGTGATTGAAATATTTGATAGATCTCCTTTTGGCTGGTTTAACTCGTGGCAGTTGATGTATGAGTACTCTATTTGATTTGGATTAGTTTGACAATCAGTACTGTGACTGTAAACGCACCAGCCTGTGTTGTCTTCTGAGACACCACACTGCTGAACGGACCCAAACCCATAGAATTGAATGCTGCCACTCTGCACTGGTAGGTATAGTAGGGATGCAGAGAAGATACTAAGAGAGAGGTGGAGGTGGTGTTTGATAGCAATTCACTCCCTGTCTCCACATTGTCTATTTCGACAGTGTATCCTTGGATCTCTCCGTTCTGCTGGTCAGAGGGTGGGGCCGTCCAGGAGAGACGGAGGTCTCGTGGACCCAGCACAGCGACTGTGAAAGACTGAGGTGGAGCGGTGGGTTCTGTATGAACAGAGAAATATGCAGGTGCTAACTAACTAAGTAGAGAGAGTGGAGTGGTTAGATGTTGTGTAGCTACAATGACCCATTCTAAATGGCGTAATCACGAACATACCAATGCCATATTGGAAAAGTGAAATGCTTCAGAAAATTAGTCTCAACTTCAAAGCATATACAACAGTAAAAATGTAGTTTAAAATATGGTTGTGACTGTAGCTATACCGTGCATGTTGGTCCGTATGGTGACTGAACTGCTGTAGGGGCCACGACCTATTCTTGTCTGAGCTGCAACGGCAAAGGTATAAAGACTGTTTGGCGTGAGGGAACTGACGTTGAGGTTTGTTGTCCTGGTGCTGACTTGATACGACTGTTGGTTATTGGCTGGGGTCACTAGCACAACATAGCCAGTAATTGCCCCATTTTGATGCTCAAGCAGGGGAGAGTCCCAAGTCAATGTGACAGTACTAGCTGAAGTCGGAATGCCTTGGAGGTTGCGTGGAGATCCACTTGGAACTGCAATGGGAAGGATCATAGACGTGTAAAGCTATGTATGTGATTGTTAATCCGTGCACTATACAAGATAGAAGAGCATAAACATTTTAGCCAATATTTATATCTGAAATTCCTCACAATCTTCAAGCATCTGCACCCTGAGTATGGTGCTGAAGGGGCCCACACCAACAGTATATGCCGCAATCGAACAATTGTAGTTGTAGTATGGGTGCAAGAAAGGTATGGTGATGGAAGTGGTGGTAGAGATGTTTTGAAAGTGCCTCCCACTCTCCACCTCTGTAATATTCACTCTGTACTCTCGGATGAGACCGTTTCTGTGCTGGGTCAGCGGTAGTTGCCATGCTAGGCGCAGTGTGGTGGAGTTGAGCAGTGACGTTCGAATATTACGAGGAGGACCAGTTGGAGCTGTAAGGATCAAGAGAAAGGAAAACCAGTAAATCTCTTTCTATATTGATTGAGTTCTTGAACTTACGAGCCTCTCGGGTCCTTACAACAGTTGTAAGACTAAATGGACCGGTTCCATTTACAGTTTTTGCAGCAACTACACAGCTGTAGCTGGTGTAAGGCTTCAGTGATCCCACAGTATAGGAAGTGTCTGTAGTAGAGTATTCAGTCCTTGTTCGGCTCGCTAGTAGGGTCAGCCTCACGGTATAGCCGGTGATGATTCCATTGCGGTGAGCTGGGATGGGCAGACCCCAAGAAAGCATAATCGAAACAGGAGAGTTGGATGCTGCAGACGTGTTCACTGGTGGGCCACTGGGGACTGGAAGCAAACAAGTGTTAAGTAGCAATGTAAAAGTGAGCTTGAACAAAAAACGTAACACTTTGTACAGTACAGCAATGCATTGCAGAGGCTTATACCATCTGTGTAGGTCTGTATTGTGATGGGTGCACTTAGAGGACCCTGGGCCACAGTGACTGCAGCTACTGTACACTGATACGTAGAGTAAGGACTGAGAGAGTGAATCACCGCCCAAGTGCTGGTCGTTGTGTACTGTCTCAGTCTATTTGTCGTCGCTTCAGTCACTCTAATGGAGTACACTCTGATCCTTCCATTCCGGTGTTGTGAAGGTGGGGGACTCCAGTTGAGAGACAATGAGGTGGAGCCTGTTACAGTGACTCCTACACTCTGGGGAGCAGTGGTGGGTGCTTAGGAGGAAAGACGTTACAGACAGTAAGAGCGGTGAGAACACAAACATAAGGAGATCTTTTCAGTTCAACTGAATACATACCTGCCTCAGATGTGGATATGTAAGTACACGCTCTTGTTCCCTCAGCCACAGAGGTAAGAGCTGAGACGCAGCAGGAGTAATTTGTGTAGGGACGGAGGCCAACCATGCGGGTTGAAAATGTTGAATTGCCTGTTGTTTGATTAAAGTGAAGTACGCCTGAACCCAAACAGGAGATATTGTATCTCAGGATGGCTCCATTTCTCTGTGTAATGAGAGGTGGTGACCAGGAAATGCTCAGGGTTGTAGAAGTGCGAGCAGTGTTTCTGACATTCTGCGGAGGGCCAGTGACAGCTGCAGCAACAGATGATGTAACTAATAATTATTTCTCAAGTGCAAATGGATACTGATTCATGTATCACTGCACTTACGTTGTTGGCAGCGGACGCCAGCGTCCTCACTGTGGGAACAACTTCGAAGGCTGTTGACATTCAGATAAGTGCAGCTGGCCAGCCTTGCCTCACTCCCCCCACACTGAGCATTGTCCATTACAATTGGTACAGTTCCCTGCCCAAAACTGGCACGGGAAACAGACTGAGCATCTGAGAAACAGAGAGTGGTCATTCTCAAATGCCATCAATCTCTTGATGTTATTCTCGCTCACTCTGAGTTGGGTATCCCAGTTGTCTGCAGACTACCCCACTGTCCCTGCTATCCCATCCATCATCACACACAGTGCCCCAGCGGCCAGATAAACAGATCTCCACACGTCCCTCATACTGGGTAGAACCACCAACCAGCCTTACACTATTCTCCACACACTGGCTGCCTGTATAAACAGATTAAAGTTGATTGTGTTATTTCACTAGTGAATGTACAGTTATTTTTATCAATTGTGAGAAATGATTATTCAGCATGATCACTTGCTGTATTGGAATATACGGTAGCTTGATAGTTAATTTAACTCTGTGAACACACATCTGACTCCTGCATCTTCATAATGTGCACAGTTGTGTTGGCCAATAGGGCGATGAGTACACATGACAAGCCTCGTCTCCCGGCCCCCACAGGACACATCGTCTAGCAGGATTGAGCCACTCCCACGACCAAAATGAGCACGGCTGAACGCTTTAGCCCCTGCAGCACAGATTACCAATATAGTATAAATAGTGACCAAAGTATCAGATTCAAATCCTGGACAAGTCTGGCTACACATTTTCCTCTTCCTCCCACTCGATCAATCCCTGTATTAAATTATTTTTCACATACAAACCATCAGTATATTATACACAACAGCATGGTATAGACCCCTTAATGGAGTATGCAGCGTGCACAGTTCCACACTTGGTTGGCAGGATATTGTACCGGTAGATGGGGAATTGATGGTGGTGAGGATCATGGCTGGATGTCACCCTCCTCAAGGATCAAAGCTAGCCGCTTCTTCTTACATTGTAGCTTCACCTGTCTTCACCTTAAGCTCCTTACAGACTTCACGAAGTTCTTTCACTTTAAACTCTAGCACAATCCACCGTCTTCTTGTCTGCCTGAACCTAGCCTAGAAATGTTTCTCCTACGGCTTGGGAGCGAGGCTAGTCTGAATCTGAACTACATATTCAATTGGGGCTGTCCTTGACCATGCATTACGCAAGGCTGGGACTCCACTATATAGATGCAGAGAAGAGGTAGGAAACTGATGTAACCAAAACAACCTTCCATTGTTGCAGGTAGAGCATGGCTATTTTAGTGTGCAGAATTACCAGCTAACGGCAAACTGGTTTCTTTAATAATTGATGTACGTAACCGAGAGCAATGGTGAAGCCACATACAGGTTAGTGGAAGCATGTAGCCATGTTGTAGCTCATTGTGTACAAAGAAGGAATAAAAGTTTGGATGGAGACGCAACATATACGTCTCAAGAGAACTTACTCCAGGTCCTGTGTATGACATGGAGTATACTGTATGGAAAAGAGCTATATAGCTATATACAAAACCATCCACCCATATGATCCTAGGCATCCTTCGGACTGAGCTACTCCCTTTCCTGTACCTGTTAGCACAGTTCACTGCACAGCAGGTTACCGCCATCATGCTTTCTTACAACCAGGAAGTGTACGCTGCATGTCACAACCTTCCTTATTTAGTAACTAGGTGAATGCATGCAGAACATTGTGGGGTGAGCTGCATCCTTCATGTCATTTAGCAAAGTGCCTATACCACTTTCTATTTATGAGGAGGGATGTGAAGTATTTAGTTAATAACAAATGTGTGACTTACTGACAAGTGGGCTGTTGTATCCCAGCTGTCTGCACACAACTTGTGCATCAGTAGAGGACCAAAAGTCATCACACACAGTACCCCAGGTCTCATTCCAGCAAACTTCTACTCTTCCTTCGTACTGTGAGAGGCCTCCAACTAGCCTGACGTCTCCGTTGCTGCAATTTCCTGTCAAGTTATCACACACATGGGCATCAGTTGTAATGGCCTTCTGACAGTATGCTTCCCATACATAGTAGCCCATCAGGATATCATAGTGTGAGCCAAGCACCATGAAAAGTCCCCATGAATATATATAATATATGCTCACCAAGGTACATATTCATTAGAAATGAGTATTCATGTTGCTTGGCATATGTTACGTTGCTATGGAAATAGCAGGTAGTCTTGAATATGCACCTAATGAAGCCATAGTCAGTTGTATATATACCACCTGCTATAATTGTTACCCCGTGCGCATGCGCAGCAGGGGGTAGAGTGATTGGTTTGTCTGTCCATAGATGTAGAGTGGTTTGAGCAGTGAAGGCCTTGTTGAAGGCTTATTTTAGGATAGAAGTGTCAGAATTCAGAAAATACTAGCATCTACGTAACTCACAGACCAGAGATCTACTCGAGAGGCCGAGAAAAGCTGCGTGAGAGTTGTGCTTCTAATTTATACAACTTGACCACATCCTATTTCTAACATTACTGCCACAACTTACGGTATCTCATTCTGCATGCTGATATCGCTGTAAATCGTGGCCTAGCTAGCTCATCGTGCATGCTGTATGAATAATCGGTGGTAGGCCCACTTAGAAATTAGGTCCGTGGTGAGTATATATATTATACTGGGGGAGCACAATAATAAGCACTTCAGATTAGTGTTGTGAACCTTGTCCTATTCCCCTGACCGGTAATTGGAAGCCTCATATTGGATATTGACAGGTTAATTGGCAATTTGGCATGCTATGTCAACTGCAAACACGTCAGTACAGCTTGCAGCCTTGCACTGGCATACTGTACAGAACTTCAGAAATGTGATGACAATCATGGTTCAAAACATACAAAAACAGATCATGGTTCCAGTGCAGAAAATAAAAAATAGCCAATTATTGGCTACAGGTTCACAACACTACTTCAGATATAGTCTAGATGCACTCACATACATCACGATTACTTGCCTCACTTCCTGCTCGGCAATTACATACACAGTACCTATAGGCTGTGCCTGTAAGGTTATGATATCTAAACAGTACAGCAGTACCAGCAGTATGTATGTACGTTCCCATTGCACTTACGTTCCCTGCACCTGACACCAGCATCGTCAGCATGAGTACAGCTGTCGTATTGACCAACGCCATCGTGTCCGCAGTCAACAAGTCTGGACTCAGTTCCAGTGCAGGTCAAGTCATCAAGGAGAATGGGGCCAGTCCCTTGGCCAAAGTGCCCATTTGTGAAAGTGATGGCATCTGTAGGTGTAGGAGGAAACAAGAGTTTTGACTCCTGAATGTAGTTGTGTAAACAACCTCTAGTAATGAATATACTATCTCTTGCCGCCGTCAACAGGAAGTGGTGTGATGATAATACTGCTATAAATAGACTGTACGTATATCATGGTAAACACCAAGATATTGTCAACTGGCTGTACATACATTGCTTTGAAAATCCCAGCTGTCTGCAAGCCACTTTAGCATCGTTAGTTGACCACCCTCCATCACACACCGTGCCCCAGGTCTCGTTCCAGCAAACCTCCACCCTTCCCTCTAGCTGGGACTGTCCTCCAACCAGTCTGAGGTCCCCATTCCTGCAAGCTGGTGAAGAAGAAAACAAAACGTAGATGATTTGCGTCACTGTAAACACAAAAGGATGAATTCCTTGTGTGCATAAGGTCAAGTTGTTTACTCTTGTGATGCTAGAAAAACCCCAAAAGGTCCAGTTGTTTATATTTGTGCTGATAGGAAAGACAAAATCAATATTATGGTCAATTTGACACCTAAAGTTTAATGGCAAAGCTCACTCCAGGCTCACAGCAGTGGTGTGCCTACATGGACACAGGCCTATACATACGGGGCCATGCTGTGGTAAATTGCTCGCGAATACTACTAGGCTAGCAGTAACCTTTCAGATCAGTTCTAACGACTAAAACTTGTGCAAGTGTGGGGATAGTTCCCCTTTACAAGTAGAGGAAAAGTGGCCATTGACCTAACCAACTGTGCCGGAATCCTCAAACATCTAGCTAGTATCCACACCACTGAAGTGTTTAAACTATCAGGAAACCACACTAGACTAGCAAGCAATTCATAAAGTAACTTTCAATATCAGTCAGTCATGCACCACGGGCAGGTTGTGCTTACTCTTGTTACTGCAGCGAACACCAGCATCCTCCAGGTGGAGACAGTTGTGAGAGGAAGCACGAGTGCAGTCTATTAGTCTCTCTTCTGAGCCCCTGCAAGCCACATCGTCCAGGTAGATTGCACCTGATCCTGGACCAAATCTGGAAAGGCTGTAGGCTGTGGCATCTTCAGAAAAATATTTTTGCGTCAATATTTATTTGGACACTTAATCGATTACCACTTACTATAGCGGGAGTACCCCAGTTGTTTGCAGGCCACGGTAGCATCCGGTACACCCCAGCCATCGTCACACACAGTCCCCCACTCCTCGTTCATGCACACTTCCACCCTCCCCTCCCTTTCCGTCTGACGTGAACGACCAGCCAGCCTAATATCCCCTTCACGGCAGTGCACTAAAGAGGTATGAAATGTATGCGTACATTTTGCATGCAGATATGAAAACAGTGTATCTATAGCGTCAGTGAACCACTTGTACTGCACACTAAAATTCTGCTATTTCTCTTTTTAGTTTACTGCCTTACAGCTGAGATGCATGTGGAGCTCATTAGTCACTTAATGGGAACTGGGACAATGTACACAGCTACTAGTAGCTCTCAGCTTAACCAGGGTTTCTTTTAGGGGGGCGGCAGGGGGCCCCCCCTTGGAAATGTTTTGCCCCCCTCCCCCTTCGAGACTTCAAACCCAGACCCCCTAAATGGTGCACTGCCGCACACTATTCAATCCCCCCCCCCCCCCCCCTGTGAGAAATAAACCTTGGCTTAACTCCTTCATCGTATGATTGTAAATGGCCGTTGAGTTTTGGGGATTAGCTACTACTGCACTGCTGACGCTTACGCATTGGTTGACACCGTACACCAGCATCCTCAGAATGAGTACAGTCGGCAGTATCATGACTGTAGGAACAGTTCACCAGTCTCAGCTCTGATCCACTGCAGCCCACATCGTCCAGATAGATAGGGCCACTTCCGGCACCAAATCCCATATGAGCAGCATCTGAATAATAAGAACATAGCATAAGTTTGGGAGCATCTAACATCAATGCCAACATTTGTCAGGTTACAGTGGATGACCAGAATGTAGCTATGGAAACAGCACATGCACCTTATCAAAATTCTAATAATTTATATCAATTTTCTACTTCCACCAGAACTAATTATTTGATCATCCCCTGATAATATAAGCTGCATGTAGTCATGTGTACATATGTAGTCTTGGAACATAGACGTAGCAGAAAAAAATCAGAACATTTTTTTGACTCGAGAACCTTCTCCTTAGGCTTTTTAGTTGGCCCAACAGTCAGCCAAGCAAGCACCTGAAGAAGGCTCCTAGTATCCTGAGTTTCACTAAATCTCAATCTGCTTATCTGATATTCCATAAACCATGGCCAGTTGGTGTGAATGCCACTATTCTTTGGGGTTCTGCATGTTATCAAAAAACAATGCATTTACACTGCTACTGTTTGGATAAATGAGTTGTCAATCCCACAACTTTGATTGGACAACTTAAGAGTTTGCACTCGATGAACACGTACTGAACGTGGCTTTCTAGTTGATATCTCTATTTTCAATGTAGGAATCCACATTTGAATGACCAAGAGTGAAGGTACCACACTTGTCCCGGCAATACAAATGCATCATACTTACTGTTTTTTGAGAATCCAAGCTGTCTGCACACTACGCTAGCATCATCCGTAGACCAGAAATCATCGCACACTGTCCCCCAGGTATCATTGAAGCAGATCTCCACTCTTCCCTCATTAGGCACTGAGCCTCCTAACAGTCTAACATCACCATCACTGCAGACTATGAACACCAAACGAATAAGTATTGTATTAACAATTTTCACGGGATGCACTGATTATGATTGTCCCTTACCTTTAGGCACACAGCGAACACTTGCATCCTCAAAGTGAGAGCAGTCACCAGTGTTGCTGTCATATCTGCAGTCAATCAGTCTGCCTTCAGATCCACTACACCCCACATCATCCAGGAATATGGAACCACTCCCCCGACCGTAGCGGGCATAGAGAAAGGCAGAAGCATCTATTCAAACGAAGCATGAATGTGGTGGATTATATTCCCGATTCTTGATTAGTGCATTTATGTTGGCATACTGAATCTTGAGTATCCTAGCTGCTTGCAGACAACACTGGCATCGTTTGCGTCCCAGAAGTCATCACACACAGTGCCCCACTGATCATTCAAGCAGACTTCCACACGCCCCTCAAGATCTCCACCTCCAACGAGCCTCAGCCCTCCATGTGCACACACAGCTAAAACAGCAATAGTAATTCCAATCTGATTATCTCCTTCCAGTTATGTAAACTCTTCACATTTTAGAGTGTGTAAACAGCCATATGTGCTTGCAAAGTAGCGGTGCAATTATCGTTAGCATGCAGTGAAAACGTCATTGCTCACTTTGACCTTAATTCACAGGCAGCATGTGTACTAGCTGTGTGGACATGGATACAATCATAGTTCACCAGTTATGCACAATGTAAGGTATTTGGCATCGTCATTCTAAAATGCCCGGGGGACTACCAGGAGTGTGGATTCCATTCGTACAGGTGTATGAAGGTTTCTATTTATCCATGCTCACATTGTACTGCCCAGATGCATGGCGGAAGTATATCACTTACTATAAAAACTCTTGGTTGGATTTACCCCAATGCACTCCTGCCGGGCCCAATAATCTGAGCCCAATAATCCGAAGGCATATGCTGCCAATGAAGGTCAAAGTCAGAAGAAAAGAGTCACCCCACAAAATAATGTGAGTTCCGGACATGATTACGATCATGAAAGTGTCAGTGGATGAGTGATGGTGTATATAGTGATGCCGTCCCAGTCTAGAGTGCTCAACTACTACATTACATAAAGGGGACAGAACGGACACCGTCATCACCTAAGCTGCCTTGTGTTTACGCCGTCTGCACACTGTTTGAGTTCGTGGTGGGAACACTTCGCCTTTGAACGCTTCACCTTTAAAAACTATTTCTGAACTGCCAAAATGGCCACATATACAACTTCAAGTGTTCCAACCACGGACTCGAACGGGCGAGTGGATGGTGTGGAAATGGAGCAGCTCTGACAGTTACAGTTCAGTCTATAGCTATACAGCTAGTTTTTTTTCCCTAACTAGTTACTATGAGTTTAACATACAATTTCACATTAAGTAATGTATTCATTGGTGCACACACTCTGATTTTATAGCGATTAGTGTGTGTGGGACACACTGATAGTCATCTGCCTAGTAGTAACTGCGTTCTGACCACAACTGAATTGAGAGAGGCAGGCATAGCTATATAGGTTGATGCCTTTTATGGATTGTAACTCTGCCATGCCTTTACAACAGTGGCATGATCTCAAACAGTAGCTTCTGATACACATCAGAGATAATTTGCAGTGGTTCTTACGTGAGGGCTGGCAGCGAACACCAGCATCTTCCCAATGGAAACAGTTGTGTACACCCACAGGAGGATGAGAACAGTTAATGAGCATCAGTTCTGCCCCACTGCAGCGTACATTGTCCAAGTGAATTGATCCAGCACCCTGGCCATAATGGGCACTGTAGAAAGCGACAGCATCTGTGCATGTACATGCGCATGGGGGGAATTCAACATCATGAAATCATGACAGGTAGACCATATATATCATTAAATACTCACTAGGAGGGATTGATACATACTATGCTATTCTATTGAGTTTGTGCTCACTTCTCCGTCCATATCCAAGCTGTGCACAGACAACACCTGCATCTGTTCGGTCCCAAAGATCGTCACATACTGTACCCCACTGCCCATTCACACAGATTTCCACACGCCCTTCGAACTCTGTTGTTCCACCCACTAGTCGAAGTGCGTATTGCATGCAGGACCTGCAGAGTGTTTCAGGTGACAGCTGAACACTTAAAAGGTTATCGGTTTCATTGATCTCTTATATTTGAGGTTTGCTACGTACAAGTTCTCCTCCTCTACATTCCACACACATCGCCATGACAAGATGTTACAATGGGAACAACAGACCACAGATTGGTAGAGGTTATTCAAGTTCAGTCTGCATAGTTATGTTGAGCTCTAAGTTGCAGATGGGCTATATAGTTTCAGCCATTCTAGCTAAGCAAATTGTGTGACTCTAACCACAACCATCCACAGTTAGATGCTTATGATCAAAACTCTCAGGCTATTGAACTGAAGAATGGGCCTTGAAAAGCTGCTAAGTGTACATCTTTTAGACAGAAAAGGCTAGTGATTAATTGCAATTGTAAGAACCGGACTACTGGATTACCCTCCAGCAGCATAGAAAAAGTGGTAAGGCCAACCATTGTAGTGCACCACCTGGTGCCCGGAGGTGCTGTGCACCTCTGCAGAGGTGTGAAGCGCCTCTGCAGAGGTGTGAAGTGTCTGCACGAAGTGCGGAAAAAATATTCATGTTTCTTTTATCAATGAGGCTCTCGTAGCATCTCAATGCCATCTTGGGAAAGAAAAAGACCTTGGCTGGTGTGGAGTTTCGATGGTAGGCCCAGAACTATAGGACAACAAATAGATGCCATTGCTGACTGCATATACGGTCGAACATGTGGGCCATAGATTATGCGTGACGACACATGCACGTGATATTGTAATCAGGTCGGTTGGAAATGTGGTCCGGACAAAGCTGGACCAGCCGGACCGGCAGTGCTGCCTCTGCCCTCCATGAGTGACCAGGTACTCATAAACCGAGAAGTAGCTACACAACACTCATCAATGATACAACGATACCATGCAGTCAGAATCTTTGTGGGCCTTTTCTAAGAGCTGTACTACCAATGATCATTTGAAACTCCAGTCCAAGGCTTTTGAGAGATAAACGGAGACCGACCCATGTCCTGTCACCCTGCAGTTGATACCAACCCACTCCCTCTTTCCTACCCTTTCCGCTGGTGCAGAGCCTATCAACCAAGGACATGATCATGCATGAAGCTGAATATCTGATGATGCGTTCTGATGTCATCGGTGTACAGCTGTTCACTATGCATTAGCTAGTGCAGATACATGGCTTTGGCTATTAGCCAACCCAACATGCTGACATACTGAAAGAGACTGAATTGATTTTCAATGTTCAGGGGCGTTGTATGGTTTATGTAGGGCACGATGGTATTTGTTGACTTGGGTGAGTTGTAAGAATCCAGCCTGAGTTGGCAGATGGTTATAACAGATAAGCAGATAAGAGTCTCTTGTATACTATGTTTATATACATACATCTTTTTTTTACCAACTGCCAAAGCATGGAAGTTAGGGCACTCAACTACATGGACAACCAAATGTCGCTGACTCAGAGTTCTACATTGGCGGACTGTATAATTATACACAACCACTATTAATTCCTGAGTAGATGGCAGTGAACCCAAATATTGACTACCTCACCCAGCTGTAAAAAAAGGAAACAAGCAGCTCTGGCAGCACTGACATACCTGTTGAATCATGCGACAAACCAGTGCAGACCTTGATCAATACGGGGTGAATGTCAAAAGCACATGCAAGTACAATTGCAAGCTGTTCATGATACCCACCCTGGGCAAAACATTAGTCAGCTATTATGTCTTGGATTGTCATGCTAGTCAGCTGTGCTGTTCTGGCTTACAATAATTACCAGACCTGTATATGAGAACTGATACACTGTATCACCATGGAAAACTGTAATTAGCTACTTTGTGTACAGTGTGAGGCGGGGATACATATTTCTCTATAAGCATCTGCTCCGTAGTTCAATAATTGAACTACGGAGCAGATATATAATTATGTCCTCTGAGCCTCAGACGTACACAATGTAACTACATTAATTATTCGCTATTGAGTATATAATGGGTACGGGTGATGCGGCAAACATGCAGTGATAAATGTCGCGATCGCGGGGTAGCACTTACTGCGTCCTGCAGCTCTGCAGAATATACGTCAAAAGCAGAACGACGACAGCAAATATCTTCATCCTCCAGCAGGTCCACTTCGCAAGAAAACAACTAAACTATTCAGCATGAACACGTAAACTAATATCCGGATATCCATAGCCGGTCACTGACGTTAGGTGACGTCAGATATCAGTACATGCTTGTGATACTGCGCATGCGCGAATTTCTCATTCGCGAAATTCGCTCTGCGCGCAACTGGAGGATGGCTCAGCTTGCTGCAGTGTCGGCTGCGATAGTCGGTTTGTTTCTCATGCTTCAGACCTGTCAGGCGCAGCAAGGGTACGTATTCGCCGGTAATCTAATACCTGTGTGGAATGCAGTGCATGGTGACGATTGCCGATATGAAAATTGTTCGTTTCGGATTGCAGAGACTGCAGTCGGACTCTCAGCCGCTCCCAATCCTATGTAGTTTACAATTCCCAACAGTACCAGACATGCACTCGGAATTGGTTTCGAAGGCGATGCAGGTATATACCTATAACAGATGCTCTGAAAATTTACACTGCCTTAATAAATGGATTCTTGTCTCTACATAATTTATTGCAGCACAAGATACCGTTCAGTGTCGCAAACCCGCTATCGCACGGTGTACTACCGACAGTTTGCATGCTGTACAGGATATCTGCAAGTTGGCACACAGTGCATTCGTAAGTCAGCCGTAGCAAACAGCTCATTTTTGGTAAATTCCATACGTATATAGACAGCACAATTTAATTGTTTGCACTACATTTTCATGCAGCTTTGTGTAGGACTGGAGCCTTGCGGCTTATTGGTGGTAGCACAGCATATGAAGGCCGTGTGGAGGTGTGTGTAAAGGGACAGTGGGGCACTGTATGCGACCAGTACTGGGACACATATGATGCCAGTGTGGTTTGCAAGCAGTTGGACTACTCACGCCATGGTAAGATCGTCAACAATCAATCATCAGAGCACTAAATTCTCCTGCATGCCACAATGTAGATGAGTGTTTCCCTCTTTCCAAACCATATTCACCTAACTTTGGCAACTTACGAACAGCTATACTATAGTGTGTGGTTTGTGTGCCTCTGTATGAGAGCAAGGGGCCATCACCACGTATAGGTGCCATTGCATTCCGGTCTGCCCATTTTGGTCAAGGAAGTTCGAGCATACCAATCCTCCTGAACAACGTTAGATGTACCGGGTCGGAAGAAGGACTACTCCTCTGCACATACGATAACACCACCAGTTCCTGCTCTCACTCTCGAGATGCTAGCGTTCAGTGTCAATATCCAGGTAAGAGAATTGATGATCTAATTTTAATGTGTGTATCATGTTATCCTCATATACAATATAGTAAAGCATTGGTTATGGGCTGCATATGTAACACATGATACCACAGCAGAATAAGGCTTCTAGCTGCTGTTCACCTGTACATGTGACTTATCTCATGGACAGTGGTCTGTGATGAAGGTGAAGTCAGACTAGAGGATGGGTCCTCTTCAAAGGAAGGAAGAGTGGAAGTTTGTGTTCACGAGCAGTGGGGTACTGTGTGTGATGACTCATGGGGACAGACTGATGCCACTGTGGTGTGCAAACAAATGGGCTACTCAAAATTCAGTAAGCTACATGGTAACCTAATTTTTCACAGAAGGAACAATGAAGAATGTGATTGCTAGAGCAACAAACTAATTTCACCTGTTTTCACTTTAGAAGAAATCATGCAAGTGTTAGCCTAAAGAGTACAAAACCTGTTCTGCAGGTTAGCCTAAAGAATACAAAACCTGTTCTGCAGGTTCCACATGATGCAAGGAATATAGCAGGAAATTTTCAGGGGAAAGATCACCGGCCATATCTACCAAAGTCACAAGTCATGCATGAACTTATAAGTACATTTACAAGTAGATACTTGATCTGATCAAGGGCGCATCGACCCTTCGACGACTTGATATGCCCTTGGTCTGATATATAGTTTTCATAAAACTCCTGTAATCTTGCATCATGCGGAACCTGCTGCGTCACATTTATTTCACTAATCCATGGGCATAGCTAGCTAGCTACATGAAAATACCGTATGGCCGGAAAATTTGGCGGGAATTAAATTTGGCGGATTGGCTCTAAAAGGCTGTGAATTGCATTTGGCAGATTAAAATTCGGCGGATTTGGAAATTTGCAGAGCGAGAATGACGTCATACTAACCGCACGGCCGCGTGGCCGCGGAGCGCTCGGTGGGCTGCGGATGGAGTCCGGTAGATCAGACAGTTTTGTATACGGGCATTTTCTCTGGTGAAACTTTCCTGCTCTATTTTTTACAATAATATTAGGTGATCAAACGGTTCATACCGGTAGCATGCAGTAGAACTGAATCTTTTATGACCGTAGAGTGAGCTCAGTTTTGTTGTTTGTTTTCCAGATGCATCTGCTCTTCGGTATGCCCATTTTGGTCAGGGAAGTGTGCCAATAGTAATGGATGAGGTGGGATGCACTGGATCAGAGAACAGACTGATCGACTGCAGTTATGACAGTCGTCACAGCTGTTCTCACCGTGAAGACGCAGGTGTTCGCTGTGATGATGGTCAGCAGGCTCTAAGCTGATTTGCACAATGTATGTATGATAGTGTCCAATTAAATTCCTCTTCTATCTCCACACAGTTGTGTGTTCTGATGGTGAGGTGAGGCTTGTGGGAGGAGTGCTTCCAAATCAAGGACGAGTTGAAATCTGCATTGGGGAGCAGTGGGGAACAGTGTGCGATGATTACTGGGGACAGACTGATGCCTCTGTAGTTTGCAAACAAATGGGCTATTCAAAAAATGGTCAGTTTGCCTTCAACTTGGAACGAGTGTGTATGTTTACATTGATACAGGAAATCTGGTAAAGCACTTTTTTTCTGCTGTATAGATGCATCTGCTCTTCTGTCTGCACGTTTTGGTCGGGGGAGTGGTCCTATACTCTTGGATGATGTGGGATGTACTGGATCTGAAGGCAGACTGATTGACTGCAGATATGATAGCAACACTGCTGATTGTTACCACTATGAGGATGCAAGTGTTCGCTGTGTGCCTAGAAGTAAGGAATCACAGTATTTCCCATTGAAACATGTCATGTACAGTAATGTCCTGCAATCTTTGTGCTGATCATTCTGAACCTCTGTTGTACTTTTTCACAGATTGCAGTGATGGTGATGTTAGGCTGTTGGGAAGCCTACTGTCCAATGAAGGAAGAGTGGAAATCTGCTTTAGTGAGGCCTGGGGGACAGTGTGCGATAACAACTGGGACAGCGATGATGCCAATGTAGTGTGCAGACAGCTGGGGTTCTCAAGACATAGTGAGTCTCACAAAGAAGTTGTAGAAGATCATCTTAAACCATCGATCGTTATGTTTGTTTTCTTCACAAAGCAGACACAGGAGCATGCAACTACATATCTTTCTGCTACACCATTGTCTGTGGTACTGGGGGGGGGGGGGGGGGGGGGGGGGGGGGGGTTGTAGTCCAGCTTGGTGTTTCCATTGCTAGATACCAGGCCATGGGGCAGGTCCCAGCTAGTCAGCATAGCGTGATGTAAACGGTTGAATTCAACCATGGCAGCATGGCTGCAGTTTGCTGTACACTCTACTAAAGTATGTAGAATCGAGTGAAGAGTCTGTTTGTCTGGAGAAATCAAATAATTTGGGGATGAAAGCGTGTGGGTGAGGTGCTATATTTAGTCCAAACAGGAAGTGTTAACTGGGAGAAATCCGCCATTTTTAGGTAGGGATGTTTCCCACCTAAAATGGCCTGGAAAATCTTAAGTAACGATCAAGTGATCATCCAAGTACTTGTCAGTCCACTTTGGTGTTGCAATTAAGTATCTGATCCCCATGGTAAAATTTGCAGGTAGTAGCTACATGCTGCTTGCTGGCTTCCCGACCCATTGGAATGCCATCCCATTTGCTGCTTCCAGTTGTAGTATATATACTGCAATCTGATTACAGCACTACTTTAGTGAATCTCCTGAAGTGCAATGTCCATGGCTGAGGCAGCCCTACACTGTACCTAAACCACAAGCGTTGGCCAGTTGCTGGGACATCTGTTTGGGGTTTGAGATAAGATAGTCTGGAGGCTCACATAATGCTACTAAACTGGCGTCATGAAACTATACTAACTTATGGGTTCTCACTTTATCGTATGTACCACAAGCATGTGAGGCCGCAAGTATCAGGTAAACAACCAGTACAGTCTCTTAAAAGGCTGCTCTGCACAGTTCTAAATTTACAATTCATACTGCCTAGACTGAGATCCCGAACGCATGGTTAATCATGATGGTATTTTTACGAATGCGCTCATGTGCATGGACACTGATTTCATAGAGGGGAACCGTGAAATGTAAACACACACAAATCGCTAGAGGTGATGTTGGGAATGGAGGCTTTCACTGTTTCATGGTGATCAGCTATTGTGTTAATAAAACATTAAGGGATATGAATCATTATACAACCATGCACTCTCGTGCAATCTACAGATGCTTCAGCAATCCCAGGAGCCCACTTTGGTCAGGGACGTGGCTCAGTAGCTATGAATGCTGTAAACTGCACTGGGGAGGAGGGAAGATTAAACGACTGCAGCTATGACAGCACTGCTCCCACTGGCTGCTCCCACTCACATGATGCTGGTGTTCAATGCGATACTGAATGTAAGTTACCTATAGGTTGATACAACGACAACTCCGTTCGATTAATGTTTTGGCATAGTAGTTATTCTGTAGCCTCACACCAGGCATTACCGGGATGCATGCTCCTTCGATCACAGGGTTGAGTAAAGAAAAGAGAGTCCTGATACATTTATATGGCTTGTGGAGTCAGCAAAATGTGATTTAAGGCTAGCTACTGTTGGCAGCTTACTGTTTGGCAGTCCTGACTTGAAGATTGGTGCCCTGATTGAGCTAAAATGCCTGCTAACTTTGGTTACTGCTGTTACAGAGCTGGGAGGATGCCAGTCCTTTCAGTCACACACTGTAAAGGGGTAGGCACTTAGCAACGAAGCTAGTAGCCACTTACGTGTCACCTACGTAGAAGTGTTTGTAACCAGGATCAAGTTCTTTTAAGAAGGATCAAGACGAGCTTAGAGCAACAATGATCACATATAACACAGTTTCTAAGATACAAAGGAGATGTGGCTACCTTTTGCCCTTTGAACTCTCCAGTGATATATGGAAGGGAACGATCAAGCGATCAAGGACAATGCTGCTGATCAAAATCTTGATCCTTCTGCAGACAACATGCATATGACTACTCTTTATATTGAGGCTTTCCAGTTGCATTTTAGCAACGTCTAAGCAAAAGGAGATGTTATCCACTTACCTTCAATGTAGTGATTCCACATCTGTGTACACACTTGGTAGGACCACCCATATACAAATGATTGAAGCCGTATTGCTAAGAGCACATGTCAAGTACTTGTATGGAGTGGTGGTGCTGTTCACTCACTTAATTAGACCACTTGTTACTCCTCCCTTTAAGTGGTTTACCTTGCTACAAGATTCATCCTCATTTGCACCTGTGCACACCAGTCCTTTGTAGAGAAGGAGACATCAGCCTGATTGGAGGGCAGAACCAGCTAGAGGGGAGAGTGGAAGTGTGTCTGAATGAGACATGGGGTACAGTGTGTGATAATCTGTGGCAGAACATTGATGCTGGTGTGGCCTGCAGACAACTAGGATACTCACGCTACAGTACGTTGGCATGCTGAATAATTGTGGAGTGGTCAATGTGGATACTGGATATTCATGAATTTCATGTAGTGTTTATACTGGTACATTGTCACTGATCAGTGCATGCATGGCTCTATTCTTCAGATGCCACATCGTATGGGGGGGCCAGGTTTGGTCAGGGAGAGGGAGCAATATATCTGGATGAACTTGCCTGCAATGGGTCTGAGTACAGGCTGGTTGACTGTGCATATGATGGAGATGGAAGTGACTGCAGACACTATGAAGATGCTGGTGTTCTCTGCAGTGACACACGTAAGAAAGAGGCTGATTTACATCATGGTTTGTTGCAAATTGATATTAATCTTGTGTGCAGTGATATGCCAGAATGGGGACCTCAGACTGGTTGAAGGACAGTCCCAGCTAGAGGGAAGGGTGGAGGTTTGCTGGAACGAGACCTGGGGCACTGTGTGTGATGGAGGGTGGTCAACTAATGATGCTAAAGTGGCTTGCTGGCAGCTGGGATATTCACGACTCAGTAAGCTCTGAAATAGAAGCTAGCATCTCTGGCAACTCATAAGACACATAAATATTAATTCTGCTTACAGCTGTCACCGTTGTTCATAATGCCTACTTTGGCCGAGGGACTGGGCCTATCCTTCTTGGTGGCTTGACCTGCACAGCAACTGAGTCCAGACTTGTTGACTGCAGACACGATGGCATTGGTCAATACGACAGCTGTACTCACGCTGATGATGCTGGTGTCAGGTGCAGGGAACGTGAGTTAATTACGTAATATACCTGTTTTAGTTTGGTAGGTATGTAATCCTTCAAAACCTTGATACAGGTCCAGATTGTTTGCTATACTTGCCATCAATACTGATTCAGAATCGATATTCCTGAGCCCACCTATGTGTTTGTTGGTATATGAGACTGTTCTCATCACTTAGGATATTGCAGCAATGGCGACATCAGACTAGTTGGAGGCCTGTCACAGTACGAGGGAAGAGTAGAAGTTTGCTGGAATGAGGTCTGGGGTACTGTGTGTGACGACTCCTGGGGCAACTCTGATGCACAAGTTGTGTGCACACAGCTGGGATACAACAGTCCACTGGGCAGTAAGTCACATGTAGGCTATCCAATATACTTTAGTGGATGATGTAATGCACAATTGTGTAATATTATCCAGGTGTAGATATTTAGCAGTAGTATTGCCAGACACTGATAGCAGAACAGAACTGTAGTAGCTATACAAACAACGACAGAACCAAACTCTGCTTCTGCAAGTTGCAAGAATTTAGCTACTTCTATAGCCTTCTCATAACTACTGATATACCATGCCATTGTGTACAATATGGTTTGCATGGGAAAAACTTGTAATAATCAACTTACGTACATGCAGAGCTTGAAGAACAGTAGGAAATGAAGCCAGACTTGGGAGGATTTGAATCTGAGACTTTGGTAACTATTTATTCCTTTGTGTTGCAGGCGCTCAAGCATTCTCTCGTGCCCGGTTTGGTCGTGGGAGTGGCTCAATCCTGCTGGACGATGTGTCCTGCAGAGGCAATGAGACAAGACTTGTCACGTGTACTCATCGCGCTATTGGCCAGCACAACTGTGGGCATCATGAAGACGCAGGAGTCAGATGTGCGTTCACAACAATTATTAAGCTAACGATGTATGATGCTGTTGAGTGATACTGAAATATCAATATCACAGTCATCTTTAATCTGTTTATTCAGGCAGCCAGTGTGTGGAGAATAGTGTAAGGCTGGTTGGTGGTTCTACCCAGTATGAGGGACGTGTGGAGATCTGTTTATCTGGCCGCTGGGGCACTGTGTGTGATGATGGATGGGATAGCAGGGACAGTGGGGTAGTCTGCAGACAACTGGGATACCCAACTCAGAGTGAGCGAAAATAACATCAAGATCGAGATTGATGGCATTTGAGAAAGTCCACTTTCTGTTTTTCAGATGCTCAGTCTGTTTCCCGTGCCAGTTTTGGGCAGGGAACTGTACCAATTGTAATGGACAATGCTCAGTGTGGGGGGAGTGAGGCAAGGCTGGCCAGCTGCACTTATCTGAATGTCAACAGCCTTCGAAGTTGTTCCCACAGTGAGGACGCTGGCGTCCGCTGCCAACAACGTAAGTGCTGTGATACATGAATCACTACTCTTGTGAAAATTGACAGTTTATGTCAACTATTGTTTCATCTGTTGATGCAGCTGTCACAGGCCGTCCACGAAATGTTAGAATCACTGCCCGCACTTATACAACCCTGAGCATTTCCTGGTCACCACCTCTCATTACACAGAGATATGGAGCCATCCTGAGATACAATATCTCCTGTTTGGGTTCAGGCGTATTGCAATTTCATCACACGACAGGCAATTCCACTCGCATGGTTGGTCTACATCCCTACACACGTTATTACTGTTGCATCTCAGCTATTACCACCATGGCCGAGGGCGCAAGGGCATGTTTTAGCACACGCAGTCTTGAGACAGGTAACAGTTTGTTGAACTGGTCTGGACACACTGATGTGTCGAGTAACAGGTTTGCATTATTCTCTCCTCCTAAGCACCCACCGCTGCTCCCCAGAGTGTAAGAGGCACTGCAACTGGCCCCACCTCATTGTCTCTCCACTGGAGCTCCCCACCGTCCCAGGACTGGAATGGGAGAATCCGACAATATCGAATCAATATGACTGATGTGATCACAAACGCACTGAGACAGTTTGTAACAACCAGCACTCGACTGACAGTTTCCTCCCTCCGTCCCTACACTACATATCAGTGTACAGTAGCTGCATTTACTGTAGCCCAGGGTCCTTTGAGTGCAATCATCGTGGTACAAACCTATCAAGATGGTACGTACATGCCTGCAATATTGCGAGTAGAAAATGTTGCCATGCATTTGAAGGTAGCTACGTCAGATTTGGAAGGAACTGATCTCAGCGAATTAGCAGAAATCAGTCATTGTGATGTATAATCACTAAGCTATTAACAAATGCAATTTTAGCGAATTCACCTAAAATCGCTAAAATTAGTACCAGCAAAAAATAGTAGCCTTAGGCTAATATGTCATGCACAGCATCTGCTGTTCAATACTCTCAGCTACTATAACAACAGCATTCCACCCACAACTCTCCTCCTCCCAGTGCCAAGTGGTCCTCCACTGAATCTTGTCGCTGTGTCCACCAGCTCTCACTCTGCTTTCCTGAGCTGGGATCCGCCCAGCACGCTGCAGAGGAACGGCATCATCATTGGCTACCTGGTTCACACTGTGGCTGAAAGTGGGAGACAGTCTAACCACAGCGTTGAAACTACCTATTTCAACATCACTGCAGCGTCAGTAACTCCATACACAACGTACTACTCAATGGTGGCCGCAAAGACCGTGAATGGAACGGGACCATTTGGCGAGATGGCCACTGTGAGGACTTTGGAAGATGGTATGTGAATTCACTGTTGGGAAACACCGGGTATGGGGGGACAGTAGTTCAATAACAGAGAAGAACAATAGACCGAACTTGGGCTAAGATTTGGCTAAATGTGTGCATTACGAATTATGACACTGAAGTAATCCAAAATCCTAATTCTATATGTGTATGTATGCCCCATTCAGCTCCCTCCCAGCCTCCCCGCAACCTGCAAAGAGTGCCCCTCAACTCCACCACACTGCGTCTCTCATGGCAGCCACCATCAAGCCAGTACCAGAATGGTCTTATCCGAGAGTACCGGATCAATATCACTGAAAATGAAACTGGGAGGAATTTCCAACTCACTTCCACTCATACATTCATTATCATTCCACACTTACATCCGTACTACCAGTACAATTGCTCAGTTGCAGCCTATACAATCAGTCTTGGACCCTTCAGCAGTGCGATCACAGTCAGCATGCCTGAAAATGGTAATAACTGTGTCTTATATATACATGTACCAATCCCATGTTGTAGCTTGGACTCCACAAGAAATATATACCCTCTACCATTTGCAGTTCCAAGTGGGCCTCCACGTAACCTGCAAGCGTCTGCCACTTCTTCGTCCTCTGTGTCCTTGACATGGGATGTTCCACTACCAGAGTATCAGAATGGAATGATCACCAACTACACTGTTCTAGTGACTCCAGTCAATCCCCAGAGTGACCCTTACCAACTAAACACCACAAACAAGTCAACTCGACTACTTGTAACTTCGCTGGAAGAGTTCAGTTCCTACACCTTTGTTGTAGCAGCTCGAACTAGAGTTGGAGTTGGACCATTCAGCACCTCAATCACTGTACAAACACACACAGATGGTAAGGAGACCTGTTGGACTGCATGGTCAATAGCAATGCTATTGAAAATGTAGCTAAACCATTCATAGCCTTCAGGCCAGGCTCTTTATTAACCCACGATGATTACTCCCCCAAACAGTACCAACAGCTGTACCGGATCACTTCACTGTCACAGTACTTGATTCCATGAGCCTACAACTTTTCTGGAGCCCCCCTCCTGCAGAACACCAGAATGGCGAAATCTTGGAATACAGAGTCACAATTGTGGAAGTTGAGACTGGGAGAGAGATGCAGTATAATTCCACTCCCACATCAATGACTGCCTCACCCCTACACCCATACTACTCCTACCGGTGCAGAGTGGCAGCAGTTACCACTGCCGGGATCGGGCCATTCACTACAGTGGTGGAACAGAGAACTGACCAAGATGGTGTGTTGCAAGTTCACATATCAATCCCAGAATACCAGAACTGTAGCTACATCTCGTAAAGAGCTATAATACATTTTGCCAATAACAAGTTTAGGTTCCTAATTCCTTTCTCTTTCAGTTCCAACTGGCTACCCACAAAATTTTAGTGCCATCGTGAACTCTCCTCGCTCTGTTTCTCTAACATGGAACCCTGTGCCTCCTGAGGAGAGGAATGGGATTATCACTGGCTACATCATCAACGTCACTGCTGTGGAACGTGGAGAGGAAATGCAGCTGCAATCACAATCTGTTAACATCACTGTAGAAGTGTATCCTTACACATCTTACACATTCATCATTGCAGCCGCAACTACTGTTGGCAAGGGGCCTTACAGCATGGTGATCGCTGTTAGAACACCTTCAGATGGTAAGTCTCTGAATGTAGTGCTCTAGCACATGAATGCGATTATGATATGTTCATTACAACCTTCAATGCG
This sequence comes from Axinella damicornis, assembly GCA_963931865.1. NCBI lineage: Eukaryota > Metazoa > Porifera > Demospongiae > Axinellida > Axinellidae > Axinella > Axinella damicornis. The sequence continues at coordinate 4,994,208 of OZ007507.1, forward strand.
TATGCAAAGGGACTTTATTCTCCTTTCCCCCAATTTCTCTTGCCTTGCCAATAGCTCCTAGTCACCATCCACAAAACTTAACGGGACAAGTTCTTGGACCTACTAGCATTCGTTTGAGCTGGAGCCCTCCACCAGAGGAGCATCACAATGGTGTAGTCCGAGGTTATAGGATCAATGTGACTGAGGTTGAGACTGGGAGAAAGCTGAGGTACAGCATCGAGTCAACAGAACTTGTCATCAGGAATCTGCACCCCTTCTACCTCTACAACTGTACTGTGACTGCCGTGACTGTTGATGAAGGCCCATACAGTGCTGTTATTGGAGCGAGAACTGAAGAAGCAGGTAAACACATAAATATACCATCGCTTCATTCAGAATTGTTTTTTATGTCCCCTGATGCAATGCTATGACCTACTACACACACAATATTGTTCAAACAGCACCATCTGCTGCCCCCAGCAATCTCCAAGTAACTGCCATCACCCCATACTCCCTACTTCTTCGCTGGAGTCCCCCTGCACCTGAGCACAGAAATGGCATCATCCGTAGATATGGAATCACTTTGACTCCGCTCGGTTCAGGAGGAAGAGTGCAGCAATCTGTGTTCGCAAACAGAATCAGAATCCGCAATCTCAGGGCCCATACCACCTACAGGTGCAAGGTAGCTGCATACACCACAGCAGCAGGCCCTTTCACAGGTGAAGTGAACATTACGACAAATGAAGATGGTGAGTACCACAATCAGTGTCGGTGAGTGTTCACATGGTTGCTAACACAGTTATTATCCTTCACAGTGCCTAGTGGACCACCACGGGGCTTGACTGCAACTCCCTCTGATGCACGAACCCTAGTGCTCACCTGGAGCCCCCCAGCAGAGGAGGACAGGAATGGGGTGATCATGGGTTACACTGTCAATGTCACCGAGGTCGCCACTGGAAGGGCTTGGCAGTCTGAAACAGCAGTGACACAGTTTACAGTACAGTCTCTGCATCCTCACTACTCTTACAACTGCAGTGTTGCTTCCAGAACAGCGATTGGACACGGACCGTTTACTTACAACATCACAGTTGAGATGCCAGAAGCTGGTTAGTTGATATTATAGACTGCAACAGATATACATATAGCTAGTATTGTCTGGATAGGTTTCCTGGTAGGAATTTGTGTCCACAAAAGTTCGATGCATCGATCTCCCCCTTTAGCCCCATCCAGTGCCCCAGCTAATCCTCGAACCTTTCTTGTAACTGCTGAAAGTGCCCGTTTAGTGTGGAGTCCACCTGTTCCAGGAAGTGAGAATGGAATCATCCGGGGATACCATATCAACCTCACAGAAACCAACACAACGAAACAGTGGGACCTCATTTCAGTGGATACTCAACTGCTTTTGGACTTTTTACATCCGCACTACACCTACCAATGTATGATTGCTGCTGTGACAATAAATGTTGGCCCATTCACTCCAGCATTCAACTTCACAATGTCTGAAGATGGTGAGGCGTAGCTATTGTGGTATCCACCTGTATGCACAGCTTGAATTGTTGACTTTTTCCTGATGCTCAGTGCCTAGTGGACCACCACAAAGTTTCACTGCGACACCATCTGATGCACAGACCCTCATACTCACCTGGAGCCCACCAGCAGAGGAGGACAGGAATGGCGTTATCAAAGGATACACGGTCAATGTTACGGAGGTTGCCACCGGGCAAACTCAGGTGTTTGAAACGGAGGAGATACAGCTCACGGTGCAATCTCTGCATCCTCACAGCTCCTACCATTGCAGTGTTGCAGCAAGAACAGCAACTGGACTGGGTCCATTTGTTTACAATATCAGAGCTGAGATGCCAGAAGCTCGTTAGTTGTACAGCAGTTGTTAGCTATTTACAGTTTTGGGTCAGTGCACCCCACAGTATAGCTACTCTTCACTTGCCAATGCATGATTGTCCCTCCAGCCCCTGCCAGTGCACCCACCAGTATAGCTACTCTTCACTTGCCAATGCATGATTGTCCCTCCAGCCCCTGCCAGTGCACCCCACAGTATAGCTACTCTTCACTTGCCAATGCATGATTGTCCCTCCAGCCCTTGCCAGTGCACCCCACAGTATAGCTACTCTTCACTTGCCAATGCATGATTGTCCCTCCAGCCCCTGCCAGTGCACCCACCAGTATAGCTACTCTTCACTTGCCAATGCATTATTGTCCCTCCAGCCCCTGCCAGTGCACCCACCAGTATAGCTACTCTTTACTTGCCAATGCATGATTGTCCCTCCAGCCCCTGCCAGTGCACCCACCAGTATAGCTACTCTTCACTTGCCAATGCATGATTGTCCCTCCAGCCCCTGGCAGTGCACCCACCAGTATAGCTACTCTTTACTTGCCAATGCATGATTGTCCCTCCAGCCCTTGCCAGTGCACCCACCAGTATAGCTACTCTTCACTTGCCAATGCATGATTGTCCCTCCAGCCCCTGCCAGTGCACCCACCAGTATAGCTACTCTTTACTTGCCAATGCATGATTGTCCCTCCAGCCCCTGCCAGTGCTCCCCGCAATGTCCTGGCCACCATTGTGAGTCCTTCCGCTGCCCGCCTCTCCTGGGATGCCCCCCTCCAAGCTGACCAGAATGGAATCATCCGACAGTACAACATCAACCTCACAGAAGTGAACACAGCCCGGCAGTGGCACCTCATCTCTGTGACTAACTCACTGCTGCTGAGCTTCCTACATCCCCACTATAACTACCAGTATAGCATTGCAGCCGTGACAGTGAGTGCCGGACCCAGCACCAAACAATTCAGTTTTACAACAAAGGAAAGTAGTAAGTGAATTATGTACACCCTCTTGTCCAGGAACTGTTTGAATATCGTCATGAGTATTATTCAATTATCCTTCATTCTCCAATGTGCAGTTCCTGGATTAGTAACAGCTCTCTCTGCTACTCCTGTGAACTCCACTGCTCTCACACTAAGGTGGCAGCCACCTCCACCTGAAGACAGAAACGGTGTGATCACACAGTATGTGGTCAACATCACAGGGCTGTCAGTGCCAGGGCAGGAGCCGTCTGTTCTGCAAACAACAGAGACCAGCATTGTGGTTGGACAACTGCATCCCTCGTATACCTATGCATTCAAGGTTGCTGCAGTGACGAGTGTCGGCCAGGGACCATACACAACTTTAAGCTCACAACTTCCAGAGGATGGTATGCATACCTGGGAATGTTCTGTGTACATAGTTGCTGATTTTCAATACTGAAAATTTTGGTTCTACAGTTCCATCTTCTGCCCCGCAAAACCTGAATGCTGTACGCAGAGACTCCACTACCCTTAAACTCTTGTGGACCCCACCACCACGCGAGAGCCAGAATGGTGTCATCAGAGGGTACAGGATCAACATCACTGAGGTAGACACCGGGAGGGAACTCAACATGGTTTCAAGGACCACTTCAGCTTCTCGTCAAGATCTACATCCCTCCTACATTTATTCATGCTACGTCGCTGCGTATACAATTGTTGGTACTGGGCCAAGTACTGGGACCTTCCAGAGAATGCCTGAGGATGGTGAGTGATCAAACCACTGTATCTCTCCATCCACTGAGTTAATTTGGTGGAACTACTGTACATGGAAGGCATTAAGCCCATATAAGGAAGTGAGCCCATATAAGGAAGTGAGGTCTGTGATCTAAGACATGTAAGAGCTGCATTTCCACCATGTGAACTATACACACACAGTATACGAACCCAGTGTGCATACTGGTTGTTCTTGTTTTGCAGTTCCAACCGGCCACCCACAGGACTTCAGCATTGAGGTTCTGTCTTCTAGGTCAGCTATACTGAGCTGGATTCCGCCACTCACTGAACAACAAAATGGGGTCATCATTCGCTATGCTGTCACGGTGCTAGTATATGAGAGTGGAACTGACTATGAACTACTGTCAGCCTCTACTGGTGTCAGAATCGATACTCTAGAGCCCAACACCATGTACGGTTTTTCTGTCGCTGCTATGACGAGAATTGGCAGAGGACCATTCACCAGCACTGTCAACGTAACAACTCCACAGGAAGGTAGGTAACATGTATGTCCAGCCATTTCCACCTGCATCCAATTCTGTGACTGCAAGCTTAGGAACATGATGAGCGATCTGCCCATGTATACGTTAATGACTGTATCAAGTGTGCCTATTTGTTGCGGATTAAGTGAGTCTTTCTTCTTGTGTACACAGTTGGAGCTGCTCCAACTATCGGTACGGTCAGGCGACTCAGTGCTACCTCCATTGAGATGAGTTGGGACCCATCATCTGACGCAACCTCCTACTCTGTCAGGTACAGGGTGGTGGAAAGAGTTGCCCGCAGGAACCTGGATGACATGTCCACCATTGTGGAAACCACCAACACAAACATCATCGTAACTGACTTGGACCCAAGACTGGGATATGCTGTGTCCGTTGCTGCAGAGACACCTGCTGGGGCCGGAAACTACAGTGAAGAGATAACTGTTGGTTGTAAGTAAACACATATCCTTGTTAATGCCACATGTTAAGATAATTATGTCTTCTATATATACACGCACCATGCAGTGTTCCATAACAGCCTGTTCCAGCTGCACCTCTTTGGATCTATCCTTTGTCGAGACTGGGTGGTAAGTATTGATACACTAGAACATAATCTCATACCAAATTTGATTCTATCTCTGTACACAGATTTCAGCATCTGCAGAAAAGGCAAACGATATTGCAGAAGATGTAGCTAGGGAAGTTCAGAAGATTTGCAGCTGTGGTCTCTCGGACAGATACATCGGAGGAATGGGACTCAGGTGTGGTAGCGATAATAGCACTGGGCAAGTGGCATTCCTGGCCAGGATGATCAGCTTGGATGGTGTGAACAGTACCGAATTACTCCCTCAATTGCAACGATGGACACAAACAGGACCAACAATAACAGTCAAAGGAGTTTCACTAACAATTTCCGCCGATTGTTCTGTACATTTGCGTGACTTCAGCAGGCCGGCATGTATTCGTCTCACGGCTCCTACTTCAGCTACACCAACGACTTACGGACCCACTACTGTAGATCAGGCTGAGCCCAGCGCAGCCTCTTGGCCAGTGATCCCAGTCACTGCTGGCCTGGGTGGAGGCATGCTGTTGCTCATAATGATCATCATTGTACTGCTTGCAATTGTGCTGGTCCTCAAGAAGAGACAGTCCAAGCAAAGCTATCCGGTAAACAGGTATGGCACTTGTCATACAGACACCTGAGAACTCGTATTACAATATTACATTGTTATTCACATAGGGATTTTTTCAGTGACATGGCCAACATGGAGCCCCACACATCTGAAGCTAGTTGCATGGATGAAAAACCAAACAACCTCGCAGAATCCAAGCTAGATGCTGGCCAACTCGATCATGTCTACGAACCTCTACCTCCTCCCCGGGATGATGACCCCCATAGGCTGCAAACCATCAATCCATTTGCTAAGTGTGATCCCTTCTCTGATACCGATGGGGACGACTTCCAGCTCAGTTTCGATTCCTTTAAACCATTTCCACACCACTCTTAACATTGAATCTAGTGAACCTCTTAAATCTTGTAGGAATTAGCACAAAATTTATGCTATTGTATAATTATTTACGTTATAGGCCTGGGGTTCCTTATTCAGGATAGTGTAGCTATATAGCTATTATTTTGAACAAAATGCACGTCTGAAACACACATATGTAGTACACATACCTGCGACATGCATGTGGTTATTCCCTTCCCTCTAAACTTCATTTCATTGACAATAACCATGTTGCGTGAGTTCATTAGGGAGCCATCTCACACACCATTCATGCCATACATACAACAAGTTGTATGAAAGTTCATAATTGACTAAAACTGGCACTGTGGTGGTTGTGTGTGTGTGTGTGTGGGGGGGGGGGGGGGGGGGGGGGGGGGGAGCAATGTTCTGTTGGCATGGCCTGGGAGATGAGGAAAGGCATAACTCACATACCTTTCGACTCCTCCCTTCTCTTCACACACCCCAGTCACATACACACATGCTCACCTGCTCCCACTCTGAAATGGATGCCACCTCCTCATTCTTTCCCACATTGTCAATTGCAAACCACCCTCGCAGCTGGTGGGCCACAGGAACGTTCGGATAAATCGTAAACATTGTTGAGAGACACCTTGCATCTCTTGAGAGACACCACCACCCACGGGTTAGATAATGACTGTTCCAAGATCAGCAGCATGAATATTCTTACACACCCATACCACATCTGCGAAAAGTAAGAGTTTATAACTGATATTTACACAAACATGCATTAACACACTGTAACTACAGACATATTTTATTTCGAGGGGCAACCGTACTCCTGGTAGCCATTGCAACCCCGGTTGCAACTCAATCTTATTTTTACCATGCAGACTTACTGGGTTAGATTTTAATAGATGGCTCTTCCAATTCAATAAGGGATACTCGTGCTCACTCAATGCAGTTTGAGCTACGTAGCTCAGTCGTGTTTGGGTAGAGCTGTACTGGTGTGATGAATCTGCACACATCTCTGTGCGTTCCTCTGGTTCATTAAATCACCAAACCACATTCAGAGATGATCATTTGTGAACAGCCTCTCCCTTATCTTCCTATTGAGTAAGGATTGTGTGAACAATTGAATGTGTACAAGTGTAAGCAGTGGTGTGGCCCTACTGTGCGAAGGGCTTGGTATATAAGAGACCTGGAATGCAGATGGAATAATGTGGACCATGCAGCACCACCAATGGTGCAATCCTGGACACACAGAGAGAGAAATCATGAAGGGTGCTGCCTACTGAACCTTTCATTGTACGCCAATCTGAATGCCATTGTACAACAACAATAAACATAATAATTACCTCTCTCGACCTCATTAGTGTTCTATTGGGCAGCTCAGTACACATATTCATAATTAGCTATAGATTCATAAACGAGCTGGATAGAATGACTGGCTAATGGTACGTGACCGGTGACTTGGTTGATGCATGCGGCTATTGAAGAAATGTGGAAGAGACACCAATTAAGTAGAGTGCATCAATCTGGGTACTGTTAGCAAGCTTATCATATGTACACAACTACCAGGAAACTGGAAGAGCACCTTTACCAAAGAATGTCCTAATTCCTAACTTTGGGGCTGAGATGGGCAATCACTACCACTTGCTGTTGACTATACAGTGTAGATATTCACTGTTGCCAGTAATAGCACTGCCATATAAATCGTTGCAGATGCAAATTTCAAGCATTACTTATATTCTCCCTTCCAAAAAGCCACACTCCCGCTCAGAGCAAGGGACACTCCTGTTTAGAACAAGGGACACTCCTGCTCAGAGTAAGGGACGCTCCTACAATGAGCAAGGGACGCTCCTGCTCAGAGCAAGGGACACTCCTGCTCAGAGCAGGTGATGCTCCTGCACAGAGTAAGGGGGACTCATGCTCAGAGGAAGAGATGCTATTAATTGCTCTCAGCAAGTGATGCTCCTGCTCAGAGGAAGGGGTGTTATTAATTGCTCATAGCAAGGCACTCATGTTCAGAGTAAGGGACACTCTTGCCCAGAGGAAGGGATGGCATTAGTTGGTCAGACCAAGGGATGCTCCTTCTCAGAGCAAGAGGTACTCAACATTCTCAATGTGGGGGTAAAGTTGTACTGCATATGGAGTAGATCTCCTCCCGCTGTGTCGGTGCACTTAGATGAGAATATAGTACAGTTAGGTATTAGTACAGCATAAGCTTCTTGACTGAGATCAAAACAGAGTCAATTGATGTACCACAGTCGCGTGTTATTAGGACCATGTGAGTGCACACTATTTTGTGAAGCGCTAGTGTATTAACCATTGCTATACTCTGTATGTTTCGTCCAATGGGATCTACAGGACCCAGGCACTTAGTGCTCAGGACGCTACAGCCCAGTGTCATTGAGCTTGGGTTTCAATCCCATAGATCCAAGGACTCGACTTCTAGCTATACCGGTACTGTTGATCACCATGCAGCTGACAGTTGAGTGCTCGGTGAGCCGGCTTTACAAATGTATGGAGATGTAGCAGAACAGCAAAAAGTAAGAAAACAAGCAGAGATGATGGCATAAAGCAGTTCAGTATACAACCCGATCTTACATAACTATGTAGCTAGGGTGTTGTATACACAAGCCGTATACTGAACGCTTTTATGAGTTCCCTGCTTTTGTTTCCTTACTTTTGGCTGTTCTGCTATCCATACATTTTTAATGTTTTTCTACACTTGTTTACCTCATTTTTGTAGCAGCATACTCGATAGCATTCACTCCGCACACTAGTTCAAAGTCAAAGTTGCTCTACGCATGCGCACATATGAAGAAAATGGCGTCTAGTTATTGAGTGGGCGGTTTCAAGCCTTGTGAGATGGGACTCGTCACAAACGTTGTCTGGTAGTAATAGTGCACTGCCTAGTGCACTACCTAGTGCACAGCCTGGTATAGTGGACTGCCTAGTGCACAGCCAGGTAGTGCACTGCCTAGTGCACAGTCTGGTATAGTGCACTATCTAGTGCATAGCCTGCTATAGTGCACTACCTAGTGCACAGCCTGGTAGTGCACTACCTAGTGCATGGCCTGGTATAGTGCACAGCCTGGTAGTGCACTACCTAGTGGACAGCCTGGTATAGTGCACTACCTAGTGCACAACCTGGTAGTTCAAGGCCTTCAATGTGCAGTTCCACATAGTGGCCCTTTCCCAGCCAAAATACCTATAGCTCAAAGATCTAGCTACTAGCTATATGTGGAAAGATATGTTGTATACTGAACTCTACAATGCAATATACAACCTACATTGCAAAGTAGACACCATCTAGCTATATGATTACAGCTAATTCAAGCTAGTATGAAGTGCTCTACAAAATGAATTTACAGAATTAGCATTCACTATTTCAGCGGGTAAGTGATTCCATAAAGTAATGCAATTGTGGACCAATTAAGGAATGAGTTCAAAAGAACACCAAGATACTTGTAACTCTCCACTTGAGCAAGGGGTTGACTGTGAAGGGAGAGACATACTTCAAGGGCAGAGCGCACTCTCCTACGTGAGATGACCAACACTTTACACTTAGCTGCATTCATTGTCAGGTGGTTCACATCAACCCAGTCTGCCACCTTATCTATGTCAAGTTGCAGAGGAATAAAATCTCTTTGGTCATGAATAATATGGTAAAGGAGGAGATCATCAGCGTATACCGGTAAGTCCATGAAGGAGCGTAGTGATAAAGGGACTTGTGTCATGCCGTCGAAATGGATTAGGAATAGCAAGGCGCCCAATACCGACCCTTGTGGAACACCTGACACAACTGCAAAAGGCTCTGAACATACGCCATTGAGAATGACCCTTTGTTTATGGTGCAAAAGATGAGTGGCAGATTCCCTGAAGTGAGAGGTCAGAGGTCAGAGTCGGCAATACGGAGTCTCAGTATGCTAACAACATGAATGTAGACTGTAGCTATAGCAACACCAATCAAAATTCACCACTGAATGATTTGTATGGTTGCCACGCTATAAACTAGCTAAACCACCCACAAGGACCCGTTTACTGTGTAATACCAGTATATACACTCCACAATTCAGGTGTAAACCCCTTGGGCTGCACCCTCGGAATACCACAGCTCCTTGTTGTATTACTTTACTACATAAAATCTGACTTTCAACAAGGCTGGTCTACTGAGGGAGTCCTGCGAGGCTGATCTACATACCATGAGTCAAGCAAACATCATGCTCTACCTGAACAGTGAGGTTCCTGATGTTGTCTGGAAGGTTCCAGTCCACGTTTCTCCCATGGTACACACTGCCATGCATGTCCGGAGCCACTATTGAAGTGCATGCGGGGGTAGGTGTAGCCTCGTTCCCAGGCCTCCACCACAGCTTTTGTCGCTTGCAGTACGAAAATCGCGGAGAAGGCCTGGAAGGGTTTCGCACGTGATGCGTGCCGCCGCTTACGTCACGGATGCCGTTAATACACACTCACGGTATTCAACTTGCTATCGCCTGTTCCAGAGACGCTACAGAGACCAGACAAACTCCAGAGGAGAGGCAGGCCCTACCTATACAACATACCTCGATTTGGAACAAAACCGCTGAGAGATGGCTGCAATACAACGGTTATAACTTCGAAGCGCTTTTGACTGTTCACTCCGTGCAGTGAGCCATCGCTCTGGAAATACAACACTTCCAACTCAGCACTACTTCGAAGGTAAGACTTCTAGCTTGGATAAGTCGGTGTGGCTCTCTTCTGGCCGTTGACTTGTCTCCGTATGCGATCGTGGCTACTGTACTAGTACATAGAGCAGTGGTCTTAAACGGATGACGTTTTATGACGGTCGCGGCACGCATCACGTGCGAAACTAGGTAGGTGCAGACCTGTGACATTCGTGGTGTTTGGGTGTCCCCCTCCTAGCTGCAATCAAACCATGTACGCATGTAGTTACACATTTCAGATACCAGTTATACTTAGCTGATAAAATCTAGCTAGCCTGTAATTTCTGTCAACCCAAGATTTGAGTCTGTCCATATAGGTCTATTTTTTCGACAACACAATTGACGAACAGTTACTGCGGCTACTAACGAGTGCCAGTATGAGTACACCCTAGCCTCGGATTTTCCGTACACGTTTCTGGCTGGGCACGAGACTACCACCTTGGAGATTGTACGTATAGCTGGCCCTATAAGCTATCTTATAGCTAGTAGCTATGCAGTTTTCATCACCAGTATTGTGTAATTATGAAATGTTAATTTGGTATACCCTTCTCAGTTCATATTCAAAGTTGAGGGCCACAAATATCCCCAGGTCAATCTGCAAGTAGTCAGCCATATCCCTCATCTCCTGTCTCAACTCTCCCCAGAAAACCATATGCTTTTCTGGGAGAGTTGGGACAGGAGATGAGGGCTGTGGCTGACTAAAAAATCAGTAGGCCTAGCTATCTCATCGTGCACGCTGTATTAATAATCGGCGGTAGGCCTACCTGCTGAGCACCTATAATTAGTGATCTGAGCTTCCCATGATAGAAATTAAGACACAAGCTTGCAATGATAAATTTATAACTGTTCAACAAAGAATGAAGGTCTACAGATTAGAATAGATGAGCGGAGAACAGCATAACTTGAATGGAGGCTGTTCTAGTGGGAAGTCTGAGTATAAGGTCTTTGTACCAGACTCTGCTGTCCTTGTAGTCTCATGGGCCAGACTCTTGGTATGACAAGAGACTGGCCCGCGAGTCTGGAGTCTGGTACTGAGACTAAACAGGTTCACTGCATCAATATCGTACTACACCTACTTCGGTGTGAGTTCCGTGGACCTGAATATAATGGTCCTCAGCAAGTTTTACACTGTTCCTTAGACTGGCCCTGCCTGCTTAGCCAGACTAACAATTAGACTGTAGCTACATCCATGCATAATTCTAGCCAGTTCACTTGAGCAGGTGTTGTCAACATGAGGCAAAGTTTAGAGGGATGCAGTCTTCGTCCTGCCAAGCAGCATACAGTATATCGGAAAATACCTGGTGATCAAAGTAATCGACCACGCGTACTGAGTGGGAAGAAAGTCTTGTACGCAGCCAGAATCTCCCACCATTAGCATGCAATCTCTCATCTGGCGGCTTATCCAGGTCAACGGTGAACTTTCTCATGGGAATAGCACCCCTGTATCCCTCGGCAGCCAGCAAAGAACCGCGCCAATGAGCGAGAGGAGAAACGACAATTACAGCTGGGCTATATAGCCATATTGAAGGTGGGAAGGGCTAGCTAAAGCAAAATACATTGAGCTGGAGCCACGCCCCCATTTGCGTGAAGTGGTTGTTGGTCCGGCTGGAAATAATTATTGAAACTGAAAAGTATAGCTAGCTACTGGCATGAAATTTACCATAGGCCTACTGCTTGTACTAAAGTTTGTAGCTACTGAGATTACTGTAATTTTGTATTTTAGATAATAGAGCCATCTATGGTTAGACCAAACCCGTGACGGTGAGGATACCGCCGAGCACATCCTGTTTGCCAGGAGGCTATACTTGAAACCACCGGCGACAGCGAGGGACATGATGCTATATTTTGCGACGGGACCAGCTGCATGCCGAGTGTGGTACCGGTGTGCGGGAGTGACCAAGAGGAGAGATGAGGTGCTGGGTGCCTCAGAGGTCTCCTTCTTCTGCCCGACTTGTGTCATGGAACAGCAAGGTTCAGAAACAGCAATGGAGTGAGGTGGTGAGGAAAGGGAGGAGGGGGGAAGGGGCTTGATAGAGTAAAAGGAAATGGTGTGACTAATTCCACTGGTATTGAGCCAACAGAGTTAGGCAAGGGTCCGGGTGGCAACAAAGATGATGCCAACTCTCGCAACTCCCGCAGGAAAACCCCTGCCGTTCCTACAACCAACAAACCTGGGGGGAACCAGGTGTTGCAGCTTCCCGCAGACCCAGCATTCACAAGTCCCATCAATTGAAGCCAGTCCTTGGGAAGCGGAAGGTCTGGGGTACTAGGAAGATTTGCCCATCCATCACTGTTAAGGGTGCTATCACGCATGCAGCTGACGTACACCCATACAGGAAGCTGCAGTATACAAGTCAAGCGGAAATACAAGGTAGTTGAGGGTGGCAAGGTGGCATGTGGTAAGTGGGGATGAGAACATCATGACCAAATTGGAACAGGAATGGGGGAAAATTCAGATGCAGACCTCCAGGGTAATCAAGCCTTATATGTAGATGACATTCCAGGCAACATGCCCCCCCCCATTTCCAGCAAAGTCATGCAGTACTAATGACAACATTGACAGTAGCAAGGAGGCACCTCTTCCACCTTTATCTCACTCCCCTTCCCTGTCTCAAGCTACTGGTGCAGGTGATGTTCAACAATCTGTCCCATCTGCCTCTACATCTGGTCAGAGCCATTTTTTACCCATAGTTCTGGAGGACCACCTGCAAACTCCATAACCTTTCCTATAGTCAGACTGGCTGGCAACAAGTGCATCTCTCTCATGTACTTTAATTGCAGAAGTATTCTTGCTGCCCTCTGCTCAGCTAGCAATCCAGACAGTGTAGCTATGTCTTGTTGAAACATGGCTTTGTGACGATGTTTCGAACAGTGAGGTATACAGTCCATTGTTAGATGTGATAGAAATTGACATGGTGGTGGAGTTGCTGTTTACATTCATAATAGTATCAGGTATCATACCTTAATGAGCGGTCCGGAACTTCTTGTTGCTACATGTATATAGGTTATGCTATTTTTTTATTGACCCCCTCATCCTCAAATTTACTCTTTGTGACACCCTTTTTCCCCCAGTCCCACTTTGCTAACTTAGTCATTCTGGGTGATTTCAATGTAAATTTTGATCATTTGTACCCTCATCTTTCTGAATTCATGAGTAGTTATTCATTGTCTCAAATTGTTAGTTCGCCTACTCATTTTTCTCATAGTGGACAACTGACCTAGTTTTTGTATCCAACTTAAGTTATTTTCTTGCTCCATAATCCCCAAGCTTGCCAACTCTGATCACCTTGGACTCTTGGTTATACCCTGAAACATCAACATTCGCCATCTATCCCAATGTGCCACCGCCAAGTCTGGTGATACAAACATGCTGAAGCCAATGATATGGATATGTTGAACCTAATGACTTACTTGACATCCATGGAGACGAGCTGGACACGTTGGGAGTAATATAATGCTCAAGGCAGTCTCTTTAAGCATTCTTGCTGAGATGTTGTCAGGCCCACAGGTTTGCTTTTGTGATGTCAAGGTTGAACAATAGCTTGTAGACTTCATCCTCGGTACAGAGAAACTCAGTGGGACAGTCCACCGAAGCAACATCAGGAAGGTCACTAGGACCTATTCCTGGTATTAAGTGGTTCATAAAAGTATTGTTCAGTAAAATTTCGAGCTAATAAATTATTCACGAGTTAAGTAACCAATATCGCTATCATTTTCACATCATTACTTCTGCAGTGCACGCAAACAGCTGGTTTCGAAATGCTACAGCAATAATGCCGGTGCCATGACTGTCCCAGACTTGCAGCACTATCCGTGTTAAGAGTATATATGCCGGCTCATGGTCAGCCTAGCTCCTGTCTCTGTCATCAGATCGAATGCTCATCGTACGCAGCGTGTGCAGATCTAGGACTCTGGACACGCGTGTCATTATTCAGGAAAGCGAGGAGGCAACTGCCTCCTCTGCCTCAATGCTTGTTACGCCCACGTATAACTCACTATATACCCACATCTGTTCAACCTTGCAACACATTGTAAACATGGTCTAAACTTGCACTAGACTTTATGCACTTATCATAACTATTTGACTTTTTGTATTGTAGTAGTGTAGTTGTAATTTGGGTACATACACACGTTAGCATATTGTACCATGCATATATGCAAAATTCTTATTAGAAAAATGAAGTCCGTATGATGGTAATTAGTTAGTGAGCACTCACTACACACATTAGGTGCAGGCATAATATAGGCACACAACCAACGGGATATTGAGTTGGTGTTCAAAGTAGGATAACAGTTGCGCGCGGTTGCGTGTAAAACGCGGAACGTGGAATGGAATGGAACGTGGAATGGAACGTGGAATGGAACGTGGAACGGATGTAAAATGTCCTAATAAGCCTAATAAGCGTGTTAATTAAGGTGGGCGTTAATTGGGGCTGGCGCGAGCAAGCCTGCGCATGCAGTATAGTCGGCATAGACGGCGAGTCAAGGGAGATGGTGGCTGATGACAATCGTCGCGCGAGTGACAACCTGGCCGGCTACGCGAGACTACCTGTCACTACAGGTTGTTATGCCCTGGGCCTGGATGGAGAATGTCATGAATGTTAACATGCAGTTGACCGATCAGCGAAGTGAAGCAGGGCTATTGTCTTCTGACGAATATTAAAGCGCGAGCAGGATCACTAGTGTAAGCTGTATGAACGTGTACTGTGCTAGTGCTATAGACCTAGCTGTGCTGCTATGCTGGCCCGAAGACCGTAATTATAGCCCTGCTTCACTCGGATGGCATAGTCATGTCAGGCTAACATCTTGCTGTCTACTGTGAACTTCTCACATCCAGGGCATATAACCTGCCGGTAGTCTCGCGTGGCCAAGCGCCTAGACTGAGCTCTCTCTCGCGATATGATTGTCACCATGACTCGACTGTGCGAGACTTCACTCGCGCCAGCTCCAATTAACGCCCACCTTAATTAATACGCTTATTGGACTCATTACGACATTTTACATCCGTTCCACGTTCCATTCCATGTTCCATTCCACGTTCCATTTCATTCCACGTTCCGCGTTTTACATGCAACCGTTGCGCGCCTCGATTTCCCGGGCAAGCCCGCGGATCAACCGCGGATCCTCTGCATTCTGATTGGTCAACGTTGGTTGCTGTAATTTTTTGGGCGGGAATCTTAAAATTCCATTGATGGACTGCCTCAGTGTCATCAGTTTTCTCATTTCTGTTGAGTAGGCTTAAGCGAGACAGGAGACGGACCCCCTAACCTGACATCCATACTTTCCATACCTCCTGCCGCGCCAGTAGAAAGCCATTGTGCGCCGCTTCGTCCTCACAACGTCATTCTCCACCACTGAGTCTACCGTACTAACCACCAGCTGTGCCACCTAGCTAACCAGTCTCCTCTCACCACACCAGACATGTTCACCGTCCCACAAACAACTACTCACCCGTTCAGTGGTAAGTGTTGTTATCATGCTTCTCTGTTCATCGTAATAGTGAAATACTCGCCTCCAATAAAACACGGACGATATACAATAGCTATTTAGGGTACGATCTGGCGAGGGCAGCCTTCCATTCCTATTACTGAAGCCTACACAGGACCTAGTTATTGTATCTTCGCTGCGTTTCGCGTCCGAGTTTTTATTGAAGGCGAATATATATACTTGATCCTTCAAATCTATTACCTAGGGTATTGTTAGTGCCTTCCTATCTCCTTTTGGCCTATCCCCCAGTTTCAGAGAAGGGTGCAGTTTCTACTTGGAGTACGTGGAGGAAGAGCCTGGAGATTAAACTTGTGTTACGGTGAGTTGACATGTTAGCCTCAATCCCAGAAACCTGTTCCTCCCCCATCACCTACAGCCAGTGCGTTCGTATCTTCTTTTGGCCTATCTCCCAGTTTCAGCAAGGGGTGCAGTTTGTACTTGAAATACGTAGAGAAGGAGCATGGAGATTGAACTTGTGCCACGGTGAGTTGACATGCTAGCATTCCAGAAACTTGTTCCTCTCCCATCACCTACAGCCGGTGCCTTCGTATTTCCTTTTGGCCTACCTGCTAGTTTCAGCGAGTGGTGCGCAGTTTCTACTTGGAGTATGTGGATGAGGAGCCTGGAGATTAAACTTGTGCTACGGTGAGTTGACATACCAGCCATCCAGAAACCTGTTCCTCTCCCATCACCTACAGCCGGCGCCTTCGTATCTCCCAGTGTGAGCAAGGGGTGCAGTTTCTACTTGGAGTACGTGCGGAAGGATCCTGAAGATTTAACTTGTGCCACGGTGAGTTGACATGCTAGCATTCTAGAAACTTGTTCCTCTCCCATCACCTACAGCCGGCGCCTTCGTATTTCCTTTTGGCCTATCTGCTAGTTTCAGCGAGGGGTGCAGTTTCTACTTGGAGTATGTGGAGGAGGAGCCTGGAGATTAAACTTGTGCCATGGTGAGTTGACATACCAGCCATCCAGAAACCTGTTCCTCTCCCATCACCTACAGCCGGTGCCTTCGTATCTCCTTTGGCCTATCTCCCAGTGTCAGCAAGGGGTGCGGTTTCTACTTGGAGAATGTGGAGAAGGATCCTGGAGATTTAACTTGTGTCACGGTGAGTTGAAATGCTAGCATTCCAGAAACTTGTTCCTCTCCCATCACCTACAGTCGGCGTCTTCATATTTCCTTTTGGCCTATCTGCTAGTTTCAGCGAAGGGTGCAGTTTCTACTTGGAGTATGTGGAGGAGGAGCCTGGAGATTAAACTTGTGCTACGGTGAGTTGACATACCAGCCATCCAGAACCCTGTTCCTTTCCCATCACCTACAGCCGGAGCCTTCGTATCTCCTTTGGCCTATCTCCCAGTGTCAGCAAGGGGTGCGGTTTCTACTTGGAGAACGTGGAGAAGGATCCTGGAGATTTAACTTGTGTCACGGTGAGTTGAAATGCTAGCATTCCAGAAACTTGTTCCTCTCCCATCACCTACAGTCGGCGTCTTCATATTTCCTTTTGGCCTATCTGCTAGTTTCAGCGAAGGGTGCAGTTTCTACTTGGAGTATGTGGAGGAGGAGCCTGGAGATTAAATTTGTGGTGCGGTGAGTTGACATACCAGCCATCCAGAAACCTGTTCCTCGCTCATCACCTACAGCCGGCGCCTTCGTATCTCCTTGGCCTATCTCCCAGTGTCCGCAAGGGGTGCAGTTTCTACTTGGAGAACGTGGAGAAGGATCCTGGAGATTTAACTTGTGTCACGGTGAGTTGACGTGCTTGCATTCCAGAAACTTGTTCCTCTCCCATCACCTACAGTCGGCGCCTTCATATTTCCTTTTGGCGTATCTGGTAGTTTCGGGGAAGGGTGCAGTTTCTACTTGGAGTATGTGGAGGAGGAGCCTGGAGATTAAACTTGTGCCACGGTGAGTTGACATACCAGCCATCCAGAAACCTGTTCCTCTCCCATCACCTACAGCCGGCGCCTTCGTATCTCCTTGGCCTATCTCCCAATGTCAGCAAGGGGTGCGGTTTCTACTTGGAGTACGTTGAGAAGGATCCTGGGGATTTAACTTGTGCCACGGTGAGTTGACATGCTAGCATTCCAGAAACTTGTTCCTCTCCCATCACCCACAGCCGGCGCCTTCTTGTTTCCTTTTGGCATATCTGCTAGTTTCGGCGAGGGGTGCAGTTTCTACTTGGAGTATGTGGAGGAGGAGCCTGGAGATTAAACTTGTGCCACGGTGAGTTGACATACCAGCCATCCAGAAACCTGTTCCTCTCCCATCACCTACAGCCGGCGCCTTCGTATCTCCTTGGCCTATCTCCCAGTGTCAGCAAGGGGTGCGGTTTCTACTTGGAGTACGTTGAGAAGGATCCTGGGGATTTAACTTGTGCCACGGTGAGTTGACATGCTAGCATTCCAGAAACTTGTTCCTCTCCCATCACCCACAGCCGGCGCCTTCTTGTTTCCTTTTGGCATATCTGCTAGTTTCGGCGAGGGGTGCAGTTTCTACTTGGAGTATGTGGAGGAGGAGCCTGGAGATTAAACTTGTGCCACGGTGAGTTGACATACCAGCCATCCAGAAACCTGTTCCTCTCCCATCACCTACAGCCGGCGCCTTCGTATCTCCTTGGCCTATCTCCCAGTGTCAGCAAGGGGTGCAGTTTCTACGTGGAGTACGTTGAGAAGGATCCTGGGGATTTAACTTGTGCCACGGTGAGTTGACATGCTAGCATTCCAGAAACTTGTTCCTCTCCCATCACCCACAGCCGGCGCCTTCTTATTTCCTTTTGGAATATCTGCTAGTTTCGGCGAGGGGTGCAGTTTCTACTTGGAGTATGTGGAGGAGGAGCCTGGAGATTAAACTTGTGCCACGGTGAGTTGACATGCTAGCATTCCAGAAACCTGTTCCTCTCCCATCACCTACAGTCGGCGCCTTCATATTTCCTTTTGGCCAATTTGCTAGTTTCAGCGAAGGGTGCGGTTTCTACTTGGAGTATGTGGAGGAGGAGCCTGGAAATTAAACTTGTGCTACGGTGAGTTGACATACCAGCCATCCAGAAACCTGTTCCTCTCCCATCACCTACAGCCGGTGCCTTCGTATCTCCTTTGGCTAATCTCCCAGTGTCAGCAAGGGGTGCAGTTTCTACTTTGAGAACGTGGAGAAGGATCCTGGAGATTTAATTTGTGTCACGGTGAGTTGACATGCTAGCATTCCAGAAACTTGTTCCTCTCCCATCACCTACAGCCGGTGCCTTCGTATCTCCCAGTGTCAGCAAGGGGTGCAGTTTCTACTTGGAGTACGTGCTGAAGGATCCTTGAGATTTAACTTGTTTCACGGTGAGTTGACATGCTAGCATTCTAGAAACTTGTTCCTCTCCCATCACCTACAGCCGGCGCCTTCGTATCTCCTTTTGCCTATATCCCAGTGTCAGCAAGGGGTGTGGTTTCTACTTGGAGAACGTGGAGAAGGATCCTGGAGATTTAACTTGTGTCACGGTGAGTTGACATGCTAGCATTCCAGAAACTTGTTCCTCTCCCATCACCTACAGTCGGCGCCTTCATATTTCCTTTTGGCCTATCTGCTAGTTTCAGCGAAGGGTGCAGTTTCTACTTGGAGTATGTGGAGGAGGAGCCTGGAGATTAAACTTT
This sequence comes from Axinella damicornis, assembly GCA_963931865.1. Taxonomy (NCBI): domain Eukaryota; kingdom Metazoa; phylum Porifera; class Demospongiae; order Axinellida; family Axinellidae; genus Axinella; species Axinella damicornis. The sequence continues at coordinate 5,013,549 of OZ007507.1, forward strand.
TGCTACGGTGAGTTGACATACCAGCCATCCAGAAACCTGTTCCTCTCCCATCACCTACAGCCGGCGCCTTCGTATCTCCTTTTGCCTATATCCCAATGTCAGCAAGAGGTGCGGTTTCTACTTGGAGAACGTGGAGAAGGATCCTGGAGATTTAACTTGTGTCACGGTGGGTTGACATGCTAGCATATTCCAGAAACTTGTTCCTCTCCCATCACCTACAGTCGGCGCCTTCATATTTCCTTTTGGCCTATCTGCTAGTTTTAGCGAAGGGTGCAGTTTCTACTTGGAGTATGTGGAGGAGGAGCCTGGAGATTAAACTTGTGCTACGGTGAGGTGACATACCAGCCATCCAGAACCCTGTTCCTTTCCCATCACCTACAGCCGGAGCCTTCGTATCTCCTTTGGCCTATCTCCCAGTGTCAGCAAGGGGTGCGGTTTCTACTTGGAGAACGTGGAGAAGGATCCTGGAGATTTAACTTGTGTCACGGTGAGTTGAAAAGCTAGCATTCCAGAAACTTGTTCCTCTCCCATCACCTACAGTCGGCGTCTTCATATTTCCTTTTGGCCTATCTGCTAGTTTCAGCGAAGGGTGCAGTTTCTACTTGGAGTATGTGGAGGAGGAGCCTGGAGATTAAATTTGTGGTGCGGTGAGTTGACATACCAGCCATCCAGAAACCTGTTCCTCGCTCATCACCTACAGCCGGCGCCTTCGTATCTCCTTGGCCTATCTCCCAGTGTCCGCAAGGGTTGCGGTTTCTACTTGTAGTACGTGGAGAAGGATCTTGGGGATTTAACTTGTGCCACGGTGAGTTGACATCTAGCATTCCAGAAACTTGTTCCTCTCCCATCACCTACAGCCGGCGCCTTCATATTTCCTTTTGGCCTATCTGCTAGTTTTAGCGAGGGGTGCAGTTTCTACTTGGAGTATGTGGAAGAGGAGCCTGGAGATTAAACTTGTGCTACGGTGAGTTGACATACCAGCCATCCAGAAACCTGTTCCTCTCCCATCACCTACAGCCGGTGCCTTCATATCTCCCAGTGTCAGCAAGGGGTGCAGTTTCTACTTGGAGTACGTGCGGAAGGATCCTGGAGATTTAACTTGTGCCACGGTGAGTTGACATGCTAGCATTCTAGAAACTTGTTCCTCTCCCATCACCTACAGCCGGCGCCTTCGTATCTCCTTTTGCCTATATCCCTGTGTCAGCAAGGGGTGCGGTTTCTACTTGGAGTATGTGGAGAAGGATCCTGGAGATTTAAGTTGTGCCACTGTGAGTTGACATGCTAGCATTCCAGAAACTTGTTCCTATCCCATCACCTACAGCCAGCGCCTTCCTATCTCCTTTGGCCTATCTCCCAGTGTCAGCAAGGGGTGCGGTTTCTACTTGGAGAACGTGGAAAAGGATCCTGGAGATTTAACTTGTGCCACGGTGAGTTGACAGGCTAGCCTTGCAGCAACGTGTTCATCCTCCCGTTATGTGCTGCCTCTGCCTCCTTTTGGCCTATCTCCTGGAGTACATGGCCTATCTCCTGGAGTACATGGCCTATCTCTGCCACTCACCTTGGCAGAAATTGAATCTCCAGGCTAGCCTGGAGATTTAATTTCTGCCATGGTGAGTGGAAAAACTATCCTTAGCTTGCAGAAAGATGTTCCTCCTCCTGTTATTAGCAGTTAGCGCCTCCTGTTGGCCTATCCTCCAGTTTCAGAAAGGGATACAGTTTCTACATGGAGTACGTGGAGAAGGAGCCTGGAGATTATACTTGTGCCACGGTGAGTGGACATGGTAGCCTTCCACAAACCATTTCCTCTCCCATTGCCTACAGCCATTGCCTACAGCCATTGCCTTCCTATCTCCTTTGGCCGATTTCCCAGTTTCAGCAGTTTCTACTTCCAAAGCGATGAAGAGAATGTGAGCAGAAAGTATAATAGCTACCTTATATACAATGGCTTACTTCAAAAAAAAAAACACAAAAATAATATAGCTATACATAAACTACGACAGGGAAAACACAATATACAATAACCTCATGTACACAGTGTAGCTACAATGCAAAGTTAACTAGCAAGCACTACAAAATCTTAACCCTTTAAGCCCCATTGACGTCTATAGACGTCATTTAGACCCTATGCACTTGTAGGGCTTCTCGTCAAGAGACCAAAAAGGCTTCAGAGGGCCTAGGGACGACTTTGAGGGATGAACTCAAAAATTGGGTCAGATTTCGGCGCGCATCCCCCATTAAACATACAAGCGGGGGGGGGGGGGGGGGGGGTATCGAAAGGGGGGGCTGCCTTCGCCTGTTGTGGGCGTTTTGTGATTTTAATGAGATTCATTGACCCGAGCATTTTTGATTCTAATGATATTCATGCACCCCACCCAGGGCCTCAAGAAAACATGCAAATTGGTGGTGTAAGGTGTGCCATCAGTCAGATCTGGTCCAAGTTTAGGGAAATGCTGGGCGAAAATCCGGCTGACATCCACCTTTGACCTCCGATTGCTGGGCTTGTGGGGTCATGAATATCATTAATGGTATTGCCAGAGGGGTCTCTCCATGTGTGTGGGCCCCACCAAGTTTGGCCGCTGAGGAGCGAATGCTGCGGGAGAGGAGTGCCTACGAAAGTGGTGTGCGCTGAATGCATGAAAATGTGTTGTCTTGGTGGGAAGAATTCGGTGGTTAAAGGGTTAAACAAGTGCATCAAGAAGTGACCGGTATCAGTTTCTCACTTGGTGTGTAAGTGTATGAGCCCATCTCAACCATAACTGCTAGGTTCCTACACCTGTCAGACATCCTGATGGCTTGAACCGACTGAGAATTTGGCCAGAATCAATAAGGTAACCAGCTAGCTACTCTCAGCAGCTCAGAAACTGTGGGCTGTTATTTAAGGCTCTCTAGCTATACGTCCAGCTACACTTATAACAAACAACACTTAGCTATGTATTTTCTGTTGTTTGAACGTATATAGCTATGTGAATTAGACGGAAAATAAGCTATCATTGTTTGGTTGATCATGCATACTAGAGTGCATGAGCGGGAGTCTTGGGTAAGCTGGCGGGAGATTTGGCATCTCTCTTGGCATAGCAGCTGCCATGGGTATTATTATTAGCTAATCTCATCCAGGAGTACCTAAAATTTAATGATGAGTAAAAAGCATCATCTGTCCTGCATGCCTGTAGTGTGAGCTCGCTGAAGTTGAGTAGTATTGTACTAGCTATAGCTATCTGCCAGTGAGTGGGAGTAGCACCATCACAGCTGAAGTCATCTAATCTTCCCTCCATCTCACGCATGCAGTGCAGTTTACACATCATCCAGCCTAAATTATGGACTAGTATACATGATGTCCAAAAAGCTACTAGTTTTCCACTTAGGCTATAGTTAGCTGTAGTATGGGTCACTTGCCCAGCTGGGTTAGTAGTCTAATCAGTATAACAAGCTCTTTTGTTGTGAAAATGTCTTGATTTGCCTCCCCCCATTCAACAAATCAAGCTCCCAAGTATCTTCAGACATTGCATGGTTGCATGAGGGTGGTAAACCCCATGAAAGTCTCCACAACCTCCAGCAGTGCCATACATCAGGCACTGACTATTCTGACCTCACTAGCTCATGATCACACTCAGCAACTTTTGACTTCAACTACCTTTCTTGATAAAGCAAGTTGTCAATGAGTGGTTTAAATTGCACACAGCTTGCTCATACTCACATTGCACCCCAGGACACCCTTCACCTAGTTGGCTATTATTGTCAAGTACTTCCTGTTGACATAGCTCAAGAGATTGTATATTCATTACAGAAGATTGTTTGCTCAACTATATTCACGAGTCAAAACTTCCCGTTTCCTCTTAGTCACATTGAAACATTGGCAGAGGGACTTCTCCTTGATGACATATCTTGTACCCGGCCCAGTACGAGGAAGTGAGTCCAGACTTATTGACTGCAGATATGTGTGAAACAATTCCATTTATGGTTCTGAAACACATCACAGTTCTGTAACATTGAATGTTACAGTACTGTAATGTGTTTCAGAACCATGAATGGTGCTTGATAGAAATTTCCTTTTACCTTTTGGATAAAAACCTGGTAGCTAGCTAAGCTTCTAAAGAGACACTGCCTTGTTTAGTATACAGCCAGTTGTATACTACTAAAAATAGTCCTGTCGCTGCATCCGCTACTATAGAGACACATTATGTAAGGTGTAAAATTTAATGTGCTCATATTTGATTAATAACATGCACAGTGACTGACATGTGTGCAATTAAGAATTTAAGTTCATGTATTGACGGCCAAACAAACACACAGTACACACCCACATATGCACACCGTCCAATGCTGCACTCAGCTCCTCCGTTGCATAACTGTATGGGTTAAAACACTTTCAGTAAGAGTAACCGTAAGTCGTATCTGTTCAGTTTTAAGCTGCTTAACAAGCTGCAGGTAATATCAAGTTCTGCAAATTCCACTACAAAGTCTTGTGTACAACATCAAGGATGTGACTAAAATGTGCCTGATCCTCCCCTCAATTTTACTGTCTGTGATCCATAATGTAGAGCCTATCTAGTCTGAGGCTACAGTAGCCGTATAAATATAACTGCTGGAAATAGTATTATTGCCAACTGAGTTGTGACTGCGGGCTGATTGTGCCACCATAGCTAGCATGCAGTCATCCAATCTTCGCTCTGTCCTAGTGCACTTCATATGCAGCTACTCAGTGGACTACATCCATAGCCAGAGTGGGCTCTTTGACGCGGGCAGAAGCATCTGCAGACAGACACAGGGTGATTCTGATGAAAGTTGCTGCTATGCATGGCCCTCATTACCAGCTGCGGTAAAATGAGCGAGTTTATCTACATGAGCTATTCTATGCCTTCCTGCAGTGATAGAATGACTTTAATTCTAGATGTATATAACAGTGGTTGCCATGGAGACCTGGTGTAAAACATGGGTTTCCATGGAAACATTTGATCTCTGTAGCCAGACATTATTGATAATTTGTTACGCTATTAAAGGATCTTGTTTTATTAGAGTTAGCTACCATGGAGGCCACTGTTCATGTAGCACCCCAATTTTTAAAGTGTGATGAGACTTCTAGCTTGTGCAAAAGTGTGAACCAATTTACAATCATAGTACATGCAGAGCAGTGTATGTATACTAATACCGTTTGTTTATAGCTACCTAGCTGAAAGTTTGTAGCGAAGCCAGTTTACTATATAGCGAGACTCTTATGATAACCCTGTGGTGCAGGAAGTGAAAACCTCAAACAGATGTCTCCAGTAATTTAAGATATCAGGTTGTAATCCTGCAACACTTTCTATCCTGATTTGGATGCTAAGCGGCAAGGGATGGGATGATGCACAAGTATTAGGTCATGAAGCCAGTGAACCAGACTTAAATCATGATACCAAGATTTAGAAAACACCATTGTATGGAATAGTATAGAGGCCTTGGCAAGCCATGCTCAAATATTGTCATATGCTTCCACGCTGCTAGTATACGCTTGAGCATAATTTGCTAAGTCCTAATAGTGCATGCATTTAGATTCTCTCCGATCTTACTTATTAATCCAGAGACACAGTCCCTGAATACCTTGTGGTCAAATATTAGTGGTAGCTATATAGCAACACAGCCATGATTGAGTTCTGCCATTAATGTGTGCACCCATACAGCAGCATAAAAGAGGAGAGAGAGAGAGAGAGAGAGAGAGAGAGAGAGCAACTGGTTCCATAATGACACGGAATTGGAGTATATGAAATTGAGTGCATGTGTGAGGGGAGCAAAAGCTAGTTGGGAGGCATGACCAGGCATTCATGTATTTGTAAACCATGGTAAGCTTTACTGCTCTTCTCTGTTTCAGTCATGCACACATGGTACACTGTAGCATTAGTATTGCTATTATAACACATTGCCCCAGGTCTCATACTCTCATTTCCATGGACGATTATCCTGGATACAGTATATTTTGTGCAAACAACATTCATGCTTGAGGTTTATTCTTGGAAACATGATATTACGTCACAGAAGTTTCGCAATGCTGTACGCGCATATAATAGTTGTGCGAAACGTATACTTTGCAATTGGTTGCTCGAAGCAAACACGACCATGGCTACTGCTAAGCTAATCCTAGTCATTTTGATCGTCGCTCTGTTTGTCGTGCTTCAGACCTGCCAAGCACAGCCAGGGTACGTATCATAAAATTTGTAGCCATAATGAATGAATGAATGAAATATTTTATTATATGCATCCACTAGCTATAGACTGAGTATGAAGATTAACGCTGCATGCTTCGGATATATGCAGGGTGTGCTACAGAAGGCTCAGCAGGTCGCAGGCCTACACGAGTCACACTCGAAGGAGTTCTGAGACATGTACCAGAAGTTGGTGGCGAAGGAGATGCAGGTACGCATGCAGACTACAATTATTTTGTCCAAGCAGAATTGATTGTAAATCGATGTCTTCTTCGCGCGCACGGCATGCAGCACAAGATACCACTCCGTGACTGTGACCCGCTACCGCACAGTGTACTATTCCCAGTTTGGCTGTTGCACTTTGTATGGATCGTGTGGACACCAGAGATGTTGCCGTAAGCCTTAAAGCCTAATTATTCATGTAAATGTTATACGGTGCACATGCAGTCATACGCCAGAGCAAAAAGAGAAAAAAAGGTAGAAAAAGTAAAACCCTGGTAGTAGTACCTCACCGCATGCAAAAAGTGTTAGATTACACATTCAGGTTGCAGATTGCATGCAAAATGACTTCTGCGTATCCACTTAGCTAGACAATTATTTTATTTTACCAATAAAAATTATTCAATCAGAAGTGAATGTATGCATGCACAAATTCAAGACATTGCTCGTAGCTATAGGTGCCTTCGATGATTGCGCAGTGATATGATATCGCTGTTGACCTCACGCACTTAGCTAGAGGTACGCGCACAGCTTCAAAGTCATTACGATTTTAGGGGGCGCCGCGGGCATGTGTAGAAACCGGCCTCGGATCAGCAAACAAATGCGTGCCAGAGCTAGAATAATTATTGTTAACCCTATGCCAGCCAAATTCTGTGGATAAAACCTTACTACTGTAACAATGTACATGTAGAAAGAGAGGCATCAATTAAAACTTGTACATTGACTTATACATGTACATGTCCCAGAATGCAGTAGATGGTTTCTAAAATCAATGCAAATTACTAGAAAGGGTAGATATAATCATGAAATATAATTGCATGAATGAGCACATTTGATACTTTACAATGCATCTTGCATTTTGTGCATTGATGCATAAAATGCACTCAGGGTTGTGTATTATATAGCTGTATGATGTTATATGCCTTCTCTACTATATACAGCTGTTTGCAGCAGCCCAACCTGTCAGTCATGGGAGGTATGCAATTTTCCAAACTCCTGCCAGTGTCCCACTGGTTATACCGGGTACAGGTGTCGAACACGTAAGTTATGCATCTTGTATAGTGTCTCATCATGCGTGCATGCATGCATGCAGTATTGCCAAACACCCAGTATAATTATGTGGGTTTTTGCTTCCATGTAATAGCTGTTTGCCCAGGTTGTGACAGCAATCACACATGTACAGCACCAAATACCTGTGTGTGTCCCACTGGCTGGACAGGGAATGACTGCCACATAGGTATGTATGCATGTGCACTATATGTAGTCATGTTGTAATGTAGCTAGTGCTGGATTATTGTGTGCATGGCAGGTTCGCATATAATATTATGTTACTACCAACAGATATCAACGAATGTGAGCATAATACTGCTGGCTGTGAACATAATTGCACAAATATTGATGGTGGCTACAGCTGCACGTGTGGAAGTGGATACGCACTCGCAACAAATAGTCACAACTGCTTAGGTAAGCTATTTTTATTATTCATCTGTTATTATGTCTAGTCAATCACGCTGCATGCATGGGGACTTTCTAAATTCCAAGTAAAAGAGGAAAACTGACATGTTGACACTTTTGTGGTGCATCAACACAGTAAACAGGCTGGAGTAAAATGATGCCATGACTGTAGATAGCCGGGGGAAGGATGTGATTTTCAAAGTAGTGAAGGGGGTGGCTCCCCATCATTCCTTGGTCGAATTCCCACTCCTCAAGGCAGCCACCAACTCCAGCATGGTATGCCTATGCTATGCTAGAGAGGCAATGCGCATACTGTTTGTGCCTCCTTCTTGCTGCTGACACTGCATGGTACGGCTGTGACTAAAAGGCCTCCATTGCTGATTGCTGGTTCATAGATGCACACCGATCCTGCCGCCTGCATGGGAAGTGAAGATAGACATAGATTGCCTAGTAGTTGATTTCCATGAGCCTTTCACAGTGTGAAATGGACTGATTTTACTATAGCGGATTCATTCATACTGATCGATTCCACTAGCAGATCGTTCCACGCGGATCGGTATATGGATTTCCTGTGACACCAGATGGTGGGTGGTGACAGTACAAGCTGCTGCAGGGTTGCCTGTCTCAGGCAGGCTGTGGAATTAGGCTACGATCAAATTCGCTATAATATATATGCTCACATCCAGGGCACCATTCACAGGCACAGTGAGGAAAGCAACTGAGAGAAGCTCGAATTCAACAGACACATTTCTGCACGTAGCAATTGAATAATTGTGATGGGGTAGCTCTGGCTTATCCGTCTGGGTTATGGTAAATCATTTGGGGCATTGTTGATGTATTATTTGCCATAAAGGAAGCACTATACAATAACTGTAAACAATGCATATTCCTTTCATAGTTATCTATAATCATTAATATGCATTGACAAAAAATCCCAACCAGTGGCATAATGTGTGTTCATTACTGTCAACAGATTCCCCTCGCAATGTCACCCTCACTGCTCCAACGTCCACCACACTGTTACTCCGCTGGAAGCTACCTGAAGAAGATCCTAATGATGGGACAATATTGCGATACATCATCTTGTGCGGATTTGGTGATGGTGATAGTCTGCAACCACGTGACGTGTCTGCTTCGACTCGAAGTCTCCCATTAACAGACCTCAGTCCTTTCACAACTTACAACTGCTGTGTGTCTGCCCAGAGAACAAATGGCGACAGCCCAGATTCGTGCAGATCTGAAACCACCCCACAAGATGGTGAGAGCTCTAGATCATAGTATAACCATGCAATATGCAGGTATGTTATATATTTTCCTCAGAGTGCATTTAGCCTATTTGTTTTAGATTTTTTATTGATAAACTATATATATAAACCCTGTTGTTTGTCTGTTGTTGCCATACCGATCTGAGTACAGTTATATTGACATGAATATTATTGTACCCACATTGGTATGTTGGGTACTCAACCTGAACATGCAGCAACAAATGAATGTATTGATATCCAACAAATGGATTTGCACACCCGCTCACATGTTGATGTCATGAAGTACAACTTGTTATTCATGCATGGGGCAAAGTAATTTTGTAATCAGGAATAATAGACTTTTAGGAGGTGGCTAAACTGCAACCAAGGTAACCTATAACTTGCATGAAATGTGTATGCTGTGCATTGGTCACTTTGCTACTGATCGGCCAGTTCTAATTATGGGATGTATTCATAGGTTGCATGTACACACCATATGAGTCAGAATCAGATTTCTCTCTCCTTCCCTCTCCCAGTTCCTGATGGTGCTCCTGCTGGAATCACGGTGACTAATGTCAGTAGCCATGCTCTTCTGATAGAGTGGTCACCCCCAGACGTTCCCAATGGGATAATCACTGCCTATACCGTCTACATCAATTACAACAATGGCACATCTGAGGCTGAGAGAGTGATGGATGGATCGACCTTGAACTACATTCTTGATCACCTCTCCCCTCACCAACTAGTCAGCGTTCAGATGACAGCTAACACAATTGTGGGAGAGGGACCGAGATCTACCACTGCAGATGGAAGAACTGATCCAGCAGGTAATTAGTTAATGTCTTTGTATGGATTGATGCAATTTACTCCAGATAACGCTGAGAGATTAGTGGTAACACACCCATTTACGCACCCTTAGATATGAACAAACCTCCGAGCGATATGAAGTAGCTAATTATTGTACACGTATCCATATATCATTTAGTAGATAGCGTGCATTGTGATATAATCATGTGCAAGCCAAACCGCAAAGTATGAGGCCGTCCACCTGGCCCATGTCCTGTGTCACACTTCTGCCATGTCTGCCAGTGGAGAGACTTTATAATTGAGCAAGATCCTACCAATAGTTTAGTGTGTGTATTACCAGTGCAGCTCTGATCAAGTCCATGGCAGTGTGTGATTTGCAACTCTGATTTTGATGTACCTTGTATACAGTTCCCACAGCAGTCACAGCACTGGTTGTGCATGTGACCTCCACCTCTTCGCTGCAAATCTCCTGGGGACCCCCGGAGATGCTCAATGGCATACTTACGCACTACAGCCTAACAGTGACCAGTGAAAGTGATAGCAGCCAGCAGACGTGGAGGGTCGAACATGATCAGTTAACGGAAGTAAACGTGACTGATTTGGGTGAGATCCCAATGATTGTAATGTCAACAAGCTATTATCACAGTGTGTCCAATGGTTGTTATTATATCAGGAGCCCATAACGAGAAGGAGCGTCCAACTACGAGAGCAAGTCTGGTATAATAATTATGCTTGTTGTTGACCATATATGGCAAGTGGGAATCCGTGCTGTGGCCACACTAAAGTGATTTATAATTTTATTCACGAACCAGTGGGCGGGGGGGGGGGGGGGGGGGGGGGGGGGGGGGGGGGTAGGCATGGTTAGGTTGACTGAACTTGTTGTTGGATGCTCCTTCTCGTTATGGGCTACATACTCGTTATGGGCTGAGCAACAACAACATGACATTGTAGCTACCACCTCATTCCATTTTACAGTTTGCATTCCTGAATTATCTTTCCATCCCATAGAGCCCCAGAGCCCTTACATTATTGAGATTACTGCAGCCACATGGCTGTCAGGTCATGGGGCGACCACCAGAGAGACAGTTTTCACTCAAGAAGGAGGTAAGTATAATTATATTCTATGCCTGAATCGCAGCAATGATAGTGCTGCTGCTGCTGGTGGTGGTTACATACTTAGTACTACCATCTATAATATCACATCTGTATACCTTGCAGTTCCTAGTGTTGCACCAACAGTTGCTACAGTGAGGCGTGACAGTGCAACTACTGTAGTTCTGACGTGGGACCCGCTATCACTAGTGGAAAGTCGAGGATTCTTGACAGACTACAAAGTGGCTTACATGAGCACATTAAGAAGCAGTTGTCCACAAATTGATCTTGAAACAGCGAGTACCACTTTGTCAGTGGATAAGGAGAACACACAGACAGTGATCAGCAACTTAGACCCAGGATTAGAGTACTGTGTGGCTATTGCAGCCAGTACAGTGGCAGGGACCAGTGACTTCAGTGACACACAGAAGGTGCCTTGTAAGTGCACAACAAACCACAGAATGTGCTTGTATGTTACTATGATATCACCTTCTCTTCTGCACTTTAGTGTTTTCAAATAGCTTATTCCAGGTACATCTGTCTGGCATCCACCAGTGTACTGAGTGGGTGGTAAGTATACCATATTTATACATGTGTGTGTGCATATATCCTTATAATATATGGGAAGGGATGATATCGCTATACATGCATTTGTGTCTTGGGAAATGACATGTGGGGGAGGAAGCATGCAAGTTGGGGGCTGAAGTGCACATTTAAATTTCAATAGCATATTCACTGAATAGTGAGTGTGTTGTAATGTGTGTGTGTGTGTGTGTGGGGGGGGGGGGGGGGGGGGGGGGGGGGGGGAGATGTAGACTCAATTGATTACTTACACTGTACATGTGAGATATGAGTACTAGAATGTTGCATAACTCAGGTCAGTTGACATCATGTATGCTTCCAGCTGTGCAGACCTGAGGGTCACTTATCTTGAATTGGTTCTCCACTTCCATATGCAGCACGAGGATTCCTTGGAGAAGTTGTCAGATATGATAGAACATGTAACTCTGCAGCTGAACGAGTTATGTAATTGTGACATTACTTCTGAATATATAGCAGAAGGGAGGCTTGTCTGCAATGCAGAAGAACCAGGAGAAGTGATACTTCAGGGGAGAATCATAAGCATCACTGGAAAAAACAGCACAGATCTCCTGTTGGCGCTGCAGACATGGGTGCGTGACAACCCCATGGTTGTCGTTCAAGGAGTTCAACTGAAAGTTGATCCAGAATGTTTAGTGGACTTGCATAATCTTGGGGACACAGAATGTATACCTCATAGCGTTGGTGTAGTAGGACCGAGTGTACCATTTCCTGCAGTTGGAGGAGGAATTGGAGGTCTTCTAGTAATAGTGGTTCTTGTTGTCATTATTGCTGTGGCAGTCTTCGTCTGTGTGAAGAAGAAGAAGAGAACCGATTATAGCCCTGGCGAGGGAACAGAAGGGGCCAAGTAAGCCAATTTAGTAATTACCAATGCCATGCTTAATCATGTATGACTACATGGCTTAAGTATATTGTGTGGAAGTGTGCGTGCATGCGCTGGCACTGCAGCTGCAATTGGATAAAGTACATTGTGAGAGCTGAATGAGTATTCCCTCTGCAGTAGTATACCCCTTCATTGATCACCAACAATGGCTTGACAATTGATGTTTTATCAGCATGCTACGAATCTATAGGAATACAGGAATTGCTCAAAAGCATAACATGAGGAGGCATTCTGGGGGGAGGGAGTAAGTGGGAAGGAACTCCGATAGCCAAATAAACTACTCTGATAACTATAAAAACTCCGATAGCAAAATAAACTACTCACTATCATTGTATCTTCAGTTGTCTGCCACCACTGTGTGGTCAGGTTGCATAGTGTACATGACTAGAATAGCTATAGCCTCCCTCCAATGCATGGCTCTCCTTCTGCAGGTCAAAAGAAGCAGAAGCACCAACTACTCTGTCAAAACAAAGAGAGACCAGAAAGATGAGCAAAGAGTCGGCACACTACTACACCCCAATGGACTCACACGGCAATGAGTATGATCTGGACCACATTTATGAAGTGCCAGGATACGGTGGTGATGGAATGAAACCAAACGACTATGAACATTTCTATGAACCCACTGCTGCTAACTGATTCATTTGTTACATGCAGTATACAATAATTATTGTGTGTACAATTTGAGAAAGTTGTTATGTTTTGTTGTGTAGTTTAGCTGCAGCTGTGTTGAACTACAGACTTTCTGTAGGACTGTTTTGATTGCCAGAATAATAATGTGATTAAGTTTGTTGTGAATACAATACTAGTGACATGGTGGCGTACACGTAGTAGATATTTAACTTTGGTGTGTTGTATGCCCTTACATGTGTATACTCCCAATTGCACCTATATTATACCTTGTGCTCCTTGTGCACTTCTTGAATCAACGTTTGGCTTTATGACAACCCATGTTCAGCATGCAGTGTGTATTGTAGTCATGTGTTTCATATTGGGTGGCATGATTGCGCAGTCATATACTACCGTATAGCGGGAAAATTTGGCGGGCATTAAATTTGGCGATTTCAGCCAAAACGCCGTATTTTTAAATTTGGCGAATTTTAAATTTGGCGATTTTTGATCGATCCTCGGCACAAATGACGTAACGGCAGCCACAGCGCGAGGCGCTCAGTGTACATGTATCGATCGAGTGCGACCAGTACTTACCAGCTAGCCATGGAGACCTTCGAAGTACTAGTAGAGAGATGTGTCAGAGGCTATGACGTTACTTTGGAGCCCCACCGTCCGAGAGCGGCGACTGGATTGCGCTGTGGCGGTGATGCGCTCGAGCGCAATCGTTGACCACGTCCCTCACACTCTCGTTAGCGGCTTGTAGTTCCTTCCCGGAGAGAGAGGAATCCCCGATGTCACGTTCTCTTGGGAGTATATATACAACTGTCTTTACTGGTACAGCGCCATAATCGATCGTATACCGTACGTACGTATGTGCGTTACTAATGTGCGCGCGCATACCCGAGTGGCCGGCTGGGGTGGGGTTTAATATTGGCGGAATTTAATTTGGCGATTTTTTCCTGCACCGCCAAATCGCCAAATTAAAACCCCCGCCAAATTTTCCCGCTATACGGTATAATGAACCTTGTAACACGTAATGCATTATGCACACACATGCGCAAGGAGTACATGTTGACTCGACTTTGACTTGACTGGAAGTAATGAATCTAATTATTAGCACACAGTCATTACAGTGAATCCTGTATAAATCCTGTGGAATTTTTCGCTTATCCAGACATTCCTCAACTATATTAGGTGGAAATAACCAGGGTAGGGACTAGGAAATAACCCACGTTATTATTGTAACGTTAACGTCCGCTTTAATTACCCAGGCTGCATGTGGGGTGAGTTCATAACTGTGAACACAAACAGTCCAACCTACAACATAAGCTTGCTGATGGCACGACTGTCGACGTCCTTGCATGCAGCTATATAGCTTGTACATGTACTAATGGAGACATTCTACCCCTTGAAATTTCCTTACTCAGGCAAAGTTCCGGGGCTGCATGCATGTGCTGGTGTGTAGCTAGTAACCACAAAAAGATTATTACAATCATAACAGAGTGTTGTGATAGTCACAAGAAAGAAACTATCATTGTTACAGTAATTGTATGTAAGGCATGTACGGTACGTGTTGAATGCACATATTATGGTGTGTGACATGGCCCCCTATAGCTAATGAACTCACACAACATGATAAAATTAGCTATTTTCAATTAGATTAGAGGGAAGGGAATAGCCACATACACATCACTGTACTACACAAGCGTGTGTGCATTTTGTTCAAAATAATACCTAGTACGCATACACTATCATGAATAAGGAACCAGGCCTACGACATACACAAAAGCATAAATTTTGTGCAAGATTTAAGATGTTCACTAGATTCAAAGTTAAGAGTGGTTTGGAAATGGTTTAAAGGAATCGAAACTGAACTGGAAGTCGTCCCCATCGGTATCAGAGAAGGGGTCACACTTAGCAAATGGATTGGTGGTTTGCAGCCTATGGGGGTCATCATCCCGGGGAGGAGGTAGAGGTTCGTAGGCATGATTGTGTTGGCCAGCATCTAGCTCAGATTCTGTGACATTGTTATCAATGCAACTAGCTTCAGCTGTGTGGGTCCCCATGTTGGCCATGTCACCGAAGTAATCCCTATGTGAATAACAATAATACTGTAATACGAATATTCACAGTGTCTGTATGACAAATGCCATACCTGTTTACCGGATAGCTTTGCTTGGACTGTCTCTTCTTGAGGACCAGCACTATTGCAAGTAGTACAATGATGATCATTATGAGCAACAGCATGCCTCCACCCAGGCCAGCAGCGACTGGGATCACTGGCCAAGAGGCTGCGCTGGGCTCAGCCTGATCTACCATACTGGGTCCGTAAGTCGTTAGTGTAGCTGAAGTAGGAGCCGTGAGACGAATACATGCCGGCCTGCTGAAGTCACGCAAATGTACAGAACAATCGGCAGAAATTGTTAGCGAAACTCCTTTGACTGTTATTGTTGGTCCTGTTTGTGTCCAACGTTGCAATTGAGGGAGTAAGTCAGTACTGTTCATGCCATCCAAGCTGATCACCCTGGCCAGGAACGCCACTTGCCCAGTGCTATTATCGCTACCACACCTGAGTCCCATTCCTCCGATGTATCTGTCCGAGAGACCACAGCTGCAAATCTTCTGAACTTCCCTAGCTACATGTTCTGCAATATCGTTTGCCTTTTCGGCAGATGCTGAAGTCTGTGTACAGATATAGATTCAGGCAATCAAAATTGGTATGAGATTATGATCTAGTGTATCAATACTTACCACCCAGTCTCGACATAGGATAGATCCAAAGAGGTGCAGCTGGAACAGGCTGTTATAGAACACTGCATGGTGCGTGTATATATAGAAGACATAATTATCTTAACATGTGGCATTTACAAGGATATGTGTTTACTTACAACCAACAGTTATCTCTTCACTGTAGTTTCCGAACCCAGCAGGTGTCTCTGCAGCAACGGACACAGCATACCCCAGTCTGGGGTCCAAGTCAGTTACGATGATGTTTGTGTCGGTGGTCTCCACAATGGTGGACATGTCATCCAGGTTCCTGCGGGCAACTCTTTCCACCACCCTGTACCTGACAGAGTAGGAGGTTGCGTCAGATGATGGGTCCCAACTCATCTCAATGGAGGTAGCACTGAGTCGCCTGACCATACCGATAGTTGGAGCACCTCCAACTGTATACATAAAAAGAAAGACTCACTTTATCATTAAATAGGCACACTTGATACAAAGGTAGTCTCGGTACCAGACTCCCATACCCAAAGGGTTGGGTTGGGAGTCTGGTTCCGAGACTACATTAAAGGTTACCTTATACATGTGCAGATCTTTTATGGTATTCATGCAGTCACAGATATACAGGTGAGAAGGCCTAGACGTATTTGTTACTAGGCCTTGACAAATTATGCTTTTATTCCTATTATTCTATTCCCTTATTCTCAGCATTAATGCTTTGAAGTTGTCCTATTATTCTCAACATTATTCTTCATACTATCCACTCAGCGTTCATTGTACTGCAGCATATATACATTGTACAGGAGCATAAATTATTCCTCCAGCGATGACTGTTAATATTATGGGTAAAGGAGTTTTGCAAGATGGAGAACATTCGCTCTACAGCTGCAGAGGATGCCGCTGAACCAATATAAGACATATAATCTGTTTACATGCTAATGTTTAGTGTGAGGGTGTGGCTTCGTGAGATATATAGGCCTGCACGCCTGTGAGTCTGCATGATTGTCAATGCAATCAGTATAAGCTAGAGCAAGCATGCATTTAGTAACAGCATCAATTATATATATATATATAGGTATTAGGTAGCTATAGCCTATTATTCTCACAGGTCTGAATATTCATGCCTATTATTCCAGCATAATTCTCTTATGCTTTTGAGTACCTAAAATTATGCAAGCATAATTTGTCAAGGCCTATTTGTTACCTACCTTCGTGTGGAGTTGTTATGTTGACGATGCTGGTGAATGGTCCTCTGCCAATACTTGTCATAGCAGTGACAGAAAAACCGTACATGGTGTTTGGCTCTAGAGTATTGATTCTGACACCAGTAGAGGCTGACAGTAATTCATAGTCAGTTTCACTCTCATATACTAGCACCGTGACAGCATAGCGAACGATGACCCCATTTTGTTGTTCAGTGAGTGGCGGAATCCAGCTCAGTATAGCTGACCTAGAAGACAGAACCTCAATGCTGAAGTCCTGTGGGTGGCCGGTTGGAACTGCAAAACAAGAACAACCAGTATACTGTGTGTGTATAGTTCACATGGTGGAAATGCAGCTCTTACATGTCTTAGATCACAGACCTCACTTCCTTATATGGGCTCACCTCCTTATATGGACTCAATGCCTTTGTATACTGTGTGTGTATAGTTCACATGGCGGAAATGAGCTCTCAGATCTCAGAGCTCACTTCCTTAAGTGGGCTCAATGCCTTCCATATAAAGTAATTCCCCCGTGTGGATGAAGAGATACAGTGGTTGGAACTAACTGATCACTCACCATCCTCAGGCATTTTCTGGATAGTCCCAATACTTGGCCCAGTACCAACAATTGTATACGCAGCGACAGAGCATGAATAATTGTAGGAGGGATGTAGATCTTGTTGAGAAGCCGAAGTGGTACTTGAAACCATGTTGAGTTCCCTCCCGGTGTCTACCTCAGTGATGTTGATCCTGTACCCTCTGATGACACCATTCTGGCTCTCGCGTGGTGGTGGGGTCCACAAGAGTTTAAGGGTAGTGGAGTCCCTGGGTACAGCATCCAGGTGTTGCGGGGCCGAAGATGGAACTGCAGAACAAAATTTAATGGGCAGGTATAGAAAATCAGTAACTATTCATAGAACATATTGAGATATGCATACCATCCTCTGGTAGTTGTGAGGTTAAAGTTGTGTATGGTCCCTGGCCGACACTCGTCACCGCAGCAACCTTGAATGTATAGGTATACGAGGGATGCAGTAGTCCAACCACAATGCTAATATCTGTTGTATGCAGAACAGATGGCTCCTGCCCTGGCACTGACAGCCCTGTGATGTTGACCACATACTGTGTGATCACACCGTTTCTGTCTTCAGGTGGAGGTGGCAGCCACCTTAGTGTGAGAGCAGTGGAGTTCACAGGAGTAGCAGAGAGAGATGCTACTAATCCAGGAACTGCACGTTTGAGAATGAAGGAATAATACTCATGCATGATCATATTATTTCAAACACTACCTGCACAAGAGGGTGCACATAATCCACTTACTACTTTCCTTTGTTGTAAAACTGAATTGTTTGGTGCTGGGTCCGACACTCACAGTCACAGCTGCAATGCTGTACTGGTAGTTATAGTGGGGATGTAGGAAACTCAGCAGCAGTGTGTTAGTCACAGAGATGAGGTGCCACTGCCGGGCTGTGTTCACTTCTGTGAGGTTGATGTGGTACTGTCGGATGATTCCATTCTGGTCAGCTTGGAGGGGAGCGTCCCAGGAGAGGCGGGCAGTGGAAGGACTCACAATGGTGGCCAGGACATTGCGGGGAGCACTGGAAGGAGCTGGAGGGACAATCATGCATTGACAAGTAAAGTATAGCTATTGTACCCCACACTGTAAATAGCTAACGACTGCTGTACAACTAACGAGCTTCTGGCATCTCAGCTCTGATATTGTAAACAAATGGACCCAGTCCAATTGCTGTTCTTGCTGCAACACTGCAATGGTAGGAGCTGTGAGGATGCAGAGATTGCACCGTGAGCTGTATCTCCTCCGTTTCAAATATCTGAGTTTGCCCAGTTGCGACCTCTGTGACATTGACCGTGTATCCTCTGATAACACCATTCCTGTCCTCCTCTGCTGGTGAGCTCCAGGTGAGTATGAGGGTCTGTGCATCAGATGGTGTCGCAGTGAAACTTTGTGGTGGTCCGCTAGGCACTGAGCATCAGGAAAAATCCACAATTCGAATTGAGCATACATGCAGGTTGGTACCACAATAGCTACGCCTCACCATCTTCAGACATTGTGAAGTTGAATGCTGGAGTGAAAGGACCAACATTTATTGTCACAGCAGCAATCATACACTGGTAGGTGTAGTGCGGATGTAAAAAGTCCAAAAGCAGTTTAGTATCCACTGAAATTAGGTCCCACTGTTTCGTTGTGTTGGTTTCTGTGAGGTTGATATGGTATCCCCGGATGATTCCATTCTCGCTTCCTGGAACGGGTGGACTCCACATTAAGTGGGCACTTTCAGCAGTTACAAGAAAGGTTCGAGGATTAGCTGGGGCACTGGATGGGGCTAAAGGGGGAGATCAATGCATCGAACTTTTGTGGACACAAATTCCTACCAGGAAACCTATCTAGACAATACTAGCTAGCTACATGTATATATGATTCAGTTGCAGTCTATAATATCAACTAACCAGCTTCTGGCATCTCAACTGTGATGTTGTAAGTAAACCGTCCGTGTCCAATCGCTGTTCTGGAAGCAACACTGCAGTTGTAAGAGTAGTGAGGATGCAGAGACTGTACTGTAAACTGTGTCACTGCTGTTTCAAACTGCCAAGTCCTTCCAGTGGCGACCTCGGTGACATTGACAGTGTAACCCATGATCACCCCATTCTGGGCCCCCTCTGCTGGGGGTCTCCAGGTGAGGACTAGAGTTCGTGCATCAGAGGTAGTTGCAGTCAAGCCCCGTGGTGGTCCACTAGGCACTGTGAAGGATAATAACTGTGTTAGCAAGCATGTGAACACTCACTCACACTGATTGTGGTACTCACCATCTTCACTTGTTGTAATGTTCACTTCACCTGTGAAAGGGCCTGCTGCTGTGGTGTATGCAGCTACCTTGCACCTGTAGGTGGTATGGGCCTTGAGATTGCGGATTCTGATTGTGTTTGCGAACACAGATTGATGCACTCTTCCTCCTGAACCGAGCGGAGTCAAAGTGATTCCATATCTACGGATGATGCCATTTCTGTGCTCAGGTGGAGGGGGACTCCAGCGAAGCAGTAGGGAATATGGGGTGATGGCAGTTACTTGGAGATTGCTGGGGGCAGCAGATGGTGCTGTTTGTACAATATTGTGTGTGTAGAAAGAGAGAGGAAGTCATAGTATTGCGTCAGAGGGATATTAAAAAAGACAAAACTGAATGAAGTGATGTTATGTGGGTTACCTGCTTCTTCAGTTCTCGCTCCAATAACAACACTGTATGGGCCTTCATCAACGGTCACGGCGGTCACAGTACAGTTGTAGAGGTAGAAGGGATGCAGATTCGTGATGACAAGTTCAGTTGACTCGATGCTGTACCTTAGCTTTCTCCCAGTCTCAACCTCAGTCACATTGATGCTATAACCTCGGACTACACCATTGTGATGCTCCTCTGGTGGAGGGCTCCAGCTCAAACGAATGCTAGTAGGTCCAAGTACTTGTACCGTTAAGTTTTGCGGATGGTGACTAGGAGCTGTGTTAGGCAAGAGAAATTGGGGGAAAGGTGAATAAAGTCCCTTTGCAAATGCATTGAAGACTAATGTATAGCCTCGTTCCCAGGCGCTCGGTGATTAGGGAGAAGAGCCACTGTTTGCGCATGCGCGGCTCCCCAGGCTTTGCGGGGAACTTGGAAACTACTGTTATACTAGTCCGTGTTGCATGACCGTACATTATTGAAACACGGGAGTCGTTTTACACCTACAAGACGCAGCTCTGTTCAACCAAGCCGTGCCGTACGCCTTCGGTAAGGTTGGAAAGCCAGGAACGGTGCTAAGGACGAACAGCTGACAGCAATACAGTACGTACATGATGGCAAGAATGTGTTTATATGGTTAAATACGGCCAGGTCGAATTTCTATGGGGTCTTACCGGGTCTCTATCGTGCTTCGCGTCCACTTCGGAAAGGTAGAAGCGGCGTATCGCCGTCCACAACCACGGCCTCGCATGATGCTGGAGTCGTATATTTTACCGAATATTTGTCCGTGTTATTTCAGCTACGTATCTCGACTCTGATGATGAATTATACGGAGAATGTAACGGAACTGCTCGCGCATGCGCGAACAGTGGATACCAGGCGCTCTTCTGAGGCTAGCTAATTACAGCATCTGAGCATATCATATCATGTGCATTCAGGGACCTACCATCTGAAGGTGTTCTAACAGCGATCACCATGCTGTAAGGACCCTTGCCAACAGTAGTTGTTGCTGCAATGGTGAATATGTAAGATGTGTAGGGAGACACATCTACAGCGATGTTAACAGACTGTGATTGCAGCTGCATTTCCTCTCCACGTTCCACAGCTGTGACATTGATGATGTAGCCAGTGATAATCCCATTCCTCTCCTCAGGAGGCACAGGGTTCCATGTTAGAGAAACAGAGCGAGGAGAGTTCATGATGGCACTAAAGTTTTGTGGGTAGCCAGTTGGAACTGAAAGAGAAAGGATTTAAGAGCTTACGTAAACCTAAACTTGTTATTGGGAAGAAAAAAAATCTATAGCACTTTGCAAGATAGTTATGTAGCTACAGTTCTGGTATTCAGAAATGAAGTAGCTGAATTGATATGCTTGCAACACACCATCTTGGTCAGTTCTCTGTTCCACCGCTGTAGTGAATGGCCCTATCCCGGCAGTGGTAACTGCTGCCACTCTGCACCGGTAGGAGTAGTATGGGTGTAGCGGTGAGGCAGTCATTGATGTGCGAGTGGAATTATACTGCATCTCTCTCCCGGTCGCAACTTCCATAATTGTGACTCTGTATTCCAAGATTTCGCCATTCTGGTGTTCTGCAGGAGGGGGGCTCCAGAAAAGTTGTAGGCTCATGGAATCAAGTACTGTGACAGTGAAGTCATCCGGTACAGCTGTTGGTACTGTTTGGGGGAGTAATCATTGTGGGTTAATAAAGAGCCTGGCCTGAAGGCTACGAATGGTTTAGCTACATTTTCAATAGTCTTGCTATTGACCATGTTGTCCAACAAATCTCCTTACCATCTGTGTGCGTTTGTACGGTGATCGAGGTGCTGAATGGTCCAACTCCAACTGTAGTTCGAGCTGCTACAACAAAGGTGTAGGTACTGAATTTTTCAAGCGAAGTTACAAGTAGTTGTGTTGACATGTTTGTGGTGTTTAGTTTGTAAGGGTCACTCTGGGCATTGACTGGAGTCACTAGAACAGTGTAGTTGGTGATGATTCCATTCTGATACTCTGGTAGTGGAACATCCCACGTCAAGGATACAGAGGATGAAGAAGTGACAAACGCTCGAAGGTTACGTGGAGGGCCACTTGGAACTGCAAATGGTAGAGGGTATACACGCAGTATATTTCTTGTGCAGTCCAAGCTTCAACATGGAATTGGTACATATATACAGGGTTTATATCATCATAAGGGGGGACAAAACAGAAAGTTTGGGGGGGGGGGGGGGGGGGGGGGGGGGGGGGGGGGGGGGGAACTTTGTGGTGGTCCACTAGGCACTGAAGAGGGAAAAGTCTACATCTTAGCTGTGAATACAGGTGGGTACCATGCATAGCTACACCTCACCATCTTCAGATGTTGTGAAGTTGAACGCTGAAGTGAAAGGACCAACATTTATTGTGACAGCAGCAATCATACACTGGTAGGTGTAGTGTGGATGTAAAAAGTCCAAAAACAGTTCAGTATCCACTGAAACAAGGTCCCACTGTTTCGTTGTGTTGGTTTCTGTGAGGTTGATATGGTATCCCCGGATGATTCCATTCTCACTTCCTGGAACGGGTGGACTCCACACTAAACGGGCACTTTCAGCAGTTACAAGAAAGGTTCGAGGATTAGCTGGGGCACTGGATGGGGCTAAAGGGGGAGAATTTTTGTGGACACAAATTCCTACCAGGAAACCTATCTAGACAATACTAGCTATATGTATATCTGTTGCAGTCTGTAATATCAACTAACCAGCTTCTGGCATCTCAACTGTGATGTTGTAAGTAAATGGTCCGTGTCCAATCGCTGTCCTGGAAGCAACACTGCAGTTGTAAGAGTAGTGAGGATGCAGAGACTGTACTGTAAACTGTGTCACTGCTGTTTCAAACTGCCAAGTCCTTCCAGTGGCGACCTCGGTGACATTGACAGTGTAACCCATGATCACCCCATTCTGGGCCCCCTCTGCTGGGGGTCTCCAGGTGAGGACTAGAGTTCGTGCATCAGAGGTAGTTGCAGTCAAGCCCCGTGGTGGTCCACTAGGCACTGTGAAGGATAATAACTGTGTTAGCAAGCATGTGAACACTCACTCACACTGATTGTGGTACTCACCATCTTCACTTGTTGTAATGTTCACTTCACCTGTGAAAGGGCCTGCTGCTGTGGTGTATGCAGCTACCTTGCACCTGTAGGTGGTATGGGCCTTGAGATTGCGGATTCTGATTCTGTTTGCGAACACAGATTGATGCACTCTTCCTCCTGAACCGAGCGGAGTCAAAGTGATTCCATATCTACGGATGATGCCATTTCTGTGCTCAGGTGGAGGGGGACTCCAGCGAAGCAGTAGGGAATATGGGGTGATGGCAGTTACTTGGAGATTGCTGGGGGCAGCAGATGGTGCTGTTTGTACAATATTGTGTGTGTAGAAAGAGAGAGGAAGTCATAGTATTGCGTCAGAGGGATATTAAAAAAGACAAAACTGAATGAAGTGATGTTATGCGGGTTACCTGCTTCTTCAGTTCTCGCTCCAATAACAGCACTGTATGGGCCTTCATCAACGGTCACGGCGGTCACAGTACAGTTGTAGAGGTAGAAGGGGTGCAGATTCCTGATGACAAGTTCAGTTGACTCGATGCTATACCTCAGCTTTCTCCCAGTCTCAACCTCAGTCATATTGATCCTATAACCTTGGACTACACCATTGCGATGCTCCTCTGGTGGAGGGCTCCAGCTCAAACGAATGCTAGTAGGTCCAAGAACTTGTCCCATTAAGTTTTGCGGATGGTGACTAGGAGCTATGTTAGGCAAGAGGAAAGGTGAATAATGTCCCTTTGCAAATGCATTGAAGGTGGTAATCCAATGAACAGCATATCACATCATGTGCTAGAGCACTATATTCAGAGACCTACCATCTGAAGGTGTTCTAACAGCGATCACCATGCTGTAGGGCCCCTTGCCAACAGTAGTTATGGCTGCAATGGTGAATGTGTAAGATGTGTAAGGATGCACATCTACTGTGATGTTAACAGACTGTGATTGCAGCTGCATTTCCTCTCCACGTTCCACAGCTGTGACATTGATGATGTAGCCAGTGATAATCCCATTCCTCTCCTCAGGAGGCACAGGGTTCCATGTCAGAGAAACAGAGCGAGGAGAGTTCATGATGGCACTAAAGTTTTGTGGGTAGCCAGTTGGAACTGAAAGAGAAAGGATTTAGGAGCTTTCGTAAACCTAAACTTGTTATTGGGAAAAAAAAAATCTATAGCACTTTGCAAGATAGTTATGTAGCTACAGTTCTGGTATTCAGAAATGAAGTAGCTGAATTGATATGCTTGCAACACACCATCTTGGTCAGTTCTCTGTTCCACCGCTGTAGTGAATGGCCCTATCCCGGCAGTGGTAACTGCTGCCACTCTGCACCGGTAGGAGTAGTATGGGTGTAGCGGTGAGGCAGTCATTGATGTGGGAGTGGAATTATACTGCATCTCTCTCCCAGTCTCAACTTCCACAATTGTGACTCTGTATTCCAAGATTTCGCCATTCTGGTGTTCTGCAGGAGGGGGGCTCCAGAATAGTTGTAGGCTCATGGAATCAAGTACTGTGACAGTGAAGTCATCCGGTACAGCTGTTGGTACTGTTTGGGGGAGTAATCATCGTGGGTTAATAAACAGCCTGGCCTGAAGGCTACGAATGGTTTAGCTACATTTTCAATAGTCTTGCTATTGACCATGCAGTCCAACAGGTCTCCTTACCATCTGTTTGTGTTTGTACGGTGATTGAGGTGCTGAATGGTCCAACTCCAACTCTAGTTTGAGATGCTACAACAAAGGTGTAGGTACTAAATTCTTCAAGCGATGTCACAAGTAGTCGTGTTGACATGTTTGTGGTGTTTAGTTGGTAAGGGTCCCTCTGGGGATTGACTGGAGTCACTAGAACAGTGTAGTTGGTGATGATTCCATTCTGATACTCTGGTAGTGGAATATCCCACGTCAAGGATACAGAGGATGAAGAAGTGACAGATGCTCGAAGGTTACGTGGAGGGCCACTTGGAACTGCAAATGGTAGAGTGTATACATGCAGTATATTTCTTGTCGGGTCCAAGCTTCAACATGGAATTGGTACATTTATACAGGGTTTATTTCAGAAAATATTACAAGGGGGGACAAAACAGAAAGTTGGGGGGGGGGGGGGGGGGGGGGGGGGGGGGGCGGCGATTGAATACTGCGTGGCAATGTAAATCTCAAAGGGGGGGGGGGGGGGGGGGGGGGCAAAACTTTGTGGTTGTCCATTAGGCACTCAAGATCAGTAAAAAGTCAACAAATTTATTAGCTGTGTAGCTATACCTCACCATCTTCAGATGTTGTGAAGTTGAATGCTGGAGTGAAAGGACCAACATTTATTGTCACAGCAGCAATCATACACTGGTAGGTGTAGTGCGGATGTAAAAAGTCCAAAAGCAGTTCGGTATCCACTGAAATGAGGTCCCACTGTTTCGTTGTGTTGGTTTCTGTGAGGTTGATATGGTATCCCCGGATGATTCCATTCTCGCTTCCTGGAACGGGTGGACTCCACACTAAACGGGCACTTTCAGCAGTTACAAGAAAGGTTCGAGGATTAGCTGGGGCACTGGATGGGGCTAAAGGGGGAGAATTTTTGTGTACACAAATTCCTAACAGGAAACCTATAATACTACATCAATATTATGTTGCAGTCTATAATGTAACTAACCAGCTTCTGGCATCTCAACTGTGATGTTGTAAGTAAACCGTCCGTGTCCAATCGCTGTTCTGGAAGCAACACTGCAGTTGTAAGAGTAGTGAGGATGCAGAGACTGTACTGTAAACTGTGTCACTGCTGTTTCAGACTGCCAAGTCCTTCCAGTGGCGACCTCGGTGACATTGACAGTGTAACCCATGATCACCCCATTCCTGTCCTCCTCTGCTGGGGGTCTCCAGGTGAGTACTAGGGTTCGTGCATCAGAGGTAGTTGCAGTCAAGCCCCGTGGTGGTCCACTAGGCACTGTGAAGGATAATAACTGTGTTAGCAAGCATGCATGTGAACACTCACTCGCACTGATTGTGGTACTCACCATCTTCACTTGTCGTAATGTTCACTTCACCTGTGAATGGGCCAGCTGCTGTGGTGTATGCAGCTACCTTGCACCTGTAGGTGGTATGGGCCTTGAGATTGCGGATTCTGATTGTGTTTGCGAACACAGATTGATGCACTCTTCCTCCTGAACCGAGCGGAGTCAAAGTGATTCCATATCTACGGATGATGCCATTTCTGTGCTCAGGTGGAGGGGGACTCCAGCGAAGCAGTAGGGAATATGGGGTGATGGCAGTTACTTGGAGATTGCTGGGGGCAGCAGATGGTGCTGTTTGTACAATATTGTTTGTGTAGTAGGAGAGAGGAAATCATAGTATTGCATCAAATGGGACATTAAAAAAAATTGAATGATGTGATGATAATATTAATTTATGTGTCTACCTGCTTCTTCAGTTCTTGCTCCAATAACAACACTGTATGGGCCTTCATCAACGGTCACGGCAGTCACAGTACAGTTGTAGAGGTAGAAGGGATGCAGATTCGTGATGACAAGTTCAGTTGACTCGATGCTGTACCTTAGCTTTCTCCCAGTCTCAACCTCAGTCACATTGATGCTATAACCTCGGACTACACCATTGTGATGCTCCTCTGGTGGAGGGCTCCAGCTCAAACGAATGCTAGTAGGTCCAAGTACTTGTACCGTTAAGTTTTGCGGATAGTGACTAGGAGCTGTGTTAGGCAAGAGAAATTGGGGGAAAGGTGAATAAAGTCCCTTTGCAAATGCATTGAAGACTAATGTATAGCCTCGTTCCCAGGCGCTCGGTGATTAGGGAGAAGAGCCACTGTTTGCGCATGCGCGGCTCCCCAGGCTTTTGCGGGGAACTTGGAAACTACTGTTATACTAGTCCGTGTTGCATGACCGTACATTATTGAAACACGGGAGTCGTTTTACACCTACAAGACGCAGCTCTGTTCAACCAAGCCGTGCCGTACGCCTTCGGTCAGGTTGGAAAGCCAGGAACGGTGCTAAGGACGAACAGCTGACAGCAATACAGTACGTACATGATGGCAAGAATGTGTTTATAATTATGGTTAAATACGGCCAGGTCGAATTTCTATGGGGTCTTACCGGGTCTCTATCGTGCTTCGCGTCCACTTCGGAAAGGTAGAAGCGGCGTATCGCCGTCCACAACCACGGCCTCGCATGATGCTGGAGTCGTATATTTTACCGAATATTTGTCCGTGTTATTTCAGCTTACGTATCTCGATGAATTATTATACGGAGAATGTAACGGAGCTGCTCGCGCATGCGCGAACAGTGGATACCAGGCGCTCTTCTCCCCGAGTACCGAGCGCCTGGGAACGAGGCTAGCTAATTACAGCTCTTTGCATATCATATCATGTGCATTCAGGGACCTACCATCTGAAGGTGTTCTAACAGCGATCACCATGCTGTAAGGACCCTTGCCAACAGTAGTTGTTGCTGCAATGGTGAATATGTAAGATGTGTAGGGAGACACATCTACAGCGATGTTAACAGACTGTGATTGCAGCTGCATTTCCTCTCCACGTTCCACAGCAGTGACATTGATGATGTAGCCAGTGATAATCCCATTCCTCTCCTCAGGAGGCACAGGGTTCCATGTTAGAGAAACAGAGTGAGGAGAGTTCACGATGGCACTAAAGTTTTGTGGGTAGTCAGTTGGGACTGAAAGAGAAAGGGTTTGGAGCTTAGCTATGTAAACCTAAACTTGTTATTGGCAAAAAAAATCTATATCACTTCAAGAGATAATTATGTAGCTATACACTCCTGGTATTCTGAAATGAAGTAGCTGAATTGATATGTGAAATTGCAACACACCGTCTTGGTCAGTTCTTTGTTCCACCGCTGTAGTAAATGGCCCTATCCCGGCAGTGGTAACTGCTGCCACTCTGCACCGGTAAGAGTAGTATGGGTGTAGGGGTGAGGCAGTCATTGATGTGCGAGTGGAATTATACTGCATCTCTCTCCCGGTCTCAACTTCCACAATTGTGGCTCTGTATTCCAAGATTTCGCCATTCTGGTGTTCTGCAGGAGGGGGGCTCCAGAATAGTTGTAGGCCCATGGAATCAAGTACAGTGACAGTGAAGTCATCCGGTACAGCTGTTGGTACTGTTTGGGGGAGTAATCATCGTGGGTTAATAAAGAGCCTGGCCCAAAGACTATGATGATGGTTCTACAATAGTCTTGCTGTTCACCATGCAGTCCAACAAATCTCCTTACCATCTGTGTGTGTTTGTACAGTGATTGAGGTGCTGAATGGTCCATCTCCAACTTTAGTCCGAGCTGATACAACAAAGGTGTAGGTACTGAATTTTTCAAGCGAAGTTACAAGTAGTCGTGTTGACACGTTTGTGGTGTTTAGTTGGTAAGTGTCCCTCTGGGGATTGACTGGAGTCACTAGAACAGTGTAGTTGGTGATGATTCCATTCTGATACTCTGGTAGTGGAACATCCCACGTCAAGGATACAGAGGACGAAGAAGTGACCGATGCTTGAAGGTTACGTGGAGGGCCACTTGGAACTGCAAATGGTAGAGGGTATACATGCAGTATATTTCTTGTCGAGTCCAAGCTACAACATGGAATTGTATGCAGTGTATATTTCTGAAAAATAACACAAAGAGGGGAAATCAGAACTTAGAGTTTGGGGTGGGGGGGGGGGGGGGGGGGGGGGGGGGGGGGGGGGTTGAAAAATCTCTATAGAGGCCCCACAAACGAAACCCTGCATGTATATACAAGACATAGTTATTACCATTTTCAGGCATGTTGACTGCGATCACACTGCTGAAGGGTCCAAGACTGATTGTATAGGCTGCAACTGAGCAATTGTACTGGTAGTACGGATGTAAGTGTGGAATGATAATGAATGTATGAGTGGAAGTGAGTTGGAAATTCCTCCCAGTTTCATTTTCAGTGATATTGATCCGGTACTCTCGGATAAGACCATTCTGGTACTGGCTTGATGGTGGCTGCCATGAGAGACGCAGTGTGGTGGAGTTGAGGGGCACTCTTTGCAGGTTGCGGGGAGGCTGGGAGGGAGCTGAATGAGGCATACGTACACATGAAGAATTAGGATTTTGGATTACTTCAGTGTCAAAATTCGTAATGTACATAGTAATCAAGTAGACATATTTTGTTACCGTATGGTTCTGGATTAAGCACTTTAAGGGCTAACAATTCCAGTCTGAATGCAGCCCTCTGACCCAAATCTGGTCTATTATTCTCCTCTTTTACTGTAATCTTAACTACTGTCCCCATACCCGATGTTTTCCAACAGTGCAGTCAATTTTCAGTCTCACATACCATCTTCCAAAGTCCTCACTGTGGCCATCTCGCCAAATGGTCCCGTTCCATTCACGGTCTTTGCGGCCACCATTGAGTAATAGGTTGTGTATGGAGTTATCGATGCTGCAGTGACGTTGAAATAGGTAGTTTCAACACTGTGGTTAGACTGTCTCCCACTTTCAGCCTCAGTGTGAACCAGGTAGCCAATGATGATGCCGTTCCTCTGCAGCGTGCTGGGCGGGTCCCAGCTCAGGAAAGCAGAGTGAGAGCTGGTGGACACAGCGACAAGATTCAGTGGAGGACCACTTGGCACTGGGAGGAGGAGAGTTGTGGGTGGAATGCTGTTGTTATGGTAACTAAGAGTATTGAGTGGCAGGTGCTGTGGCATATTAGCTTAAGGCTACTATTTATTGTGGGTACTAACAATTTTAGCCAGAGAAGGTGAATTTGCATTCGTTAATAGATGATTATACATCACAATGAAAATTTATGACTGACTAAATCACGGAAATCAGTTCCTGCCAATCTGACATAGCTACGTACCTTCAAATGCATGGCTAAACTTACTACTCGCAATTATTTGAAACAGACTTGTACGTACCATCTTGATAGGTTTGTACCACGATGATTGCACTCAAAGGACCCTGGGCTACAGTAACTGCAGCTACTGTACACTGATATGTAGTGTAGGGACGGAGGGAGGAAACTGCCAGTCGAGTGCTGGTCGTTACAAACTGTCTCGGTGCGTTTGTGATCACGTCAGTCATATTGATTCGATATCGTCGGATTCTCCCATTCCAGTCCTGGGACGGTGGGGAGCTCCAGTAGAGAGACAATGAGGTGGGGCCAGTTGCAGTGCCTCTTACACTCTGGGGAGCAGCGGTGGGTGCTTGGGAGGAGAGAATAATAGGAAACATGTTAATCGACACATCAGTGAGATTGGAGTGTCAAACCCAGTTCAACTTTACTTACCTGTCTCAAGCGTGCGTGTGCTAAAACATGCCCTTGTGCCCTCAGCCATGGTGGTAATAGCTGAGATGCAACAGTAGTAACGTGTGTAGGGGTGTAGACCAACCATGCGAGTGGAATTGCCTGTCGTGTGATGAAATTGCAGTACGCCTGAACCCAAACGGGAGATATTGTATCTCAGGATGGCTCCATATCTCTGTGTAATGAGAGGTGGTGACCAGGAAATGCTCAGGGTTGTAGAAGTGCGGGCAGTGATTCTAACACTTCGTGGAGGGCCTGTGACAGCTGCATCAACAGATGAAACAATAGTTGACATAACCTGTCAATTTTCACAAGAGTACTGATGTATCACAGCACTTACGTTGTTGGCAGCGGACGCCAGCGTCCTCTCTGTGGGAACAACTTCGAAGGTTGTTGACACTCAGATAAGTGCAGCTGGCCAGCCTTGCCTCACTCCCCCCACACTGAGCATTGTCCATAACAATTGGTACAGTTCCCTGCCCAAAACTGGCACGGGAAACAGACTGAGCATCTGAGAAACAGAAAGTGGACTTTCTCAAATGCCATCAATCTCTTGATGTTATTTTCGCTCACTCTGAGTTGGGTATCCCAGTTGTCTGCAGACTACCCCACTGTCCCTGCTATCCCATCCATCATCACACACAGTGCCCCAGCGGCCAGATAAACAGATCTCCACACGTCCTTCATACTGAGTTGAACCACCAACCAGCCTTACACTATTCTCCACACACTGGCTGCCTGTATAAACAGATTAAAGATGACTGTGATATTGATATTTCAGTATCACTCAACAGCATCATACATTGTTGGCTTAATTATTGTGAACGCACATCTGATTCCTGCATCTTCATGATGCCCACAGTTGTGCTGGCCAATAGTGCGATGAGTACACTTTACAAGTCTTGTCTCATTGCCTCTGCAGTACACATCGTCTAGCAGGATTGGGCCACTCCCACGACCAAACCGGGCACGAGAGAATGCTTGAGCACCTGCAACACAGATTCACAAAATTTCCTCTTCTCCCGTGCAAACCGTATAGTACACAATGGCATGGCTAAAGAAGTATTTAGCTAGTAGCTTAATTCTTGCAACTTGCAGAAACAGAGTTTGATTCTGTCGTTGTTTGTATAGCTACTACAGTTCTGTCCTGCTATCAGTGTCTGGCAATACTACTGCTAAATATCTGCACCGGATAATATTACACAATTGTGCATTACGTCACCAACTACAGTATATTGGATAGCCTACATGTGACTTACTGCCCAGTGGACTGTTGTATCCCAGCTGTGTGCACACAACTTGTGCATCAGAGTTGCCCCAGGAGTCATCACACACAGTACCCCAGGCCTCATTCCAGCAAACTTCTACTCTTCCCTCGTACTGTGACAGGCCTCCAACTAGTCTGATGTCTCCATTCCTGCAATATCCTAATTTATTGATGGAAAATTCCACTGAGTATAAGCAAAAAATGTGGAAACTGTATCAAGATTTTGAAGCTATACATACCTGGTAAACTAAATGAGTAACTGTTGCATTAATTGACTCACGTTCCCTGCACCTGACACCAGCATCGTCCGCATGTGAACAGCGGTCGTATTGACCAATGCCATCGTGTCTGCAGTCAACAAGTCTGGACTCAGTTGCTGTGCAGGTCAAGTCATCAAGAAGGGTAGGACCCGTCCCTCGGTCAAAGTAGGCATTATGAAAAGTGGTGACAGCTGTAAGCAGAATTAATATAAGAATAATTATGCGTTTCATGAGTTTCCAGAGATGCTAGCTTCTATTTCAGAGCTTACTGAGTCGTGAAAATCCCAGCTGCCAGCAAGCCACTTTAGCATCATTAGTTGACCACCCTCCATCACACACAGTGCCCCAGGTCTCGTTCCAGCAAACCTCCACCCTTCCCTCTAGCTGGGACTGTCCTCCAACCAGTCTGAGTTCCCCATTCTGGCATATCACTGCACACAAGATTAACCCACAAATATCAATATGCAACAAACTGTGATGTGAATCTCAGCTTCTTACGTGTGTCACTGCAGAGAACACCAGCATCTTCGTAGTGTCTGCAATCACTCGCATCTCCATCATATGCACAGTCAACCAGCCTGTACTCAGACCCATTGCAGCCAAGTTCATCCAGGTATATTGCTCCCTCTCCCTGACCAAACCTGGCCCCCCCATACGATGTGGCATCTGAATAGAGCCATGCATGCACTGATCAGTGACAATGTACCAGTATAAACATTGCATGTAATTCATGAATATCCAGTATCCACATCGACCACTCCACAATTTTTCTGCATGCCAACATACTGTAGCGTGAGTATCCTAGTTGTCTGCAGGCCACACCAGCATCAATGTTCTGCCACAGATTATCACACACTGTACCCCAAGTCTCATTCAGACACACTTCCACTCTCCCCTCTAGCTGGTTCTGCCCTCCAATCAGCCTGATGTCTCCTTCTCTACAAAGGACTGCACACGTGCAAATGAGGAAGAATCTTGTAGCAAGGTAAACCACTTAAAGAGAGGAGTAACAAGTGGTCTAATTAAGTGAGTGAACAGCACCACCACTCCATACAAGTACTTGACATGTGCTCTTACAAGTAGCAATACGGCTTCAATCATTTGTATATGGGTGGTCCTACCAAGTGTGTACACAGATGTGGAATCACTGTGGATAATTTAGCTTAGACATTTGCTAAAATGCATCTGCAAGTTGCCTATAGAAGTGTTTGTGCATGCAACTTGGATCAAGTATTTTGATCAGCAGCTTTGTCCTTGATCACTTGCTCGTTCCCTTTCATAGATCACTGGAAGTTTATGAGGGTAAAATGGTAGCCATGCCTCCTTTGGTATTAAATTTTGTGTTAGTATATACTCTGTTGCTCTGAGCTCGTCTTGCTCCTTCTTTAAAAGAACTTTGATCCTGGTCACAAACACTAGATCTACATAGTGACACGTAAGTGGCTACCCCTTTACAGGCATGCAGTGTGTGACTGAAAGGACTGGCATCCTCAGCTCTGTAAAAGCAGCAACTCTGCAGCCAATTTAGTTCAAAATCAGGGCACCTATCATAAGGACTCAACTTGTATTACATTCTGCATGACTCTACAAACCATATAAATGTAACAGGGCCCCTCTTTTCTTTACTCAACCCCGTGATCATAGGAGCATGCATCCCGGTAATGCCTGGTGTAAGGCTATAGTTTAACTGCTACTGCTAGGAAGTAGCTGCCAATAACGGAGTTGTCATTGTATCAACCTAGTGAGGTTAACTTACATTCAGTATCGCATTGAACACCAGAGTGGGAGCAGTTGGTGGGAGCAGTGCTGTCATAGTTGCAGTCGTCTAATCTTCCCTCCTCCCCAGTGCAGTTTACAGCATTCATAGCTACTGAGCCACGTCCCTGACCGAAGTGGGCTCCTGGGATTGCTGAAGCATCTGCAGATTGCACGAGAGTGCATGGTTCAATAACGATTCATATGCCCCATCACCCTTAATGTTTTATAAACACAATAACTGATCACCATGAAACAGTGAAAGCCTCCAGCGATTTGTGTGTGTTTACATGCCATCACGAAGAACCATGCGTTCAGCTTATGGCAGTAAATTTAGAACAGTGCAGAGCAGCCTTTTTGAGTGACTGTACTGATCGTTTACCTGATACTTGTGGCCTCACATGCCAGTTTATACTCTGATAGTGTGAGCCCCCAGACTGTCTTATCTCTGAGTCTATGCAAACCCCAAACAGATGTCCCAGCAACTGCCCAACGCTTGTGGTTTAGGTACAGTGTAGGGCTGCCTCAGCCCTGGACATTACACATCAGGAGATTCACTAAAGTAGTGCTGTAATCAGATTGCAGTGTATATACTACAACTGGAAGCAGCAAGTGGGATGGGAGTCCAATGGGCCAGGAAGCCAGCAAGGAGCATGCAGCTACTACCTGCATGCAAAATGTATACGTAGCCATGGTGGTCAGATAGTTAATTTGCAACACCTAAGTGGACTGACTAATAGGTAGGGAAGTTTCCCTCAAAAATCCGCTACAAGTGAGCATCCAGGTACGTACCTAAAATTGCAGATTCCCCCCTCTGGTACTTCCCTTATAGAGCTATAATGAAATACAGCTCACCCCACCCACATGCTTTCGCTCCCAATTTCAGCTTTCACTTAATCTAAACAGTCTCTTTTCTCCATTCTACCCCCCCCCCCCAACTCCAGCACCACTGTTGCACAAAGAGCATGGTAAATAAATGAATACTGCACATCCTCAGAAGCGTGACTATTATTAATTTACGGATATGTTGTCTGCTTTGTGAACAAAATGAACAAAACGATTGTTTAAGATGATCTTCTACAACTTCTTTGTGAGACTCACTATGTCTTGAGAACCCCAGCTGTCTGCACACTACATTGGCATCATCGCTGTCCCAGTTGTCATCGCACACTGTCCCCCAGGCCTCACTGAAACAGATTTCCACTCTTCCTTCATTGGACAGTAGGCTTCCCAACAGCCGAACATCACCATCACTGCAATCTGTGCAACATGTTCAGAATGATCAGCACACAGATTGTAGGCATAAGTGAATACATGACTGTACATGTCATGTTTCTATGGAAACTGTTGTAGAACATTGAGTTTGGCTTCCTTACTTCTAGGCACACAGCGAACACTTGCATCCTCATAGTGGTAACAATCAGCAGTGTTGCTGTCATATGTGCAGTCAAGCAGTCTGCCTTCAGATCCAGTACATCCCACATCATCCAAGAGTATAGGACCACTCCCCCGACCAAAACGTGCTTGCAGAAGAGCAGATGCATCTATACAGCAGAAGAACATACAGTTAGCTACATTTCCTGTGTAAATATACACACTCGTTCCAAGTTGAAGGCAAACTGACCATTTTTTGAATAGCCCATTTGTTTGCAAACTACAGAGGCATCAGTCTGTCCCCAGAAATCATCGCACACTGTTCCCCACTGTTCCCCAATGCAGATTTCAACTCGTCCTTGATTTGGAAGCACTCCTCCCACAAGCCTCACCTCACCATCAGAACACACAACTGTGTGGAGATAGAAGAGGAGTTCACTTTCATACATACGTTGTGCAAATCAGCTTAGAGCCTGCTGACCGTCATCACAGTGAACACCTGTGTCTTCATGGTGAGAACAGTTGTGACGACTGTCATAATTGCAGTCGATCAGTCTGTTCTCTGATCCAGTGCATCCCACCTCATCCATTACTATTGGCACACTTCCCTGGCCAAAATGGGCATACCAAAGAGCAGATGCATCTGGAAAACAAACAACAAAACTGAGCTCACTCTACGGTCAGTTCTACTGCTACCGGTATGATTAAAACTGTTTGATCAGGAAAGTTTCACTGGAGATAAATGTCACATATACAGTTTGAATACAAATAGTCTGATCTATTTTCATGTAGCTAGCTACGCCCATGGATTAGTGAAAACAACTGTGACCCAGCAGGTTCCTCATGAAGTAAGATTGTAAAGTCCAATACTAGTTGTTACTACATATCGAGCCGCCAAAGGGTCGACGCGCCCTTGATCAGATCAAGTGCTCATCTACAAATATATTGTGTAGAGCCATTTATCTACTTGTACATGTACTTATAATTTTGTACTTGTGTGTTAGATGTCGTTATAATTCTTTCTCAGAACAGGTCTTGTACATGATTTCTTCTACAGTGAAAATGGGTACACTACGGTGAAATCAGTTTGGCTGCTCTAGCAATCACATTAATTAATCTTCATTTTACTTCTGCGAAATTAAGTTACCAGCTTACTGAATCTTGAGTAGCCCATTTGTTTGCACACCACAGTGGCATCAGTCTGTTCCCATGAGTCATCACACACAGTACCCCACTGCTCGTGAACACAAACTTCCACTCTTCCTTCCTTTGAAGAGGACCCATCCTCTAGTCTGACTTCACCTTCATCACAGACCACTGTCCCATGATGAGATAAGCCACATGTACACATTGACTATACTGTGAATACAATTGATACACCTGCAGCCCATATAAGCAATGCTTTACGCATTGTATGTGAGGATAACATGATACACACATTAAAATTAGAGAATCAATTCTCTTACCTGGATATTGACACTGAACGCTAGCATCTCGAGAGTGGGAGCAGGAACTGGTAGTGCTACCGTATCTGCAGAGGAGTAGTCCTTCTTCCGACCCGGTACATCTAACGTTGTTCAGGAGGATTGGTATGCTCGAACTTCCTTGACCAAAATGGGCAGACCGGAATGCAATGGCACCTATACATGGTGATGGCACCTTGCTCTCATGGTACAGAGGCACACAAACCACACAATATGCTGCCTATTATAGCTATAAAGTGTAAAAAGTATTAAAAATGTATGGGGATGTAGAGATAGCAGAACAGCAAAAAGTAAGAAAACAAGCAGGGATGATGGCATAAAACATCTTACATAACTTTCCACGTATAACGAGAAAAATATGTATGTATAGGGTGTTGTATACTGAACTGTTTTATGCCATCATCCCTGCTTGTTTTTGCTGTTATGCTATCCATACATCCCCATACATATTTAATGTTTTTTACACTTGTTTACCTCATTTTTGTAGCAGCAAACTTGATAGCGTTCACTCCGCACACAGTACACAATTTTGAGTTCAAAGTTCAAAGTTGCTCTACGCATGCGCACATACGAAGAAAATGGCGTCGTGCATGAAGCCATAGTTATCGAGTTGGCGGTTTCAAACGCCTCGTGAGACTTCGAAAAGCGATGGGGTCGTGCACTGCTCAGTGTAAAATGCTGCTGTTACCGTCGTGAGGGAGTCAGCCAAATTTGAACTAGCCCGTCTGAAGAAAAAAGAAGAAGAAGAAGAAGAAGAAGAAGAAGAAGAAGAAGAAGAAGAAAACCGATTTTGGCTGTTTGGCGACTTTTTGGCGCGGTACTTTCGCGACGGTTATTCACGACACTGGGAGTCTAGCCGATCTTCTTGGCCAGGAGAACACTCGAAGACGAATAGTAGTTGTCATGAGGGCTTATTTGCCCCCGTTTTTGAGATTTAGAGAGATTTTTTTGTATTATATTGCGTGTCGGTTGTATCCCTACATATATGGGAGTCTATAACGTATCCGACTCTATGATAAGTAGCCATCATGCAGGCCACTCCCACCCAGCTTGTGGTACTCTGTTGTACAAACGTTACCGAAGTAGTTAGGTGGATATGGCCTCATTGAAACATGCATGCAGAATAAAAAATTTAGTGCTCTGATGATTGATTGTTGATGATCTTACCATGGCGTGAGTAGTCCAACTGCTTGCAAACCACACTGGCATCATATGTGTCCCAGTGCTGATCACATACAGTGCCCCACTGTCCATTTACACACACTTCCACACGGCCTTCATATGCTGTGCTACCACCAATAAGCCGCAAGGCTCCAGTCCTACACAAAGCTGCAAATGTAGTGCAAACAATTAAATTGTGCTGTATATATGCATACAATTTTGCATACTCTGAAATTACCAACAATGACAATGAGCTATTACAGCTGGCTTACGAATGCACTGTGTGCCAACTCGTAGATATCCTGTACAGCAGGCAGAAGTTAACCTGTACACTGTACGATAGTTAGTAGTAGTTGATCGACGGTACATTGTCCTGAAGTTTTGTGAAGGGAATGAAGGCATCATGATAAATACATGTATAGCTATTTATAGCTATACAATGATACTCAGGGTATGAGGACCTTACTGAGCAAGCCAGCATCCGCGATTGAAGGCCTGGGTACAAGGCTACCTCACTAACTGCAAGGTGAAACTCAACCAGCTTTACAACCTTTTGGATGATTGTTCCCAACTTTCCCACTTCTTCTGGACCTAAATTATTGTTTGTAAATCACATTCACTCATGAAGTTCATTCCCATGCACTTCACTTTCACAACCTACGTTCCAACATTTACTGTAACTGGGTTTTTTTTCTGTCCGCCAATAGTTTGTGGAATAGTCACCAAGAGGTATTTATTTGCACATGTCCCAATTATTAAGCGTGCTGTATTGAATTATCTCGCACACTAGTCTTCTGGTTCTTGTCCCTGTATTAATGTTTTGACGGTACGTTGATTAGTGTACGTAGCGGCTATAGCCAATGGCAGACATAACCGTAAATTACAACAACAACGACAAACTTGCACAGATGTATGACTATCTCTATAATTGTAGATGTAGCTATCGCACTGAGCTCCATGAGAATAGCCGTGGCGTTAAGTACCTGCTACACCTTGACCACCAGAAAAGTCCACACCCGTAGTAGTCCGCATACGATGATGTGGAATAGACGACGTAGCCCTCTGTCCGGCTCGTCAATGTGTAGCAGACTCTGCAGTCATACAACAGGTCGTGAATAGTCTTGGAAAAAAATATATTAACGCGTACGTACCCATTTGTCTGAGCCTGACAGTCCTGGCAGAGTGCTAAAGCCATCACAACTGCTACTGCTAGGTAGCTAGCTAAAGTCGCCATTATTTCAGCCCCTCCCAGACAAAACTTTAATGGAAACTGTTTGCGCAGGTAGTGCGTTGGTGGGCCTGAGCGAGCTCATATAAGCGAGCTGTAATATTAAACCGGAGGTGGATGTGAAACGCTTCCGTTTATTGCGTCATTGCAGCGGGTGTAATGGTTAGTTTACCGAAGTTTGCTAGCCCCGCTCCGTTCGAGGAGAAAGAGGCAAGTTACTACTGCAAAACCAGTGTACCGTGGTTTCTGATGTTGAGAACGATCGTCAACAACCAGTTGCCTTCCTCTGTCGCCGAAATAATCTCAAACAAAGGTTTGTGTTAGATACACGCAGCGGTTGCTTAGTGTAGCTAGCTACTTGGTCGTAGCTGCTCGTTCATAATCAATCCAGCTACATGTGGCAACTAATAAGAAGGCGACAGTGCTCAAAGGTGCTATAGTTGGCCAGCGGACTGTCAGTTTTCCGTATAATAGTCCGATATACCCCGGCTGCAACAATTATTTCGTGTCCTCTCCGCTGATGCGTAGCGTTTCACATCCACCTCCGGTACGCGGTTTATATTATCATTTACGGCGTACAACCTTCTTTCGTCATGCATTGGTAAAAATTAGTCCACATGCTGTTCTGTTCAATTGCAAGTCCAATGGATACAACAATCATGTGGCAACTAATAAGAAGGCGAGATTTCATCTGTCCATCGATGGCTAAAATCGACTGAGAGGCCCAGAGGTGTCAGTGAGGCTTTTTCTAGTGGATACGTAACAATAGCTATATAAGTGTGCGGTGGTGCACTGGTAGATCTAGAGTGAGAGTCTCTAGTCCTCAACTCAGGCTCCCTCCTATCATCAGTATACTCATTTGTCTATCTTCAAAGAGCCCATCATTTGAGAAATTTTCACTTCTGTACATGTGGGTTTGTAATGATGAGTGCAACTGTATGCCGGGTACTACCTTACTGGACATAATTATGCCCTAATGGCTTCCTGACATCGCTAGCCATATTCAATACATGTTGATTTCATAACCCAGTGGAAACTTGATTTTGATCATCACTGAACTCGCTTGAGTTACCGTAAATCATGAAATGGCATTACTCAAACGCCAATTCAGTTTCAAGCAAACCCCATAATTTTGGGGCGCCATCTCAACGCGCATTGCAAATGATATGTATAATGTAGTCTATTTATGTACCACGTACCATTTACCTAGCTACTCCTCCAACACTGTGTCTCGACACTCCGGTGCCGAGACAAAAGGATGTGTGACAGTAACCACACAAGCACCTGTGTGTGTCCCACTGGCTGGACAGGGAATGACTGCATGTTTATATGAATGACTGTACACTACTATAGCCCAATAGACTTGCACAGCAATGAGTATGGTCTGGAGCACGTCTATGAAGTGCCAGGATATGGTGATGGAATAATCAAAATGACTACTACGAACTCACAACTGCAAACTGATTCATTTGTTGCAGGAGTGTACAGTTGTGTGTCTTTCTGGAGCTAGACCATCACTGAATGTGATTTATTGTGTACTTTAGTTGTAGCTAGCTGGACTTTATTGTGTACTTTAGTTGTAGCTAGCTATGTCGAACTACTGTTTAAACTGTCGTAGGCGACTAGGAGTGGTTATGAGTGCGAGAATAATGTGAATTGCGAGTTTCTTTTGAGTGGAATGACTCACACGATACATTATGCATTACAATTCAACTTAAATGTTCATTCAAGAAGCCCACAATTAAGGAGTGCACGTGATAATATGCAATACATAATATGATACATCACACTACACTGGTACAGAATTTGGCCAAAGAGTTATGTCAGATTACAAAGCTCATAGTTCATAGCCACGCCCACCAATTGGGATACAGAATACAAACAGTGAAAACGGATACATACCAAACAGCTGACAGTAAGATGGGTAAAACAGTTCAGTTCAGTCAAGAGCGCATATGTAGACTTATGCGCTCTTGGTTTAGTCCATAGGTACGACTTTCACATGAGACCTTGTTAACTGAAAATCCTCTGTTAATAAACAGACGAAGTCTACCACATCTGCATGGCATAATTATTGATGTCACATGTCGGCCACACATGCTTAAAGTAGTTGGGGTATTATTCTGCGCAATCATGTTGAACAGGTCTGATTTGCAAACACTGGCATGCACAATAGATGAAAGAGG
The DNA here is from genome assembly GCA_963931865.1 of Axinella damicornis. NCBI lineage: Eukaryota > Metazoa > Porifera > Demospongiae > Axinellida > Axinellidae > Axinella > Axinella damicornis. The sequence continues at coordinate 5,054,845 of OZ007507.1, forward strand.
CTTCTTGCATCATTGACTGCTTCAGAACACAAGTCCAGCACATTTGTTGGCTCCAGTGATCGTATAGCGTCCGTGTTCCCTAGCTCTGTTCTCTGGCCCAGTTCTCTATTCTCTCCCAGTTGCTCCCTTGTCCCATGTTAACCTTGTACTCTGTTCTACCATTGTTGTTCTCCATTTCTCCATGTTCCCTTTATTCTTTCAGTTCTCTGTTCTCATTCTCCCATTTCTCTGTTGTCTCTGCATGCATGTTCTTCCCGTTTGCGATTCTGTTCTCTCTAAGTAACTTGAATGCCTGTGGATCAAGGAATTATTCATTCCCATATATCGCTTAGACTATATCACAGGGAAAAATGTCCAAATTACTAACGTAGAAATTGGTACAAAAGTGTGGTAAAATGAAACTTGTGGTACAAATTTGTAGTGAAAATGTAGTGATTTTGTTGAGATTTTGTTTATTGCACAAGTGGAAAGATTGGTGCATGTACAAGCAATGGTCTTAAGTTTCTTTTCATCAGGCAAAATTTTTTGATGCTATGATAAAAAAAGGTGAAAGTTTAAAATTCATACAATTTCACCATGTTTTTGTACCATTTACTACGTTAATTTTTCCCTGTGCTAAGTCCTTATGCTAACTGTGTGTTCTGTGAGTATGTTACAGGTTGTAGTGCATAGCACTTGGAACCCCACTCTCTTTGTCATCATAGCTGCTCGGTTGTATAGCTATATATAATTTTATCATAAAAGTACTGAATGAAGACATGATGAGCGGCTCGGGGAGGGAGATCCATATAATCACAGTATTTGAATTGTGTTAAGCGCTTGTGCAGGTTGATGGAGAAGAAACTGCCTGTTGGTCCGCTGGGAAAAGTTGGGTCTCTGTGATACAATATCCACAGGAAAAAAACACAGGCCTTGTACAATGTATAATGTGCACATACTTGAATGCATGCAGCCTTCTGGACTCTAGGGAGGAAATTTTAACCGCAGATCCTGATACCCAGTATCCCACCTCCTAGTAATCACCATCATGGTAAACTTCTCCACATCTTCAATCATTCTCACTTCGTTACACATGAAAGTGCTTGCATATTCAAGATGCGGTCTATTATCATTGACTAGTACAACTGCAACAACATGTCACTATTGGCACTGTTGAACCTTCTGTAAAGGAGTCCAGTTATATTCCGAGCTTTTGAGCATGCAGATTGCATGTCTCAATATGCTCAAATGACATGTCACTAGAAAGTAGGAGGCCGAGATACTTGAAACAATCAACTTTTTCCATCTCAAAGCCACCGAGCTTTAAACTATATCAGGTGTAAATGGGTACCTCTTGCATGACACAACCATATCATTTGAATAGTGCATGCGAGTTATTGAGCTAACTTGCAGCATCAACAATAGAACGATAGGTTCCAAAACGTTTCGATCCAAGGGATCTTCATCAGTTGGAAATGGCTCCACTGTCAGGAATATAAATACAAGTAATGATGTCAGCAGGTATACGGATAAAAGGATGAGCAAAAATGAAAGTACAGGAAAGGAAGAACATGGGCAACAATTGAGTCCTACCACCGAAAAGAAAGAGGGGGGAGATGGGTGAGGGTGGGGACAAACGGCCTCCTTGCTGTTGACATCATTACCTGAGTTGTGCCCAGTGGAGCCATTTCCAACTGATGAAGATCCTCGGATCGAGGAACCTATTGTTCTATTATTCATGCTGTGAATTAGCTCAATAATCATTTCAATGCAGCAATGAGCCTATACACTCTATCATATTTGCATTCTGGTGAAGAGGCGGGGGAAGTTACAATGGTGGATCACTTCCATCCGTGAGGAACATGATATGGGTCTAGGACCTAAGATAAACAGCTCCTTCCACCTCTGCCACTGCTTCTCCCTCCACACTATGCTCCTTCCCAATAACAACACATGCAGTCTTCCTCTGCCCTCCAATACTCATCTAAACACTCTTCTACTCCCCCACTATCACATAACACACATTGAAGGGCGGTTCATCTTATAAAATAGACTTTGCGCAGTTTAAAGGTCATACTTTCCTACAATTTCACCATGTTGAGCGAATTGAGTTATAATGTCATCTCACCATCCACATTAATGGGGCACTGGACCTGCATGCATGAAAACCTTCTGTATTTGTAGATGCGGCATGGTTATCAAATCAAATGAACTGAAATACCAGCGATTTCAGGAATAGCCTCTTTCCCAGGCTCCTCGCTAACTGCAGCTGTTTGTCACATGCTGTACAAAATTGGGGAGAAGCCTGGGACCGGAATGAGGCTAGTCAGGAAGCCATCAGGCATACGTCCAGTACTACCGTAACCTTAATTTTACAAAGCCACCCTATAAGCTACACATTCAAAAAGCTAACAAACAAGAAAAATAATCATGGGCCCTTTGAAGGTAAAAAGAGGTGTAGCTAGCTAGTCCTTGCATGAGTTGTCAAAGCGCGTACATGTTAATTGTGGCTATAAAAGTGCTGTGGCAACAGTATGGAATGATGAATTTTTACCAATGCATGACGTAAGATTGCCGTAAATAATACGACGTAAAATTAATCACGGTACGTACGGGCTCGCTCAGGCACATCAACGCACGACCTGCGCAAAACGGTTTCCATTAAAATTTTGTCTGGGAAGAGCTGAAGTAATTGTAATGGCGACTTTAGCTAGCTACCTAGCAGTAACAGTTGTGATGGCTTTAGCACTCTGCGAGGACTGTCAGGCTCAGTCAACTGGGTGCGTTAATATTATTTTTGTCTTGTTTTAAGATTGAGTTCATGATTGTGAGTATCGTGACCTGTTGTATGACTGCAGAGTCTGCTACACAATGACGAGCCAGTCAGAGGCGTACACGGCCTATTACAGCTCATCGTATACGCAACGCTACAGATGCAGTTGGTGGCGAAGGTGTAGCAGGTACTTAACGCTATGGCTATTCTAATAGAACTCAGTTATTAATTTTGTACATTATAAGTAGCTTCATGTATGTATTTCATTTTTTCATGGTTTCATGATGGTTTCATTCCCTTCGTAAAACTTCAGGACAAGGTACCGTCAATCAACTACTACTAACTATCGTGCAGTGTACAGGTCAAATTTTGCCTGTTGTGCTGGGTACCAACGAGTTGGCAGTACTCTGTCTTGTGAACGTAAGTTCACATGATTATATCATTACACAACATCTCGCGGGGCCAGACCCACACGGAAGGGAGGGTCTGGTCAAGCATGCCTAGGTGCTAGCTCACAAGCTGATATTTTTCCTTCTCTACTTTAGCTGTTTGCAACCCAAGCTGTCGGTACTTGCAGGTATGCCATGCACCAGATGACTGCAGGTGTCCCACTGGTTACACTGGGGCCAGGTGTCAAACACGTACGTTGCACATGGATGATTCGCTTGCATGTGTACAGCGAAACCTCTCAATCGAGGAAGAAAATTTAGCCATATGCACAGCTAGATTCATGCACAGGTGGTAAATGATGATGTGGAACTATATTTGCTTCCATAATATAGCTGTTTGCCCAGGCTGTGATAGCAATCACATATGCACAGCACCAAACACCTGTGTGTGTCCCACTGGCTGGACAGGGAATGACTGCCACACAGGTATGCAAACCTTGCATGTGTGTGTTAATACTGAGCTATATGGTTTACTAAGCTTATTACTGCCAAACTCACAGATATCAACGAATGTGAGCAAAACACTGCTGGCTGTGAACGTGACTGCACAAATATTGACGGTGGCTACAGCTGCACATGTGGAAGTGGATACTCACTTGCAACTGATCTTCACAACTGCTTAGGTAAGCTATGTTGCAACATGTTGTCAATCACACTGGGGACTCAATTCACAGCACATTTTTGATGTATAATTTGTCCTAGAGCATGCATGCGTAAAGGAAGCACTGTAGTAAAACTGTAAACACATTTTCAGACTCATTTTACTGCAGATGTCACATCCATAATCATGAAAATAATCAAGTGTGCAATTATGAGTCAATATTATTGTTAGCTATATATAGTTTACTGAGAATTTTGGCTAATATGGGACATAATTGCACACTTGATTATTTTCATGAGATATATGCATCTCATAAAATACACTCCAGGTCCCCCACGCTATGTCACCCTTACTGCTCCAACATCTACCACACTGTTACTCCGCTGGAATCAACCTGAAGAAGATCCAGGCGATGGGACAATATCGCATTACATCATCTTGTGCGGATTTGGTGATGGTGATAGTCTGCAACCACGTGACGTGTCTGCTTCGACTCGAAGTCTCCAATTAACAGGCCTCCGTCCTTTTACAACCTACAAATGCTGTGTGTCTGCCCAGAGAACAAACGGCAACAGTCCAGAGTCGTGCAGCTTCGCAGTCACCCCACAGGATGGTGAGAAGTATAATTATTGTAGACTGAACCAAATTGTGCATATAGTCCACTGGTGTAGAAGAAAGAGTACTATATATTTCTAAGGAATCAGATTATTGCCGAGCGCATTAGCGCGAGGCTCTGAATGGGGGATCTATTGCTCACTATATACGTATGTACGTACGTACGTACCTACGTGGTACGTACGTACCGGAAGATTTCACTTTCACAGGTCATGTCACCATGCTCTAATATATTTTTTATACTTTTTTTAATAATAATTTATCTTTTTACCTTTACCATATATCCATTTGGTTGGTTGTTTTGTATCATTCAGTTTAAGCCTGCATGCAGGTGCTGTTTTGGTTGTATCACTTTCATTTCGCTGTATTCACGTAAAAAAGATAATTCTGAAGATGTCACGCTCAGGAATGTTGATAGGAATGTTGCGGGTTTCCTGCCGGCCAATTGATTTGCTGCGAGGGCTCGACGTATATAGTCTCGCGGGCCAGACGTTCGCGGCGCGCGGAGGGGAGGGCGGCGCGAACGTCTGGCCCGCGAGACTAGGCTCGACGGTGCGAGAACTACAACCTGGAGAAACAGATCAGTGGACGAGCGCGCGGTGCTCCAGGGCTTGCAGAGCTGGAACAGCTACATATGGAGTCAAACAGTCGACATCTGTTTATACCGCAACTCCACAATAATCTCGCGTAGCCAGAGGCTAAGGTACAAGCGAACAGGGCCTTCAGGGCTTGCAGAGCTAGAGCAGCTACATGTGGAGTCGAACAGTGAGTGTAATCGACATGTTTATCTCAGCTACCACACTCGCAAATTCACACTTAGCTCTCGTAAGCACGTGGCCAGGCTGCTCATGCGGCCGCGGCGTGCGCGCGAGGCAATTATGCGGATACGTATTCCTAGTAAGCAGCTATTCAGTCCTGCATGTGAAACCTGGACTTGCATGACTTCTCAAGACTTTGTTGGCCATGAAGAATAAGTCTTTCAGTGATCATCTGTAGCAACAGGATCATTCACTGGAATCTGACATTGGTCAAACAATGGATTCCAGATGAATTTCAGACAGACTCCGAGCTATACTTGTTTTAGTTTTGTATCTCTACATTTGCTGATAATAAACACATAATCCTATTCATAAACTCTACAGACTGATATCCATGCATAGTGTTGTAACATTCATTTGTTATTGCCTGTTGGCGTGAGTTAACATAATTATACCAATCTCGGTATATTAGAATATAGATCGGTATGTTGTATTGGCACAGACCCAACCTAGTACCTCAACATACAGTAGCAAATGAATGTTACCGCACTCTGCATATATAAAATGGATTTGAACACCCATTCATGCACACGATGATGTTATTGATACAATTCTGGTGCATGTGTGGCGAAAGGATAAATACATTAGCAATCTGGAATTAACAAAGAGACTTTCAGAGTGACAATAGGTAGGAGGTGAGGTAAGGTCTGGGGATGAGGCTTATACTGCACCATAGGAAACAAAAGAAGCTTGTTTCCAATGCTTTGCTGTTTATGTATCTGATTGTTCCATGTGTTCATAGAAGTGTGTTTATGTATCTGATGGTTAAGTGTGTTTATGTGGCTCATCTATAGAAGTGTGTTTATGTGGCTCATAGAAGTGTGTTTATGTGGCTCATAGAAGTGTGTTTATGGTTCATAGAAGTGTGTTTATAGCTACAACTGATGGTTCACAGAAGTGTGTTTATATAACTGATGTTTCACAGAAGTGTGTTTATGCATCTGATGGAGCATAGAAATTTGTCATTTATCGCTTTGCTGTTTATGTGTTCACAGAAGATTGTGTTTCAAGTGTGATGTCTTCATGGCGTGTGCCATGCATGTGATCAGAGTTTGATCCCCTCCCCAGTCCCTGATGGTGCTCCTACTGGGATCATGGTGACTAATGTCAGTAGCCATGCTCTTCTGATACGGTGGTCACCCCCAGACGTTCCCAATGGGGTCATCACTGCCTACACCATCTACGTCATATTCAACATTCCATTTGACTATGGGACAGTGATGCTAGATGGATTGACCTTGAACTACACTCTTACTCACCTCTCCCCTCACCAACTAGTCAGAATTCAGATGACAGCTAACACAAATTTGGGAGAGGGACCAAAGTCTACCACTGCAGAAGGAAGAACCAATCCATCAGGTGCAAGATTTACGTATGACTTCTTGTAGGAATCAATCCATGATCCTGCCTCTAGTAGCTAAGTGATAATAGTTTACTTAGCAGTGTACGTAGTATGTGAATTGCAACTACAATTTTAATGCAGTTCCCACAGCAGTCACAGCACTCATTGTGAATGTGACCTCCGCCTCTTCACTGCAAATCTCATGGGGACCCCCTGAGATTCTCAATGGCATACTTACACACTACAACTTAACAGTGACCAGTGAAAGTGATAGCAGCCAGAGGATATGGAGGGTCCAATACAATCAGCTAATGGAAGTAAACGTGACTCATTTGGGTGAGGTTTGATTGTAATGTCAGCAACAAGCTATTATCACAGTGTGTACAATGGTTGCTAATAATTATATGTAGGCTTCATCCACAGTGAACAATGACAACACGCTACTAGCTACCTCTCCTCATTCAGTTTACATTACGTACTGATAGTTTATATCCATGAAATCTCTTTCCATCCTGGAAATCTCTTTCCATCCCGGAAATCTCTTTCCATCCCATAGAGCCCCATATCCCTTACATTATTGAGATTACTGCAGCTACACTGTGGGCAGGTCATGGGCCGGCCACCAGTGACACTGTCTTCACTCAAGAAGGAGGCAAGTATATTTGTACGCCTGAAATGCAGCAACGACAGTGCTGCTGCTGCTGATTGAATAATATCACATCTGTATATATCTTGCAGTTCCCAGTGTTGCACCAACAGTTGCTACGGTGAGGCGTGTCAGTGCAACTACTGTAGTTCTGACGTGGGACCCGCTATCGCTAGTGGAAAGTCGAGGATTCTTGACAGACTACAAAGTGGCTTACTTGGACACACTAAGAAGCAGTTGTCCACATATTGATCATGATCTTGAAACGATGAGTACCACTTTGTCAGTGGATAAGGAGAACTCACAGACAGTGATCAGCAACTTAGACCCAGGATTAGAGTACTGTGTGGCTATTGCAGCCAGTACAGTGGCCGGGACCAGTGACTTCAGTGACACACAGAAAGTGCCTTGTAAGTGCATGAAAAACCACCGACTGTGCTTGTGTGTTATGATATCACCTTTCCTTCTGCGAATTCATTCCGCAGTGGTTTCAAATAGCTTGTTCCAGCTACATCTGTCTGGCATCCACACTGAGTGTGCTGAGTGGGCAGTAAGTATACCACATGCACTGTGTGTTTAAGGGTACACTTATCTTGGGATACAACAGTCCATGGAGGAAGCATGCAACATGTTTGGCCACAGCTATATAGCATGTATAATATATTGTGTATCATCGTATTTTCACGGAAATATATAGGTGTGGGTGTGAGCGGGGTGGAGGGGGCTCCTGCTTCCAATTCCGCCACCTAATATAATTATCAGTTAGATCTAAGCTCAATTGATTCCCTACAAATACTGTACATGTGAGTCATGAGTACATTCATGAGTACAGTACTAGATGGTTGCATGCAAGCTATTATAGGACAATGAGGACACCATCTTCTCTGCAGACGTGATTGTCACTTATCAAGAACAATGTTTTCCACTTCCATGTACAGAATTCATTGGAGAAATTGTCAGATTTGATGGAACTTGTAACTCTACAGCTGAACGAGTTATGTAATTGTAGCCTTACAACTGAGTATATTGCAGAAGGGAGGCTTGTCTGCAACCCCGAACAACCAGGAGAGGTGATACTTCAGGGGAGAATCATAAGCATCACTGGAAAGAACAGCACAGATCTCCTGATGGCGCTGCAGGCATGGGTGCTTGACGAGCCCAAGGTTGTCGTCCAAGGAGTTCGATTGAAAGTTGATCCAGAATGTTCAGTGGAACTAGAGTATCTTGGAGACACCAAATGTAGTGCCGATAGTGTGGTAGTACTGAGCTTAGTACTTCCTGCAGTTGGAGGAGGAACTGTAGGTGCTCTAGTAATCGTGCTTTTTGTTTTCATTGTTGTCAAAGTCTGTGTGAAGAAGAAGAAGCGGACCAATTGTAGCCCCAGTGTGGGAACAGACCAGGGCAAGTAAGCCAGTTTTATCATATAATTACCAAATGCCATGCAAACAATTCCAAGGTATATAATCAAATTTCAAGGCATTGTTTATCATTCTCTATAGCCAAGTAGTATGTACGTAGCTTTATATAGCATGATCAATGTGATCTGGAAGCATAATTTATGTATTGTGCATGCACTGACACAGCAGCTGCATTTGACATTACAAGAGCTGTTAGTAAACTCCTTCAATGATCACCATCGACAATGGCTTGGCAATAAAGCTTGGCAATAATTTTGCTGCAAGTTTGTAAGAAGGAACTTTGTGACCATATAAATTGGTGGCCACAAGTGCATGATTCCAGCACAAACTTTTGTATGCAAACATCTGAGCCAACTGCAGCTTCCTCTCTGATTATCAGTCCCCGATGCCCAAAATTAACTATTGCTGTCTCTTCAGTTGTCTGTCACAAATGCACTGCATGCATGGGTCAGACAACCAACCTGTTACAGTGAAAGGACCCAAGCATATAGCCATGGCCTACATCCAATATATACATGCCCCCCACTTAGCTATATCTTCTGCAGGTCAACAACTACTCTGTCAACAAACACAGAGACGAAGATCAGTAAAGAGTTGGCCAACTTCTGCAGATCAAAACCAGCTGTACCCCCAAAACCAGAGGCCAGAAAAACGGTACACTACACTAGCCCAAGGAACATGCACAGAAAGGAGTATGATCCGGAGCACATCTATGAAATGCCAGGATACAGGGCAGGATATGCCGGTGGAATGAAACCAAAAGACTATGAACACTACTACGAACTCACCGATGCTATCTGATTCACATATTGCACGATTGTGTGTGTATATAGTTAGTTATCTGCATCACTGAGCGGGTTTCATTGTGTATTGTATTTTAGTCGTAGCTATATGTAAGTCGAACTAGCTACAGACTTCTCTGTTTATTATCATAGGACTATAGCTAGTTGTGTGTTTGGTTTGAGTGAATTTTTTTAAAGGAAATGAGCAGTGTTGGAAAAAAAATACAAATTATTGAGCTCAAGTCTGTAGACGGTAGTTAGGGCTCAGGCATGGATGCTGCTTCAGGTAGCTATGACAGAATTGTTCCTCGTTGTCGAACAGGTCAACAGGGGGTGTTGATTTCAAAAGGGAAGAACGGGCCCCTCAATGCTGAGGCTCAAGCATTGCATGGCTGACTGTAGTAGTGAGCAGTGAAGGAATTGCTGCAGTGCTGTACCACTTGCAAAATAGAGCCATCCATGATGACAATTGCCAGGTAGTACTATTTGTGTGAACAATTAATGGAATGGCTGTATAACAGCATGTTGTAAACTGGCTTACCCCTGTTCATATCCCTGTACTTGGGACTGATACTCTGATCTATCCTGTACTTGGCATCGATACTCGGATCTATCCTCCCACTAGTGTTTCCCTATACATGACACTGATACCCTGCAGGATCTAATATTCTATCCTCCCACTAGTGTGTCTCCGCTGATACCCTGCAGGATTTAATATTCTATCCTCCCACTAGTGTGTCTCCACTGATACCCTGCAGGATCTAATATTCTATCCTCCCACTAGTGTGTCTCTATACATGACACTGATACCCTGCAGGATCTAATATTCTATCCTCCCATTAGTGTGCACGTGTCTCTATACTTGTTACTCACAACCTGAGCTTGCATGTGCTCTCTGCACATGCTGCAGCTTGGCCGTATTGTTGTGTTATAATTATCTGTTCTCGATCAGCTCAGTTAGGACCACCAACAGCATTTCTAGAGGCATAGCTACATTCCAACCCTTCAGAGTTTAAATGAGGGTGACAAACACAGTAGTCATACATGTCATAGTGAATAATTGATGAAACTAGAGGTGTTCATAGAACACATACCCCGCGCTGAACGTCAGGATGCATGCGGTGCAGCTACAATCGACGTGACATCTCTGGCGATGTGCATCGAACAGGGCGGCTATTGCGTTAGCCTCGTTCCCAGGCCCCTGGGAACGAGGCTACTATCGCATATACTGTGGCCAGCCATATCCAAGGTGTGGGAGTGACCGCTTACCGTATATACAACATAATTATATTGTGAAGCTGGAGAGGTGGGGCCAAACGTTACGAATAATAGGAAATAGCTGGAAAAACAGCCGAAACAATAGCCACGATGTCTGTGAAGTACATAGATCGTGAGAAAACACTGTTTCCTAGCGGTCATCTCGAAGCATGAAGTTTCCAAATGCACTGCGTGTCTTGTTCTTGATGGGACTCTGAGGTCACGAAGAGGTGGAGCCAATGTTATGAATAGTTATGAAAAGTAGGAATTAGCCGAAATACAGCGAAACGGAGCGCCTTGACTTCAGTCAGGTACATATAGAGCAGTTTTTTTCTATTTGCTATTGTTTGACTCCATTTCGATGGTTTATGAGGGTCTATGTGGCGAGATTTCAATTTTTTTCGCCTGACAGACAGACGACAGACGACTGACTGACTGACTGACTGACGGACAAAACCGATTGCTTAACCCCGCTTCGCGCATGCGCGCGCGGGGTAATTACCATGACTGTATTATCCTTGTGTACAGTCAAGAGTGCATGATGACAATCATTGCCAACGATATGCACTTTGGTACACTCTGATAGACAGATTTTATCACAACGGCATGAAGAAGACTTGTCACTACATATTTGGCCCAAAATGTGATGGGGTAAATACTCATATGTTTCATAAACTTTAAGAAACTAGTGATGGAGGGTGGTAACATGTACCGGTACAAGGAGGGTGGGAGGGTGCATGACCACTGCAAGATGAGGGTGTCACCCTCATAATGAGGGTGGTCTGTAGAGGTCATTTTCAGCCTCTAGAGCCTACAGATACACAACTCTAACCACGCTTACCAATTATTAGAAAATGCTAACCTTCACATGTTAGCTAGCTACAAGCTGAAAAACGGGCCTTGAACACTGGAAAAATGGAGGCCCTAGCGACAAGCTAGACTTGTTTCTAAGTCCATTTATGACAAAAGGACAGCAATGGTCCTCCCACAGGCTCCCAGTATACCTTTCTACTGTTGAGCCCGGACACAGCCATGCTTTCAGCCTTCCACCTTGCATTATAGCTAATCGATAGTACTAATTGCTGTATTGCATGAAATTTTGACCATTAAAACTGGTAAGACATACTTCTAGAAAGCATAATACTGGTATAACATGGGAGTAGCATAGGCAAAAGCATGCATAATTGGGCAGGGCCTACACATGATCTGGCCTCTGTGGAGTGTAGTCATCCTCAGTAGACCTATGAGTAAACAGGTGGTGCATTCATGACAATCAGCTGCAGCTACGTATGTATACAGATAGATTTGCAAATATTTTTTACGAAGTCACTTTAAGCCTTTATTCCCATGCAGGTTTTGACACTCAAAACTTCAGGCAAGAGACCTCACAGAGATTCATAGCTCATTGCCAATGACCAACCACCCATGCACACAGACTCCACCCACCTCCCCCTGTCCAACCCTGTGACCTGGTACCGAGACTATAGTATTGTACCATGTAGCTAGTATGACATATCCTCTTAGCTCCTTAGGATTGTCTTGGTTGTTTCTTGTTTTCCTTGTGATCCAGAAAGTTTTTTTCACAGCTATAGTATATACACATTTTCACCTTTGATGACAAACAATGGAGCAGTTTCCATTGAGGCAATTGATGCCATCAGTCAAGTTGACCCAACCAACCCCACGCAACGTTAACACAGACCCTTGGGAAAATACAACTGATGATTACTCCAGGTAAGGTACATCTGACTACTAAGTTCGTCCATGCAGTTCCTGCAAGTGATGAAACTTTGGTGATTGTCAACCATGTGCAGGTAATGGAGTGCTCTCCAGCTAAAGGACACTGGTGAGACATGATCGAGTGCATACCTTCTGACAATGCAACCACCACTGTCCTTCCACCTAGTACTCCTACAACCATGCTGCCTGAGTTGGTACTGCAGCAGACTGCGGGTTCTACTACTTTCTAGTATACTGATTCCTTATTATACAAGAAAGCGTACTGAGTTTTCTTTTAAAAGTCCTTCAGTGAAGTCCTACGCTACCTCTCGAAAAGTGGGGAAATTACCCCTTCTCATGCAGTCCTATCACATGGGTAATGTGAGGTGGGAGTACAACATGCCATCATGATTTAATTGAGAATGTGTTTAGCATGTAAGGGCCATCACCACATCAGTGGTAGTATACAACGGTACAAAATATAGATATTATGGTTGTTACGTGTACGTCATGCCTCTGAGCATGTGAAGTAGTATCATTGAGCATGCCCCTTGACATTTCAAGTTTACAAGTTACATGCATGTACCATATTAGCATTTTACTCGTCATGTATCCTTTGCAAGGCCTATAATTGCTATAATAATATGACAAGCATGATTACAACAAGAATGATTGCAACAGTATACCACAATACTAGGTGAAGTAACATTCCAAACAGCTACTGCAAGTGAATGCATTAATTTGTGATGAGTCTGTGGTGGCAAGACGGTGTGATGCACACCATGGTGTGCATGTCTTGTGCAGTAATTGGTAACAATAGCGGTGCATTAGAGAAGTCAACAAACCCATGAATGATCTTGTAGCTACAGATGGCACATTTTAAGTAGCTACAGTCGTCTTCTCTCGTGAAGAGAGCAGAGGAATTCATACAGTGACTCACATCCCATCACCTGGTGTAGCTAGACCCTGCAGGAAAATCTCTGTACACAGTGTAGCTACAGCCTCAAGAGCATTTATGTCCTTGGTCAGGTGAGGGTCTCATTCAAGATCCCCATCCACATTAGCTAATGGGGCACTGGACCTGCATGCATGAAAACCTTCTGTATTTGTAGATGCAGCATTCCTGGGTTATCAAATCAAATGAACTGAAATACCAGCGATGTCAGGAATAGCCTCGTTCCCAGGCTCCTCCCCAACTATATTTGTCACATGCTGTATTAAGCTGGGGAGGAGTCTGGGAACGAGGCTAGTCAAGAAGCCATCCGGCAAGGCATTCCTCCAGTACTGTTGCCAATAGCTAGTACCATACCCTTATTTGTTGTATTTCCACCCTATAAGCTACTACACATTCAAAACTAACAAATGATGCATATGGGGCTCTTTGAAGATACAAATAGGTGCAGCCAGCTTTGCATGGTGTGTGCTGATGATAGGATTGAGCCTGGGTTGAGGACTAGAGACTCACTCTACGGTCTACCAGTACCACATATTCTTATGTATCCTCTGGTCACTAACGCCTCTGGGTATAGGCTTGGGCGGATTATGCTGGCATAATAATAGGTGCCAGAAAGCATTGAGCAAGGAATGCATGACGCATGATGGTATATACCCCGCGCCGCGCGCCGTAAATAATTAATTAGCTCGCTCAGGCACATCGTGTAAACGCACGACCTGCGCAAAACGGTTTAAAACTTTGTCTGGGAGGAGCTGTAGTAATGGCGACTTTAGCTAGCCTCCTAGCAGTGACAGTTGTGATGGCTTTCGTACTCTGCCAGGACTGTCAGGCTCAGTCAACTAGGTGCGTTAATATGTTAAGTTATGGATGAATGTGCGCAATCATGACCTGTTGTATGACTGCAGAGTCTGCTACACAATGACGAGCCAGTCAGAGGCGTACACGGCCTATTCCAGGTCATCGTATGCGGACTACTACTCGTGTGGATTTTTATGGTTGTCAAGGTGTAGCAGGTACTTAACGTGTACAATTCACATCACATAAGTAGCTAGGCCTACATGTATTTTGTTTTTTCATGATTGTGTGTCATGATTGCTTCATCCCTTCACAAAAATTCAGGACAAGGTACCGTCAATCAGTTACTACTAACTATCGTGCAGTGTACAGGTCAAATTTTGCCTGTTGTGCAGAGTACCAACGAGTTGGCAGTACTGAGTCTTGTGAACGTAAGTTCACATGATTATATCATCACACAACAGGGTTTAGAATGAGTATTTACATAGCAAAACTGCCTGGACTGTGTCACAATGATGCATATACACTTTAATAGAACCCAAAGAGGCAGACAATACATTAGCTTACCCCATGTGTAATGACTGTAGTAAGCAGCTGGCTATTGCAGGTAATATATAACCCATAGAGTGGCTACTCTAGTTTCAGTGAAATCTCATGCACTGCAAAATAACCAGGTAATACTAGCAGATGATGTATAGCTACCTGACTGATAATTATCATGAACAAACATGTATATCGTTCACCATTACAATGAGTCACTCCTTCAACTCCGTCTCACTTCATAACCTTTCCGTTAAAGCAGACACTTGTCTACTAGCTGAAGTATGCATGTGCTTGGTACTCCCCCAGTTAGGTATGCATTCATGCATCTGTTAGCTAATTATCCATTCATTAACCAGAAATGTAAGTTCACTGAAACTAGAGTAACCACTCTATCGTTGAGTGTTTTCCAGTGTACGTAATTACTTATCTGGCTACTTCACACAGCAATATGTGTTGACTGCGATACAAATCACACATGCACGAGGCCAAACAATTGTGTGTGTCCCATTGGCTGGACTGGACCTGACTGCCACACAGGTATACTTTCAATCTCTCCGTCATATCTGACATGCATTCAACGATTTATCTATAACCGTGTTCTCCTTGTTGTATGCAGATGTTAATGAGTGCAACCCAACTGAACTCTGCGAACAAACCTGTAAAACATTAGCTAATTCTTCCTGTAAAATAATATTAACATTAACCTCTTGTTGTATACAGATGCTGATGACTGCAACCAAACTGAATTCTGCGAACAAAGCTGTGACAACACCATTGGATCATACACCTGCTCGTGTGACAGTGGCTTCAACCTTGCCACTGATCTACATAACTGCTTAGGTACGTACTATATAGCATGCAGGGCTTTAATACATGTCTACATGTACATGTTTGTGGTGTTAGCTATCTTAGAAATTAACGCACTAAGTCTTAAGAATAATATCCCATTGCCTAAAGTTTGTGCTGCAAATATAATTTGTTGGTCAGTGTGGGGAGTCTGAATGGAACATTATTTATGACCTAGTCAGCATGATATCAGAGTGAATATCAATTAGGCAATAATACGGTAATTTCATTCCATCAATGTGTCATGCATGTATACAGGAATGCCTGAGAACATCACCTTCGATCCGACCACCTCAAGGACAATGACCCTCTCCTGGGACCCACCAGTTGCAGATTCGAGGGATGGCATAGTCCTGAGCTACAACATCCTCTGTTCGTCCGATGACCACATGGAGTTCTCCTTGCAGCAAATGAACATTGCATCTACCCAAAGTGTCTCCATGACTAGTCTCAATCCTTTTACAAACTATAACTGCTGCATTGCAACTCTGACAAGTAACGGGAATGGACCATACCGCTGTGATTCTGGGATTACCTTGGAGGATGGTAAGTACCTATTCATCGGCAAACAACACACCAATATTTTAATATTCAGGGTGTGTTGTTTGCCGTTAAAATTGACCAGCTTTTCAGCTGCCTGAGCACCCAGTTATTCCCCTGAAATTGTCTGAGAGGATCTTGAGCCCTTACCTTTAAAGCCAAAATTGATTTCTTTAAATCTCCAGCACCTGCGGACCCCCCAACCAATGTCTCAGTGACCAGCACTAGTGCCTACTCTCTGTTCATCGAATGGGAGCGCCCCAACACCCCTAATGGAATTATTGTGAGCTACACTATCTATCTTGATTACAACAATGGGTCAACGGATGTCAGGATCACAGACTTTAATACAATGACATACGTACTGGAGGGACTCTCCCCTCACCAGCTGGTGGGTGTTGAGATTACAGCCAATACAAGTGTTGGGGAGGGGCCAAGCTCTCCCAATCAAGAGATAAGGACTCACCAAGCAAGTACATACTATTTGGGCTAGTGTATTGTTAATAAATTTCACAATGGAAGTTTAACTTATACAGTTTTGCAAAATTACTGTACTAGGTATTTTCCTTTTCTAGAACTTCTTTTTAATTCCTATACCATCCCTCCACCCACACCATCACCACCACACTTGCAGTTCCTACTCCAGTTACTGCACTTGATGCAAGAAGAATGTCCAACACTTTTCTCCAAGTTACATGGGGATTTCCAGACGTGTTGAATGGGATACTTGTCTACTATGATGTGAATGTTTCAAGCACTTCCATTGGGTTTTTTCGAGCATGGAGAGTTCAATCTGATGATCCTTTACAACTGAATATCACGGATCTAGGTGAACAAACCAGCTTTTATTAGTCACATGCAATGCAATTTGATTATCATGACACAGTTATGAGGGTGTGGCCGTTAAATTCACTCATTGAAATCCATGGGATGTGCACATGCAGCATATTGTGGTTACTATGTCATCATCCATTGACCCATGCAATGCTCTTTCTGGTTTGCAGAGCCCTATGTTCCGTACACTATTGAAATCAGTGCAGTTACACATGCTGGAGAGGGAGACGTGAACACGATCATCCAGTTCACCAAAGAAGGAAGTGAGTGTACACATGTACTACACAAGCAAAGATGCGTAAAGTGCATACTGCAAGCGATCAAAAACTGGAGGTGTAGAAGGCTGCGGGACAATTTTTGGGCTGGAATAATCATTCTAGGGGTAACTTGAGGCAGTGAGCTCAAAATTGGACTAGTTTCTGTGTATATGTATCACTGCAAAACAGTGTCTGTTAAAATGACCTCTAAGAGGTTACTCCCATGCAGTTTTAGTGAGTGCACACTACGGGCTGGAGAGTATAAACAGTGATGCTTTTACGTCAATATGCACTCCTGCTACAGGTCAATTGATCGATATCGACACTGTAAAAGGAGAAGGGTTGCTTTAGCCATGCTGTGGTCGTGACCTCAGTTGCATCTCATGCAGAGCTTCCTTGGTGAATGAGCACTCAAGTGCAGCCTACTTTGATCCTATTAGTAGCTAAGTAATTAGCTTAGTTCCAGGCAACCACCTGCACTTTCAAACAATTGCATTCAAGCAGATCATTTACACTGCTTGACCTCTATAGGTCCTACAACACAGAAACAATTAAGCTAAGTCACGTACCTATAATTATGAAACGTTAGAAGTGAAGCTACACAACATTTCTGGTTGTGGACCCATTCTTTGTTCACTACTGTGGAGGAGGCACTAGCAGAGATGCAACTATGGTGACCAGAGTCTAGTTAAAGCAACCCTAGCTAATTCTCTTACTACAGTGATATATACTATGAAGAGAATTCCAAAACAATTGCCAACCATCATCCTCCCTCACCATTCCATCAAACTTCAAAGAGCATCCACCTGCTGGCTATTATCTGGAATTCAGAACCAAATAATAGCGAGCAGATGGATGCTGTTTGAACCTTGAAGGGGTGACAAGTTCAACTAAGCTGTAGTGTGAGTTGACTGAAACTGGAGTAACCACTCAGGGTATGACCCACACATCATCATTAGAACCGAGCCTAAAATGTTATGCTTTTAATCTGTACTTTGCAGTTCCGGATGTGCCAGCTATTGTAAACGTCAATAGAGCCAGTGCGACAGAGATCTGGGTAATCTGGAACCAACTCACACTGGAAGAGAGCAGGGGATTCCCCCTCTCATACACAGTGACCTACAGTAGTACTGAAAGAGCCACTTGTCCTGAAGCGGATCCCGAAACAAATACAATAATAGTCACACACTCGGGGAACTCACAGCTGGTGATCAACAGCTTAGATCCGAGACTGGAGTACTGTGTGGCTATTGCAGCCAGCACTGTGGCCGGGACTAGTGATTTCAGTGATGCACAGAAAGTACCTTGTAAGTACGTGTAATGACAGTTACCTTGGGCATACATAAATGTACTCAGTATATACTATAGTAATAGTGATTCATGCTTACAAATTGATCTTGAAACAACGATTACCACTTTGTCAGTGGATAAGTAGAGCACACAGATATAGTTCAACAACTTGGACCCCATGCATGCAAGATTAGAGTATACTGCCATGGCTATTGCAGCCAGTACAGCGGTGGGGACCAGTGATTCAGTGACAAATAAAAGGTGCCTTGTAAGTGCACAACAAACCACGCACAGAAGTGCATGCTTGTATGTTATTATGGTATCACTTTCTCTTCTGCCTTTCAGTGTTTTCAAATAGCTTATTCCAGGTACATCTGGCTGGCATCCACAAGTGCACTGAGTGGGTGGTAAGTACACAATATTTATACATGCATGTGTGTGTGTGTGTGTGCATTTCTTTTTGATACTCATACAGTCATAATGACTATAATATATGGGAAGGGATGGGGAGGAAGCATGCAAGTTGGGGGCTGAAGTGCACCTATAAATTTCAATTGCATATTCACTGAATAGTGAGTGAAGTGTGTGTGTGGTGGGGGGTGTAGGCTCAATTGATTACTGATACTTCACATGTGAGTAAGTCTGAGTTATGAGCACTAGAAGGTTGCATAACTCAGGTCAATTGCCATCATGTATGCATCCAGCTGTGCAGACCTGAGAGTCACTTATCTTGAATTGGATTCTCCACTTCCATATGCAGAACGAGGATTCATTGGAGAAGTTGTCAGATATGATAGAACGTGTAACTCTGCAGCTGAACGAGTTATGTAATTGTGACATTACAACTGAGTATATTGCAGAAGGGAGGCTTGTCTGCAACCCTGAACAATCAGGAGAGGTGATACTTCAGGGGAGAATCATAAGCATCACTGGAAAGAACAGCACAGACCTCCTGTTGGCACTGCAGGCATGGGTGCTTGACAAGCCCACGGTTGTCATTCAAGGAGTTCAATTGAAAGTTGATGCAGAATGTTTGGTGGACTTGCATAATTTTGGGGACACAGAATGTATACCTCATAGCGATGGTGTAGTAGGACCGAATACACAATTTCCTGCAGTTGGAGGAGGAATTGGAGGTTTTCTAGTAATCGTTGTTCTTGTTGTCATTATTGTTGTGGCAGTGTTCATCTGTGTGAAGAAGAAGAGAGCGAATATTAGCCCTGGCGAGGGAACAGAAGGGGCCAAGTAAGCCAATTTAGTAATTACTAATGCCATGCGTATGTGTAATACATGGCTTCGTATTGTGTGATCTGGAAGCATGCATGCATGTGTTGGCACTGCAGCTGCAATTGGATAGAGGGAGTTGAATGAGTATTCCCTCTGTTAGTAAAGTCTTTCATTGATCACCATCAATGATGGCTTGACAATTGACGTTTTATCAGTATGCTACGAATCTATAGGAACACAGAAATTGCTCAAAAGCATAACACGAGGCATTTTAGGAGGAGGGATTATATGTGTGAAGAAACTTTGAGACCTTGAATTAGTGGACACAAGTGCATGACTCCTTCACAAACAACATTATCTTTGCAAGTCATCTGCGCCAGCTTCCTCTCCTATTATCTAATCTTCGACAGCAAAATAAACTACTCACTATCGCGCTGTTGTCTGCCACCACTGTCTGGTTAAACAGCCTCGAAGGCTAATTATATAGTGCGCATGAGAATCCAAAAAAGCAGCTACGTATAGACTACCTCCAATACATGGCACCTTCTGCAGGTCAAAGGAAGCAGAAGCACCAATGACTCTATCGAAACAAAGAGAGACTAGAAAGATGAGCAAAGAGTCGGCACACTACTACACCCCAATGGACTCACACAGCAATGAGTACGATCCGGACCACATTTATGAAGTCCCCGATATCGCTGGAATGAAACCAAATGATTATGAACATATCTATGAACCCACTGCTGCTAACTGATTCATTTGTTATATGCAGTATAATTATGTGCATTGTGCATTCAATTTGAGTTATGTTTTATTGTGTAGTTTAGTTGTAGCTAGCTGTGTTGAACTACAGATTTTCTGTAGCAGTTTTGATTGCCAGAATAATAATGTGAGTGAGTTTGTTTTGAATGCAATACTAGTGACGTGGTGGTGTAGTAGGTATATTAAGTTGGTGTTGTATGCCCCTTATACTCTTGTGCTCCTAGTGGGCTCTCAAATGAACTTTCACTTTGACCTTGTGACAACCCGGGTTCAGTAGGGTCAGTGTATATTTCTGCCACTTAAAATTAACTTCTCGTACTTTGAATAACGACAATTAGCTAGCTGTGTTGAACTACAGATTTTCTGTGGCACTGTTTTGATTGCCAGAATAATAATGTGAGTGAGTTTGTTGTGAATGCAATACTAGTGATGTGGTGGTGTAGTAGGTATATTAAGTTTGGTGTTGTGTGCATGCCCCTTGGTGCGTGTATATTTCGTCCAAAGCACATTATTGTGCAACAGATATCAAATATACTACTCAGCGGACTTTTACTGCAACTTGTACAGATTAAATATCAATTAATGCCTCAATATTCAATTTTCAATCCGTATATTGACTCTGGGAGGGGAAGAATTATTGTAGGCCAGGATTTGGACTTGTCTGGGTTATGCAGAGATTGATGTTTGACGGTTGAAAAAGCTACAGTTATTCAAAACTCAATTTTAACAATTTTTAGTTTTTTTTATCGCATCTTCAGTTGCCATGCAGTGTCACTGTATCAATACATTAAGATTTTAACGTGTGTCCGTCCGTGTGTGTGTGTGTGAGTGACGGAAGTGGGATGTTCGTGGGGCGGGACTAGACTATAGTGACGCGCGACCTTCGTACTTTAATTTATTTACTGAACCTCGAACTCCGAGGGGGTGTGGTGAGCTACACCCCCATCCAGTATCCATGCATATGGCCATATCTTATGACTATCCTACCCTGCATACCAATGTATGGATATATATATATAGGATATGGATGGGGGTGTAGCTCACCACACCCCCTCGTGTTAATTAATTGCCAGGTACGGCATGTCCGATCTGACTGCAGTGTAGAGCAGTCCCTCCCCTTCCGGTACCGTCAGTAACCTGACAAGACCACTCCCTCTCCATTATGGAAATTGTGTATTGGAAATTGGTTGCTGATGCATAATCCTATTTCCATTATCCAATATACAGTGACACTGCATGGCAACTGAAGATGCAATAAAAAAACTAAAAATTGTTAAAATTGAGTTTTGAATAACTGTAGCTTTTTCAACCGTCAAACATCAATCTCTGCATAACCCAGACAAGTCCAAATCCTGGCCTACAATAATTCTTCCCCTCCCAGCGTCAATATACGGATTGAAAATTAAATATTGAGGCATTAATTGATATTTAATCTGTACAAGTTGCAGTAAAAGTCCGCTGAGTAGTATATTGCGCAATAATGTGCTTTGGACGAAATATACACGCACCCTCATGCAGTCCTATCACATTGGTAATGGCAATTGCCTTGTTTCTTCAAGAGGTGAAGTACAACATGCCATCATGATTTAATTATAATTGAGAATACATTCAGCCCATCACAATGACACATGTACATCAGTACTGTGGCAGTATACAGCGGTACAAAATAGATATAGCTATGAACACATGGTTGTCACATGTACGTCATGCTTCTGAGCATGTGCAGTACTTGATGTTTCAAGTTTACAGGTTACATATTAGCATTTTGCTATGTCATGTATCCTTTACAAGGCCTAATATTGTTATAAAAACGACAAGTATGAAGTATGCTTACAACAAGAACGATTGCAACAGTATACCATAAAACGTCTCTTAAACATATTAATACTAGGTGAAGTAACCTTCCAAATAGCTACTGCAAGTGAAAGAAAAGAGAAATAAATGCATTTGTGATGAGTCTGGGCCCGGGGTTGCAAGATGGTGAGATGGTGTGCATGTCGTGTGCATGTCTTGTGCATTAATTGGTACGTGATCTAAACAATAGCGGAAGTAAAAAAACCCATGAATGCATGATCTTGTACAGATGGCACATTTTAAGAAGTCGTCTTCTCTCATGCAGAGAGCAGAGGAATTCATACAGTGACTTGCAACACTAGCATGAGAACATTAGCATGAGAAGAGCTGAAGGAGGCCGGGGTGCAAGGCTGATTGACCAGAGGGATGTTGTAGGCCGGGTTGGACCTTTCTGTCACTAGCTATAGATATATACTGCCCATAGGGTGTTGTCCGGGGTCAGTGCACTACCAAAACTTGACAATTGAGATCCACTATTCTTCGGATATACTTCCTCACCAAATTTTGGGGTTCAGTTCCAATTTCCAATTTCCTAGGATTACTGGATGTGTATTATGGCTTTGCTACCAACTTTGGACTTTGATTCCAATTTCATGATATTTGCTAGTCACTACTCAAGAAATCCTAAATTACAATTTGAAGGCCATGTACTTCCTGCCAAGGTGCTGACTACTGCCCTCTGATTGGTCAAGGTGGGTGGGGCCACTTGCTATATAATATTATTCACCAGACCTTTTCCTCATGAGAGGGTGGGGTCAGGGCATGAGGCTAACTACATGCCGATCAATATAGCATGCAGCCCCGCCCAGTTCATCAATTGGCCTCTTAACAGGAAGTGCGATGCCTTCAAATCATAGCAATCCGAAATTAGAATCAATTTCCAAAGTCGGAATCAAAATCCAGTCACGAAACTTTAGCTACAAGTTGAAATCAAAAATCTACAAATCCGTAAGCCTAGCAAATTGGAAATTGGAACCGAACTCCAAAATTTGTTGAGGCAGTATAGAAATTTGAAGAATAATGAGCAAAGTACGAGAAATCAAGTTTGGGTGGATTACATGGCCTTCCACGTCTGCCACTGCTTCTCCTTCCACACTCTCTACGTTCCTTTCCAATAACAACACAGTCTTCCTCTGCCAATCTAGCCACCCTTCTCTCCCCTCCATCTGTGTTAGCTATGAGACTTTCAGCTTAAGTCAGTGTCAATATCCTTGGAGGTTCTGTGTGAGCACAAAGTGTGGGTCAGGGGGAGGTGGGAAAGTTCACCCAAGGGTGAAATCAGCATGGTCATGTCTGGGCTTGATGTCTAGACAGAGCCAGCTAGCTAGGTTGGTCGTTTTGATTCATAGATGGACCTAGACAACACCTTGTTCAAGGCCAATTCTTTCAGCAATCATCTACCTATCTATCTATCTATCTATCTATCTATCTATCTATCTATAGCTAGCTAGAGGTGAGTGAGTGTAGTTAGAGTCATGTAGTACTTGAGTGCATGCTGAACGGTGCGCTGTGTACTACATTGATGAGCAGCCAAGCAAAACCTACAATCACTTTTGAGGAGCTATATACTTGAAGGCTATAAATATGTTTGACACCCTATCAAACGTGAGGAGCAGGTTGCTTTGTGCACTTGCACGTGCGCATTGCAATTCCTTTTAACCTTTGTAGCAAAATTTAGTCACTTAGCTAATTAGCTATTTGTATGTTTGTCTCGTGCTCCATGTGGGCATTATCGATCAACCTTTGAACCTTTAAGACTTACGTACGTACGTGCGCATCCAGCACTGTGTCTCGGTACTTTGGTGCCGAGACAAAAAGATGTGTAGCTAGCTAGGATGTGTATACTGAGGTGAGGACTCACTCTATAGTATACCAGTGCACCACCGCACCATGTACATGTATCAACTAGAAAGTCTCACTGCATGATGCCTCTGGGTAGGGTTGGGGCGGACGATGCTGGCATAATTTGGTGAATAACATAGGTACCAGAAAGCATTGAGCATTATGCGGGAATGACAGGTACGTTTGTGAGCATAATAATAGCTAGGTAAGCTTCCTTTTTGAGCATAATGTCTGCGGTCATTGACTGGCCGTCATCAAACGGCACCCAATTATCTCGTCCCCATTCCTGGGGGCCTGGGCCCATGGATGGTAGACCTGACAGTGTTGCAGTGAAATGCCAGGAGGGTCATGTGTGCTTTTGGAAAGCACTGACGAAAGTGACTCACGATGCTAGCTTACGTCGACAGTATGCAGCAAGTGACTGAAATAATGGAGCAAATTTTAGGCATAATCGGTACAATTTTGAGCCCAACCGTACCTCTGCTCTATATAGGCCTAGCTCGGTCGTATTTAGCCGTAGCTCCATCGCTGTAGACAGATGAAATCTCGCCGCCTTTGCCGCCGCATGGGGTAACCCCCATTGCTGTATCCATTGAACTTGAAGGGGTAGGTCCTTGCATGAGTTGTCAACGTCCACGTTGTGGCCATCGAAGTGCATGCTAGACTAGCTGCTGTGGCAATGTATGACGTAAGATCGTATTTACGCCATAAAACTAATACGACGTAAAATTAATCTCAGGCACATTTAACGCACGACCTGCGCAAAACGGTTTCCATTAAAATTTGTCTGGGCAAAGCTGAAGTAATGGCGACTTTAGCTAGCTACCTAGCAGTAACAGTTGTGATGGCTTTCGTACTCTGCCAGGGCTGTCAGGCTCAGTCAACTGGGTACGTTGATATGTCTTTTAATTTGTTTTAAGATTAAATTGATGAATGTGCATAATCATGACCTTTTGTATGACTGCAGAGTCTGCTACACA
This sequence comes from Axinella damicornis, assembly GCA_963931865.1. NCBI lineage: Eukaryota > Metazoa > Porifera > Demospongiae > Axinellida > Axinellidae > Axinella > Axinella damicornis. Next base: position 5,079,969 of record OZ007507.1, read on the forward strand.
AGGACGAGCCAGTCAAAGGCGTACACGGTCTATTACAGGTCATCGTATGCGAACTACTACTCGTGTGGATTCTGGGGGTGGTCAAGGTGTGGCAGGTACTTAACGTGTACAATTCACATCACATAAGTAGCTAGGCCTACATGTATTTTGTTTTTTCATGATTGTGTGTCATGATGGCTTCATCCCTTCACAAAAATTCAGGACAAGGTACCGTCAATCAGTTACTACTAACTATCGTGCAGTGTACAGGTCAAATTTTGCCTGTTGTGCTGGGTACCAACGAGTTGGCAGTACTCTGTCTTGTGAACGTACGTTATTAACATGATTATAGCTATTTCACAACATCATGTATCTGGGTTTAGAATGTTAGATCACAAACTTTGGGAAAGTTTAGCCTTGGCTTCGCCTCGGCCAAACTTTCACGCGGAGGATAAATCGCATAACCTCCGCGTCGACGTAGTAGCCAGTATACGTACTTAGACACATAATATCCGGCGCCGGTCACAGCGGATCGCGTCCGGCCGCGGATAGTGTCCGGCCCGGACCCGATATGCTAGCAGATTGCGTCCGCTTTCGCGGATAGTGTCCGAGGGGCGGCGGACGTTAACTGCTAGCGGATGGAGTCCTCGGTCCGCTAGCAAATTATGTCCGCCTGGACACTAACTAGCTAGCTATCTGTTAGCAGATACTGTCCAGGCGGACACTATCTGCTAGCAGATACTGTCCCGGCGGACACTATCTGCTAGCAGATACTGTCCAGGCGGACACTATCTGCTAGCAGATACTGTCCCGGCGGACACTATCTGCTAGCAGATACTGTCCAGGCGGACACAATCTGCTAGCAGATAGTGTCCACCTGGACAGTATCTGCTAGCGGATAGTGTCCGCGGGGACCCAACCAGGATATTAATCAGTACAGTAAATGTTGATAAATCAAGTTTGCAGAAGTAGTAAATGTAAGATTAATAAGATAAATGATGCACAATTATTACAATGTTGCATAATAATACAATAATTTTTACATACAAGAATTACAACTCTGTCCAGTTCTGCATGTACGTTCCTCCAGAGTCCAGTCCAACACACTTTACTTCTCACATTCATCGCACATCCATGTCACCGTATAAGTGTCTCCGGCATAACAGTACAGGCATGAACAGTAAAGGACAATATTACATGTAAGACTGTCTATAGTATTAGCTATACTGCGATTACATTGAATCCGCGAAGCCGGGCAGTTTCCGCTAGTCCAGGTGGACGCAATCCGCTAGCGCATTGTGTCCGACCGGACGCAATCAGCTAGCGGATCACGTCCACCGGACACAATCTAGGCCGGACGCAATCCGCGATGACACCGGACAGCTCTCTGTGAAGACACTGAAGAGCTGCTGCTCCCCGATTGCATCGATCCACTTCAAACACTGTTCCCCGTTTCCGTGTAGTCCCCCCTTTCCACTTCTGACCGCGCCCCTTGTTTACACGTGGACCCGATTTACAGTGTTGGAAACAGCAGCAGCAAATTGAAACGAAGCTCACTGCTGGACTTTTTCTAAAGGTAAACAGCTTGTGACAGTCGGAATGACAGTCAACTCGAGCTGGGGACGAAAACGGTTCTCACGTCAGACCACGGTACGTGCACGGCGAATCTTCATCGGACCCTGACTTTCATGAGTCACACTTACCTTTTCACGTCGCGTCGAGAATGAGACGTTCACGGACGACACGGAAACCAGAAAGCAGTGAGTGCAGTGCAAAAGCACGAAGGTGCTACGAGAGCCCATCTATAGACAACTGGAAAATGATGGTGAAATATTTTTTCAGCGCTTCGCGCGGATTGGATCGGCGCTTCGCGCCTCTGTTCACCACTGCACCAGATACTTTCGCCTCTAGCCGGATCATACTAGCCCCCCTTAAAAGTTTCCCTGGATCCGCCCCTGCTTCCCCGATTTCAACAGCTTGCGTCCGCTTTGGCTGCTCCTCCCCGATTGCCAACTGCTGCTCCTCGATTGCGTCCGCTTCAACTGCAGCTCCCCGATTGCATCCGCTTCAACTGCTGCTCCCCAATTGCATCCGCTTGCACTGAAAAACCAAATCAGTTGTTTTAGCCACAGAGTGGTTACCCTGGTTGCAGACCAGCTGGAGGCAGAGGTTAGAAGAAGGGGTTCAGAGACCGATTACATAAGGCAACTTGAGAGGAAGCTGGCCCAATTATCTACAAGATTTACAACCATGATCTTAACCACTATAAACATCTGTGAGGGACCTGCTGCCATCAAGGGCTTGAAATTTCCATGACAACCAGTTGTAGTGACCTTGCAGATGTTCCAAATTGCAAGATTGTCAGTGAGAGAATTACCCTAACCCTTGAGTAAACCTATAACCACTGTCTCCAGCTTGTCTGCAACCAAGGTAACCACTCTGAGGTTAAAACAACCAATCATGCAGAAGTGCACAGTGCAAGGATCTTCAGTTTCAGCTACATGAGACCAAATGTAATCTGTGATAACCACTGTCTCCAGCTTGTCTGCAACCAAGGTAACCACTCTGTGGTTAAAACAACCAATCAGAAGTGCACAGTGTGTAGCCTCACCTGTTCTGGAAGATTCCAGCCCATGCCCGACTTTCTTCGTATAGTTCGAGGCTTTCAGTAAATAATTTAAGTACAAGGGTCGCGCGTCTCCAGTCGCCCCATGAACGTCCCACTTCCGTCACGCACACACACACACACACACACATGTTAAAATCTTAATACATTACCAAAAAAAACAACCTGGACTGTGTAACTAGATGCATATATGTGTTGGTACATGTTAATAGATAACACCATGTAAATGACCATACTAGTAAGCAGCTGGCCATTGTAGTTACTCATATCTGGCTACTTCACACAGCAATATGTGTTCACTGCGATACAAATCACATATGCACGAGGCCTTACAATTGTGTGTGTCCCATTGGCTGGACTGGACCTGACTGCCATACAGGTATAATACTTTCAATCTCTCATATCTGACATGCATTTATCCATAGCCGTGTTTTCTTCGTTGTATACAGATGTTAACGAGTGCAACCGAACTGAAGTCTGTGAACAAACCTGTAAAAGCACCATTAATATTTAATTGTTCCTGTAACTATATTAACCACTCCCATGCAAGCAGTAATATTAACCTCGTGTTGCATACAGATGCTGATGACTGCAGCCAATTTCAATTCTGCGAACAAAACTGTAACAACACCATTGGATCTTACATCTGCTCATGTGACAGCGATTTTAACCTTGCCAATGATCTACATAGCTGCTTAGGTACGTACTATATACCATGCAGGGATTTAATACGCATACAGGATATTTGGAACTACAAGTTCATGGTGCCAACTGTCCTAGAAATCAATGCACTAGCTAAGTGTAGACATCCCATTGCCAAAGGTTTGTGATGTAAATATAAGAATGGGGGAGTCTGAATGGAACATTATTTATGACCTAAGTCAGCACAATGAATATTAATTATAATTTCATTCCATCAATGTGTCATGCATGTGCATGTACAGGAATGCCAGAGAACATCACCTTCGATCCCACCACCTCAAGGACAATGACCCTCTCCTGGGACCCACCAGTTGCAGATTCAAGAGATATCGATGGCATAATCTTGAGCTACAACATCCTCTGTTCGTCCGATGACCACATGGACTTCTCCTTGCAGCAAATGAACATTGCATCTGCCCAAAGTGTCTCCATGACTAGTCTCAATCCTTTTACAAACTATAACTGCTGCATTGCAACTCTGACAAGTAACGGGAATGGACCATACCACTGCGATTCTGGGATTACCTTGGAGGATGGTAAGTGCCTATTCATCGGCAAACCACACACCAATATTTTAATATTCAGGGTGTGTTGTTTGCCATTAAAATTGACCAGCTTTTCAGCTGCCTGAGCACCCAGTTATTCCGTTGAAATTGTCTGAGAGGATCTTGAGCCCTTACTTTTAAAGCCAAAATTGATTTCTTTAAATTTCCAGCACCTGCGGACCCCCCAACCAATGTCTCAGTGACCAGCACCAGTGCCTACTCTCTGTTCATCGAATGGGAGCGCCCCAACACCCCTAATGGAATTATTGCGAACTACACTATCTATCTTGATTACAACAATGGGTCAGTGGATGTCAGGATCACAGAGTTTAATACAATGACATACCTACTAGAGGGACTCTCCCCTCACCAGCTGGTGGGTGTTGAGATTACAGCCAATACAAGTGTTGGGGAGGGGCCAAGCTCTCCCAATCAAGAGATAAGGACTCGCCAAGCAGGTACATTCTATTTTGGCTAGTGTATTGTTATAAATTTCACAATGGAAGTTTATCTAGACATTATTTTTCCTTTTCTAGAACTTTTTAATTCCTCCGTCCCTCCACCCCCACACCACACACCATCACCACCACACTTGCAGTTCCTACTCCAGTTACTGCACTTGATGCAATAAGAATGTCCAACACTTCCCTCCAAGCTACGTGGGGACTTCCTGACGTATTGCATGGGATACTTGTCTACTATGATGTGAATGTTTCAAGCACTTCCATTGGGTTTTTTCGAGCATGGAGAGTTCAATCTGATGATCCTTTACAACTGAATATCACGGATCTAGGTAAACAAACCAGCTTTTATTAGTCACATGCAATGCAATTTGAATATGATGATTATCATGACACAGTTATGAAGGTTTGGCCGTTAAATTCACTCATTGAATTCCATGGGATGTGCACATGCAGCATATTGTGGTTATATACTATGTCATCATCCATTGACCCATGCAATACTCTTTCCGATTTGCAGAGCCCTATGTTCCGTACACTATTGAAATCAGTGCAGTTACACATGCTGGAGAGGGAGACGTGAACACGATCATCCAGTTCACCAAAGAAGGGAGTGAGTGTACACATGTACTACACAAGCAAAATATGCGTAAAAGTTAGCCTCATTCCCAGGCCTTCCACGCCTCCAGTTTTTGATCGCTTGCAGTATGCTAAACGGAGGGGGGATGCCTGTGAATCTTCTCACATGCATACTGCAAGCGATCAAAAACTGGAAGTGTAGAAGGCTGCGGGACAATTTTTGGGCCGGAATAATCATTCTAGGGGTACCTTGAGGCAGTGAGCTCAAAATTGGGCTAGTTTCTGTGTATATGTATCACTGCAAAACAGTGTCTGTTAAAATGACCTCTAAGAGGATTTATATACTCCAGTTTCAGTGAGTACACTACAGGCTGGAGAGTATAAACATTGATGCTTTTACGTCAGTATGCACTCCTGCTACAGGTCAATTGATCGATATCGACACTGTAAAAGGAGAAGGGTTGCTTTAGCCTATAGCCTCGTACCCAGGCCCTCACGTGGTAGTCTCGCGGGCCAGCCTCTCGCCACACCCACTACGGGGAGAGTCGGGCCCGCGAGACTACTCACACGGAATGCGGGAGAGGGCCTGGTGACAAATGGCAGAATTCCCGTATGTGCTCAGTCAGCATAATTGCATAATCGATTACATTCGTTACTTGGATGCATTCGAAATCATGTGGAAGGTAGCTGTTGGTGATGGCTAAGTAGCAAGTCCTTGCCAAGGAGTGACCAGAGGTGAGTCTTGAAGGCTAGAACAGCGGTTTTATCAAACGGCTACGCTTTTCACGGCGGGGTGAAGAATGTAATTACTACGCAGTAATTGGCAATGGACGAACGTGATTCACCTACCCGAAATACCTGGGTGTGGTAGTAGACAAGAACCTGAGCTGGGAGGAACATGTGAAGACAGTCAGACAGAAATGTTTAGCAGGGCTGGCTACAATAAGAAGAGCAAGTGCGTACCTGCCATCAAGTACACAACGTCTGCTGTATAATGCACTTGTCCTGCCCTACCTGGACTATTGCTCTGTAGTCTGGCACTCATGTACAAAGGCTTCTAGTGACAGAGTAGAACGTGTCCAGAACTATGCTATGCGTGTCATCCTGAAGAGACCTCCGAGGACAAATAGTGAGTCGCCTCGAAACGATCTGGGTTGGACAATTTTGCACAGAAGGTGTGAGATCGCTATGCTCTGCCAGGTTCACCGCTGTTTGCACAAGCGAGTCCCAACCTACCTGTGGCCTAAATTTGTCACAAACTCCGAGTTTGGCTACAAGGGAACCCGACGAGAAAACAAACTCCATCTCCGCCGCCCAAACACGAACTCGTACAGAAGTACCTTCGAGTTCAAAGGAGTTCAATGTTACAACAGTCTTCCCTCCTCTATTAGGTAGGCAAATTTCTAGTTATGAAACTTTTAAGTCCGCCCTCCGGGCAGTTCCATAGTCCGTCTGTTTCTTTTTTTGTTTCGTTTTTTGTTGTTATTGTACTGGGTTGCATGTTTTGTATACTATTTTGTTTTGTATACCCTCAATTTACCCTTGCTATATGTAGTCTGTAGTACTGTGTTATGTAATTTTGTAACATTTCACTGTTTCTGCCTTTCCTGTAATTATTATCCCCGACCCCACTGTTTGTTTGTATTCAGGACCTGTATGTAAACCTACACCATGTGTAGATATATACAGCTATTCCTGTGACAAATTAAAATTTTATATATCTATCTATCTATCTATCTATCTACCCGAAATCAAGACTGCTGAGCTCAGCACATATGGGAATTTTGCCAAGTGTCACCAGGTCCTCTTCCGTATTCCGCGTGAGGGCCTGGGTACGAGGCTAGCTTTAGCCATGCTCTGGTCACCTCAGTTGCATCTCATGCAGTGCTTCCTTGGTGAATGAGCACTCAAGTGAAGCCTACTTTGATCCTATTAGTAGCTAAGTAATAAGCCTAATTAACCCTCGGCACGCATGCACACAGGGTTACTGTAGTCGTTTTGTGTGTCTGTCTGTCTGTTTGTCCAAGAAACTTATCTGCCAACTGGTGCTAATAAACGTACCACCTGCCGCACTTCCACTCAAACAGATCATTTACACTGCTTGACCTCTATAGGTTCTACAACACAGAAACAATTAAGCTAAGTCACGTACCTATAATTATGAAACATTAGAAGTGGAGCTACACAACAACATTTGTGGTTGTGGACCCATTCTTTGTTCACCACTGTGGAGGAGGCACTGAGATGCAACTATGGTGACTAGCTAATTCTCTTGCTACAGTGATATATACTATGAAGAGAATTCTACCAATCATCATTCTCCCTCACCATTCCATCAAACTTCAAAGAGCATCCACCTGCTCGCTATTATCTGGAATTCAGAACCAAATAATAGCGAGCAGATGGATGCTGTTTCAAGCTTGATGGAATTGCGAGGGGGATGATGGAGATTCCATTAAGCTTGAAAGAGCATCCACTGATCAAACTCCCTGCCTTAATGGGGTGTTTTGGAACACCTTGTTGTGTCATATGTACACCCTCTTCCTTATGGTTAACACCCACCAATCTATTGTAACACCCATATGCATGGGACTTCAATCTACACCCACCTAATAAAATAAAAGTGAACCAAAATATATACAGAAATCATCACCGAGCATTGGCATGGACACGTACACCCACACTCTCCTCAAAAAAAAGAATGGCAGTAAAAAAGAAAAAAAGGTGCTCAGCAGAAGTTCTGAGGAACGAACTCGTGCACTGTGTCTGCAGTCCAGTTTCCCTTTACAAGTCTGATGTGGAGTCTGTTATCTCTACCCACGTAAACAGACTTGTCGATTATGATCCAGCTAGCAGTGACAGGCTTGACTTCAGGTCTATGCGGATATGCATGCGCGCCAGGCCGCGCCGCGGGCGCGTGCACGTGCACCGGGACACTAAAATCACGTGACAATGTTTACATAATTATCTGCCAGCTAGCTAGCTAACGTAACTTTGCTGGTACGGTGGTTTGTTGTCTCAGATTGACTAGCAGTGACTATGATGGAGAGATGGAGATCGATGAATAACTGTTTTGCGACTATCTATTGGAGGTGAAGGGATTCCATTCGGACGTCGTAACTAGTTTCAACCGAAAACGCACATATCAGGTGCCAAATTTCTTGACCTCAGCGAGGAGGACCTGGAGGATCAGGATCTGGTGCCGGTGGTTGGAGACCGGGTGGACGTCCTAAGCTGCTCGTGAATGTGAAGGAGGGGAAGTCTTCTAGTTGTTTGTATAATGCTTGGTTACGTATATGAAGTCGTGTTATTTACAGGTGTGAAGACGCCTGTGTTTGCTCAGATATATGGCCTTCTGCCTACCGTATTGGTAAAGTGTTTGAATACCAGTTGTGTGAAGACGCCTGTGTTTTCTGAGAGCCTTCTGCCGCCTGTGTTCGCTCAGAGCCTTCTGCCTAACGTATTAGTAGAGTGTTTGAATTCCAGGTGTGTAAAGATGCCTGAGTTTGCTCTATCTCCAGTTAAGTGGGCGCGCGGCAAAGCCGCGCGCGGAGGGCGGAGAGGGTCTAGCAAACATTGCACTTGATTGCATTTCAACTGACCAATCAGATCTAACTGAAGTTCCCATTTTATTCATGATGGGTGTATCTGTACACATGCATGGGTGTATCTGTACACATGCATGGGTGTATCTGTACACATGCATGGGTGTATCTGTACACATGCATGGGTGTATCTGTACACATGCATGGGTGTATCGTTACACGTGCATGGGTGTATCTGTACACATGCATGGGTGTATCGTTACACGTGCATGGGTGTCTCTGTACACATGCATGGGTGTATCGTTACACGTGCATGGGTGTATCTGTACACATGCATGGGTGTATCTGTACACATGCATGGGTGTATCGTTACACATGCATGGGTGTATCTGTACACATGCATGGGTGTCTCTGTACACATGCATGGGCGTATCGTTACACCTGCATGGGTGTATCGTTACACGTGCATGGGTGTATCTGTACACATGCATGGGTGTCTCTGTACACATGCATGGGTGTATCGTTGCATGTGCATGGGTGTATCGTTACACACCTTAGAAGTGTAAACAAAGACCCACTTTTTAACAGCGCGAAGAGGGCGGTTTGTGATTGTCGCCATGCCTTTGCGTGTAAAAGGAGGGCATGTTGCAGTGATGATCGTGAGCCTAAGAAAACTACCAAACGTAGAAGAGCCTTTGAGTGTGAAGAAGTGATGGTTGGTCGCAATGAAGGCTACCTGTTCTGACTGGAGACACATACAAGAGTATACTTAGCCACTGAAGGTCACAGGAGAGCGCTCAATCGTCGAACTCTGTCATTGCTCATGAAAGCTGCACAGGCCGAGGGTTTGCACTTTAGTGCTTTTCATTAGCTTAGTTCCAGGCAACCACCTGCCGGCCTGCTGCACTTCCAAACAATTGCACTCAAACAGATCATTTACACTGCTTGACCTCTATAGGTCCTACAACACAGAAACAATTAAGCTAAGTCACGTACCTATAATTATGAAACATTAGAAGTGGAGCTACACAACATTTGTGGTTGTGGACCCATTCTTTGTTCACTACTGTGGAGGAGGCACTAGCAGAGATGCAACTGTGGTGACCAGAGTCTAGTTAAAGCAACCCTAGCTAATAATTCTCTTACTAAAGTGATATATAGCTACTATGAAGAGAATTCTACCTACCATCATCCTCCCTCACCATTCCATCAAACTTCAAAGAGCATCCACCTGCTGGCTATTAGCTATCTGGAATTCAGAACCAAATAATAGCGAGCAGATGGATGCTGTTTCAGCTTGATGGAATTGCGAGGGGGGATGATGGATTCCATTAAGCTTGAAAGAGCATCCACTGATCTGCTAGCTATTATCCAGTTCAGAACTGAATAATAGCTATTATCCAGTTCAGAACTGAATAATAGCTAACAGATGGATGCTCTTTGAACCTTGAAGGGGTGACCAGTTCAACGAAGCTGTAGTGCGAGTTGACTGAAACTGGAGTAACCACTCAGGGTATGTTTTGTAGTGAGGATGTAGGGTTTGCATATTGCATTATGCCTTACAATACTAAAGCTAGATATTCCGAGGCTACACTGCTGCAGTCATGCTTAATGCTGCTGTAGCTATAATTGTAAGACCCACACACAGTAGCATCATAAGAACCGAGCCTAAAATGTTATGCTTTTAATCTGTACTTTGCAGTTCCGGATGTGCCAGCTATTGTAAACATCAATAGAGCCAGTGCGACAGAGATCCGGGTAATCTGGAACAAACTCACACTGGAAGAGAGCAGGGGATTCCCCCTCTCATACACAGTGACCTACAGTAGTACTGAAAGAGCCACATGTCCTGAAGTGGATCCCGAAACAAATACAATAATAGTCACACACTCGGGGAACTCACAGGTGGTGATCAACAGCTTAGATCCGAGACTGGAATACTGTGTGGCTATTGCAGCAAGCACTGTGGCCGGGACTAGTGACTTCAGTGATGCACAGAAAGTACCTTGTAAGTACGTGTATAATGACAGTTACCTTGGGCATACATAAATGTACTCAGTACTGTAGTAATAGTGATTCATGCTTACAAATTGATCTTGAAACAACGAGTACCACTTTGTCAGTGGATAAGTAGAGCACACAGATAATTATAGCTCAACAACTTGGACCCCATGTATGCAAGATTAGAGTATACTGCCATGGCTATTGCAGCCAGTACAGCGGTGGGGACCAGCGATTCAGTGACAAATGAAAGGTGCCTTGTAAGTGCCTTGTAAGTGCACGACAAACCACGCACAGAAGTGCATGCTTGTATGTTATTATGGTATCACTTTCCCTTCTGCATTTCAGTGTTTTCAAATAGCTTATTCCAGGTACATCTGTCTGGCATCCACAAGTGCACTGAGTGGGTGGTAAGTACACCATATTTATACATGCATGTGTGTGTGTGCATTTCTTTTTGATACTCATACAGTCATAATGACTATAATATATGGGAAGGGATGGGGAGGAAGCATGCAAGTTGGGGGCTGAAGTGCACATATAAATTTTAATTGCATATTCACTGAATAGTGAGTGAAGTGTGTGTGTGGTGGGGGGTGTAGGCTCAATTGATTACTGATACTTCACATGTGAGTAAGTCTGAATCATGAGTACTAGAAGATTGCATAACTCAGGCATCATGTATGCATCCAGCTATGCAGACCTGAGAGTCACTTATCTTGAATTGGATTCTCCACTTCCATATATGCAGCATGAGGATTCCTTGGAGAAGTTGTCAGATATGATAGAACGTGTAACTCTGCAGCTGAACGAGTTATGTAATTGTGACATTACAACTGAGTATATTGCAGAAGGGAGGCTTGTCTGCAACCCCGAACAACCAGGAGAGGTGATACTTCAAGGTAGAATCATAAGCATCGTTGAAAAGAACAGCACAGATCTCCTGTTGGCGCTGCAGGCATGGGTGCTTGACAAGCCCACAGTTGTCGTTCAAGGAGTTCAATTGAAAGTTGATGCAGAATGTTTGGTCGACTTGCATAATCTTGGAGACACAGAATGTATACCTCATAGCGATGGTGTAGTAGGACCATTTCCTGCAGTTGGAGGAGGAATTGGAGGTCTTCTAGTAATTGTTGTCCTTGTTGTCATTATTGTTGTGGCAGTGTTCATCTGTGTGAAGAAGAAGAGAGCAAATATTAGCCCTGGCGAGGGAACAGAAGGGGCCAAGTAAGCCAATATAGTAATTACTAATGCTCTGCGTATGTGTAAATACATGGCTTCATAATATGTGATCTGGAAGCATGCATGCATGTGCTGGCACTGCAGCTGCAATTGGATAGAGGGAGCTGACTGAGTATTCATGAAGTCCTTTATTGATCACCATCAACAATGGCTTGACAAATGACGTTTTATTATTATGCTACGAATCTATAGGAACACAGAAATTGCTCAAAAGCATAACACGAGGCATTTTTGGAGTAGGGATTATATGTGTGAAGAAACTTTGAGACCTTGAATTAGTGGACACAAGTGCATGACTCCTTCACAAACAACATTATCTTTGCAAGTCATCTGGGCCAGCTTCCTCTCCTATTATCTTACTTAATTAATCTCTGACAGCAAATCACTATCGCGCTGTTGTCTGCCACCACTCTCTGGTTAAACAGCCTCGAAGGATAATTATATGCATGAGAATCCAAAGCAGCTACGTATAGACTACCTCCAATGATGGCACCTTCTGCAGGTCAAAGGAAGCAGAAGCACCAACGACTCTATCGAAACAAAGAGAGATGAACAAAGAGTCGGCACACTACTACACCCCAATGGACTCACACAGCAATGAGTACGATCCGGACCACATCTATGAAGTCCCAGATATCGATGGCCTGAAACCAAATGACTATGAACATATCTATGAACATATCTATGAACCTACTGCTGCTAACTGATTCATTTGTTACATGCAGTATGCAAGAATTATTGTGCATTCAATTTGAGTTATTTTATTGTGTAGTTTAGTTGTAGCTAGCTGTGTTGAACTACAGATTTTCTGTAGCACTGTTTTGATTGCCAGAATAATAATGTGTTGTGAATGCAATACTAGTGATGTGGTGGTGTAGTAGGTATATTAAGTTTGGTGTGTATGCCCCTTGTGGGCTCTCGAATGAACTTTCACTTTGACCTTGTGACAACCCGGGTTCAGCAGTGTGTGTTGTACACATGTTCCCTGCTGGGTGATAGCACATAATGAACAGTGCAACATGTAATGCGTTATGCACATGCATGCGCAAAGGGTACTTGTTGACTCGACTTTGACTTGACTGGAAGTAATGAATTAGCACAGAGTCATTACAGTGATTCCTGTGCGAATTTGCACTGAGTCCATATATGCACTATTAGGAAGAAATAACCAGGGTAGGGACTAGGAAATAATTAGCACACACTCAGCCAACATCGCGGTTTACTAGTCAATCAGAGAATTTGTGTTTTGCTAACTAAATCTCATAAGGTTACTAAAATGTACCTTAGTTTCATTAACCGGTGATTTTAATAATTATACTTACACAGTGTTTAGTAACTTTTAGCTGCAGGGGGAGTTCATATAATTTAACAGTGATAACAAACAGTCCAACCTACAACATAAGCTGATGGGATGACTGTCCTTGCATGCAACTAATGCAGCTACTAATTCTATTAGCCTCATTCCCAGGCACTCCCAATTACCGAGCGCCTGGGAACGAGGCTATAATTGTATATCATATCATCAAATCTGCTTATCTAAAAGCGCAAGTTTTATCAACATTGCACTCAGGTTGCATAGTTATATAATGCAACCGTATAAACACTTCGCAATGGGGGGTGGGGAGTTCGAATTTGTCATTCGAGCCAAGAGAGACTACGCTCTTGATACAGCTACCAACTTTACAGCAATGTTGCAAGTTGATTGTAGCTTGACTTGAAGATTAGCCAAGTGTCAGCACAGTATAGACCCATGCATGTATTTGCTTTATTAAGCACAGAAGTCTATCAGTGAAGTCCAACTCTACCTCTCAAAAAGTGGAAAAACATGGGGAAATTACCCCTCCTCATGCAGGCCTATCACATGGGTAATGGCATTTTCGCTTGTTTCTTTCTTCTTCAAGAGGTGGAGTATAGCTACACAACATGCCATCATGATTTAATTGAGACTACGTTTAGCCCGCAAGGGCCATCACAATGACACATGTACATCAATGGTACAGCGGTACAAAATATAAATGTAGCTATGAAAATAATTATGGTTGTCACATGTACGTCATGCTTCTGAGCATGTGCAGTAGTTATCATTGAGCATGCCCCCTGACATTTCAAGTTTACAGGTTACATGTTAGCATAAGCAGATTTGATTTTAGTGCCAAATTAAAGTGGATATGATATAGAATTATAGCCTCGTTCCCAGGCGCTCGGTAATTGGGAGCGCATGGGAACGAGGCTAATAGAATTAGTAGCTACATTAGTTGCATGCAAGGACAGTCATCCCATCAGCTTATGTTGTAGGTTGGACTGTTTGTTATCACTGTTATATATGAACTCCCCTTGCAGCTAAAAGTAAACACTGTGTAATTATATGTATAGTGAAATCACCAGTATAAATGAAACTAAGGTACATTGCTATTGCTATGTCATGTAGCTATCCTTTGCAAGGCCTAATATTGTTATAAAAACGACAAGTATGAAGTATGCATACAACAAGAAATGATTGCAACAGTACACCATAAAACACATTAATACTAGGTGAGTAATATATAGCTACTGCAAGAAAAGAGAAATAAAATGCATTTGTGAAGAGTCTGTGGTTGCAAGATGGTGAGATGGTGAGCATGTCTTGTGCAGTAATTGGTACATGTTCTAAACAATAGCTGCATGAAGTCAACAAACCCATGAATGCATGATCTTGTACAGATGGCACATTTTAAGTAGTCGTCTTCTCTCAGAGAGCAGAGAAATGTTCATTCAGTGACTCACATCCCATGACCTGGTGTAGACCCTGCAGGCAAATCTCTGTACACAGTGTAGCTACAGCCTCAAGAGCATTTATGCATGTCCTCGGTCAGGCGAGGGTCTCAAACTGGGACAGCATTATTCAAGATGAGGATGCTGCATACACTGCTGCCATTAATTTTCTGTGAGTTCCATTGTGTGTACATGCATCTGCGCTGCTCATAATTGCCATAATGGGTTGCAACTCTAGCATGTGAAGAGCTGAAGGAGGTGGGGTGCAAGGCTGATTGACCAGAGGGATGTTGTAGGCCGGGTTGGACCTTACTGTCACTAGATACAGCCCATAGGGTGTGGTGACTGCAGTCCGGGGTCAGTGTATAATTCCATTACCTAAACTTGGAATTTCGACAATTGAGACACATTATTCTTTGGATAGATATACTCCCTCAACAAATTTTGGGGTTTAGTTCCAATTTCCAATTTCCTATAGGTTTACCAATTGTTGGATGTCTATCTTTAGCTACCAACTTTGGACTTTGATTCCAATTTCATGATTTTTGCTAGTCACTACTCAAGAAATCCTGAATAACAATTTGAAGGCCATGCACCACCTGCCAAGGTGCTGACTACTGCCCTCAGATTGGTCAAGGTGGGTGGTGCCACATGCTATATAATATTCACCAGACCTTTTCCTCATGAGAGGGGGGTCTGGGCATGAGACTAACTACATGCCAATCAATATAGCATGCAGCCCCGCCCACTTCATCAATTGGCCTCTTAACAGGAAGTGTGTGGCCTTCAAATCATAGCAATCTCCGAATCAAAATCCAATGTCGGAATCAAATTCCAGTCAAGAAAATTACAAGTTGAAATCAAAAATCTAGAAATCTGTAAGCCTAGCAAATTGGAAATTGGAACCAAATTCCAAAATTTGTTGAGGCAGTATAGAAATTTGAAGAATAATGAGCAAAGTACGAGAAATCAAGTTTGGGTGGATTACATGGGTCTAGGACCTAAGCTCCTTCCACCTCTGCCACTGTTTCTCCTTCCACACTCTCTATGCTCCCTCCAAATAACAACACAGTCTTCCTCTGCCCTCCAATACTAATCTAGCCACCCTTCTCTCCCCTCCATCTGTGATAGCTATGAGTTTCAGCTTAAGTCAGTGTCAAGGAGGTTCTGTGTGAGCAAGGTGTGGGTCAGGGGGAGGTGGAAAGTTCACCCAAAGGGTGAAAGCAGCATGGTCATATTTGGGCTTGATGTTTAGTCAGAGCCAGGTTGGCCGTTTTGATTCATAAATGGACCTAGACAATTTCAGCAATCATCTATCTATCTATCTATCTAGCTAGCTAGAGCTGAGTGGGTATAGTAAGAGTCATGCAGTACTTGAGTGCATGCTGAACGGTGCGCTGATAGTCCTGATTTACATAGCTACATTCATGAGTAGCTGCAGCCAAGCAAAACCCATAACCTCTTTTGAGGATCTACTTGAAGCCTATAAATACATTTAACACTCTATTAAGCGTGAGGAGCAAGTTGCTGTGCGTACTTGCGCAAGAGCATTGTGAATGAGACAATTTCTTTAGCAAAATTATACTTTATCTGTCACTTAATTAGCTATTGGCCTTTGTATGTTTGTGTCTCGTGCTCCATGAGGGCATTATCGATCAACCTTGAACCTTTGAGACGTATGTACGTACGTACCACGTACCTATGCATCCAGCATTGTGTCTCGGTACTTCAGTGCCGAGACAAAAAGAGGTGTAGCTAGCTAGGATGTGTACTGATGATAGGACAGAGCCTGAGTTGAGGACTAGAGAGACTCTCACTCGATCTACCAGTTGCACCACCACACCATAATATAGTACATGTATCAACTAGAAAGTGTCCCACTGATGCCTCTGGGTATAGGGTTGGGCGGATGAGCATGATGCTACTATAGCTATTATTTCTGCATAGCTAATGCCAGCGTCATGCTCATCCGCCCAACCCTATACCCAGAGGCATCCGTGGGACACTTTCTAGTTGATACATGTACATAAGAGTATATGTGTGGTGGTGCAACTGGTAGATCGAGTGAGAGTCTCTCTAGTCCTCAACTCAGGCTCTGTCCTATCATCAGTACACATCCTAGCTAGCTATCCCTCTTTTTGTCGAGTCTCAGGTTTTGAGCATATAAAGTCTGCTACGTAGGCTGGTCGTCATCAGTCCCAGTCCTTGAAGTATCTCATCCCCATTCCTGGGGGCCTGGGCCCATGGATGGTATATAGATCCTGACAGTGCAGCTGTGGAATGCCAGGAGAGTCTGGAGCTCGAGGGTCATGTGTGCTTTTGAAAAGCACTGACGAAAGTGACGATGCTATTTACGTCAGTGATACGGACAGTATGCAGCAGGTGACTGATTGAATAATGGAGCAAATTTTAGGCATAATGGGTACAATTTTGAGCCCAACCCTACCTCTGCTCTGGGCCTCTCGGTCGTTTTTAGCCGTAGCTAGCTCCACCGCAGTCCCTATACCTCTGCTCTGGGCCTCTCGGTCGTTTTTAGCCGTAGCTAGCTCCACCGCTGTAGCCATTGATGGACAGATGAAAACTTGCCGTCTTCGCTGCCGTATGCATGGGGCAACCTGTATCCATTGAACTTGAAGAGGTAGGCAACAGTATGGAATGATGACCAATGCATGACGTAAGATTGTAATTACGCCGTTGTACACGTACACATCAACGCACACGACCTGCGCAAAACGGTTTCCATTAAATTTTGTCTGGGAGGAGCTGAAGCAATGGCGACTTTAGCTAGCTACCTAGCAGTAACAGCTGTGATGGCTTTCGTACTCTGCCAGGACTGTCAGGCTCAGTCAACTGGGTACGTTAAGATTAAGTTGATGATTGTGCCGCGGTATTGTGACCTTTTGTATGACTGCAGAGCCTATTACACAATGACGAGCCAGACAGAGGGCTACACGGCCTTGCACACATCATCGTATACTGACTCCTACTAGTGTGGATTTTGGGATTGGTCAAGGTGTTACAGGTGCTTAACGTGTACAATTCACATCAGAGCTATACAAGTAGCTATAGCTAGTTTTCATGTCATGATGGCTTCAATCCCTTCACAAA
This sequence comes from Axinella damicornis, assembly GCA_963931865.1. NCBI lineage: Eukaryota > Metazoa > Porifera > Demospongiae > Axinellida > Axinellidae > Axinella > Axinella damicornis. The sequence continues at coordinate 5,097,508 of OZ007507.1, forward strand.
ACTTCAGGACAAGGTACCGTCAATCAACTACTACTAACTATCGTGCAGTGTACAGGTCAACGTTTGCCTGCAGTACTGGTTACCAACAAGTTGGCAGTACTCTGTCTTGTGAACGTAAGTTCACATTAATTACACAATTGCATCTCGGTTTATAATGAATAATAATTATTAGACTGTCATACATTACAAAAATGCCTGGACTGTGTCACTAGATGCGGCATAGCTATACACTTCCAAAGAGGAAGATAGCACATTAGTTTACACCATGCATCATGACCTTAGTATGCAGTTGGCTATTGCCGTTACTCATATTTATCATACACCTACGTTTGAATAATGTACAGCAGTCAATGGAAAAGCCTGGTACGCAAGCGCAGTATTTTGTACTGTTGGTCACGTGAAAAATCCGTATTAGTACGAGGTATCCCGCAGCTCTTATCAAAGACTTAATCTGAGTGGTCAAAACCGCAAATTTTAGTCACATGAAACACGATCAAAGTAAGGAAACGATTGGACGGATCACGCGATCATCCCCGCCCCACATTTAATAGATAAGCAACACAATAGCAACACTAATACAATAGATGCGCAACACCAATGCAGTAGATAGGCAACACCAGGCAACACCAATGCAGTAGATAAGCAACACCAGGCAACACCAATGCAGGAGATAGGCAACACCAACGCAGGAGATAGGCAACACCAATGCAGTAGATAGGCAACACCAATGCAGGAGATAGGCAACACCAATGCAGGAGATAGGCAACACCAATACAGTAAATGGCAACACCAATGCAGTTAATGGCAACACCAATACAGTTAATGGCAACACCAATGCAGTTAATGGCAACACCAATACAGTTAATGGCAACACCAATGCAGTTAATGGCAACACCAATGCAGTTAATGGCAACACCAATGCAGTTAATGGCAACACCAATACAGTAGATAGGCAACACCAAATGCAGTTAATGGCAACACCAATGCAGTTAATGGCAACACCAATACAGTAGATAGGCAACACCAATGCAGTAAATGGCAACACCAATGCAGTAAATGGCAACACCAATGCAGGAGATAGGCAACACCAATACAGTTAATGGCAACACCAATACAGTAGATAGGCAACACCAATACAGTTAATGGCAACACCAATGCAGTTAATGGCAACACCAATACAGTAGATAGGCAACACCAATGCAGTTAATGGCAACACCAATACAGTAGATAGGCAACACCAATACAGTTAATGGCAACACCAATACAGTTAATGGCAACACCAATGCAGTTAATGGCAACACCAATGCAGTTAATGGCAACACCAATACAGTAGATAGGCAACACCAATGCAGTTAATGGCAACACCAATACAGTTAATGGCAACACCAATACAGTAGATAGGCAACACCAATGCAGTTAATGGCAACACCAATGCAGTTAATGGCAACACCAATACAGTAGATAGGCAACACCAATGCAGTTAATGGCAACACCAATACAGTAGATAGGCAACACCAATGCAGTTAATGGCAACACCAATGCAGTTAATGGCAACACCAATACAGTAGATAGGCAACACCAATGCAGTAAATGGCAACACCAATACAGTAGATAGGCAACACCAATACAGTTAACGGCAACACCAATACAGTAGATAGGCAACACCAATGCAGGAGATAGGCAACACCAATACAGTACAATGGTTTCCATGGAAACCTGGATATAAGTTGACAAGGGTTCCGATTGATCTTTGAATTTGTCTGCATGGCAATTTTTGTAAACACCTTGTCCATTGAAACCCTGCCATTCCGGGTTGCTATGGTAACCAATGCAACATCAAGGGTGCTATAATAATAAGTACCTAACCCAATTTTTAAAAGTGGTACTGTATGTAGCTATGGTCGGTCAGTTGCAGGTGAGTAAACAGACGAACAGAACCATTTCATCTTGAACCTATGTGGTTGTCAATGTACTTCTGTATAAGTGCAGGAAACTTAGATTTCCACTTCCAAGCTAACCAATAAAATAATTATCGGGTTTCTCATCCCCTACACAGATAAAATACCTGACGGCAGGTTGACCAATAAACCAGGAATGAAGACTGAATTGTCAGTTTTGACATCATTTCCTACTCTGTCATTCATTTATACCCTACAACTGAAATCATTCATAATTCCCAGTGAAATTCATACAGCCTCATGCACTTTCCTACTCAATTAGTATGGACAACTGCAACAATTACATGTTTCAGGCAGTCATTATCAACTAAGTATAGGGTTAATTATATAGAGCCCTCAAGTGCTTAAGCACCCTGGGAACCAAGGGCATGCCTGCAGATTTAGTGTTTGGGACAGATTGATACAATGTAGTGTCAGTATAGGCAGTAGGCCTTTCATTCGTACCCATTAGCTACAGTTTTAAGTTGGTACCTAGTATTCTTTATGCCATCACCAAAAAAGGTTAATGCAAACACACCAGGCCAACCGAGAGTCACGAGCCCGATTATAGACTTATTTCCACAATATTGATTATAGACTTATTTCCACAATATTGAGGTTCCAGAGCATGACATCATGAGTTGATTAAAAAATCAAGTCAACATGCCAGCAATCAACAAATCCTCTATCCTTTTTTGTATACTCGGTCGTGGCTAATTATGCGGATGATAATGGAAGAACAGTGGATGTTGAGAACTGGTGTAGGCAGCGAAGAATAGTGGAAGCATGCAGCAGTCTGCAGTCCTGCATGGGATTGCTGTAGTCTTCAAGCCACATGCACCTTTTACATGCACCAATAATATTAGCATCTTGAGTGCTATCATCTTGAACCTGTGGTTGTCGACGCATGGCTGCAGGAAAACAAAGGCAACAATAATCAGCTGGCAACTTGCACTTCCCTTTCAAGCTAACAAATTGCTTCTCACCCCCTACACAGATAAACTACCTGCAGCAGGTGTGCCAAAAACCAGAAGTGAACACTTGTCAATCAATTCCTACTATCACTTTTTGTCATTAATTTAGGCTCCAACTCTACTCCCCTTTGACCAAGAAGATGATTTTTTTTTCAGCTACATTAACCTTCATGTGGGGCTAGTCTTACATACCAGCCATACAATACCCCCGTAACTCCTGACGAGAAGGGGAAAGGAATAAGAGAATCACTCACACCCCTCGTAGACATGCAGAATACACACAGCTGCAACTGGCAGCAGCTAGGATAATCAGCATCAACTATGCAGCCTAGCGGGACACACATACCCGCAGCAGGTGCTCGTAGGCATGCACAATATCAACCAGCCCAATGTGGGGCACCCACACCTGCAACAGGTGGTCAATAGACATGCAGGATACTTAGCATCACCTAGCCCCGCGGGGCACACACACCTGCAACCTGTGGTCGTTAGACATGCAGGATATTGAGCCTCGATTAGCACGCACACCTGCAAAAGGTGGTCATTAGGCATGCAGGATATGCCTCCCACAAGGGTACACCCCTGCGACAGGTGGTCATTATAACTGCAGATTCCACATCAACTAGCCCAGCAGGGTATACAGCACACACCGACAACAGGTAGGCATGCAGGCTATTCAGCATCAACTAACCCCACACCTGCAAGAGGTGGCCATTAGGCCTGCAGAATAATTTGCAACCACTAAATAGCAATGGTGCACACCTGCAACCGGAGGTCATTAAGCGCACAGGATATCAGCAGGGTACACAGTTGCAATAGGTGGTAACCGGGTGCACCGGGTAATCAGCAAGGGTACACACCTGGTCCCTAGTTGGGCATGATATCAGCAAGGGTATGCACCAGCAACATGTGGTCATTAGACGTGCATGATACTCAGCCTCAACTAGCCCAGCAGGGTACACAGTAGGCCTGCACGAGATCATTTTTTTCACCCCACGGTATATCATCACGCATGATGCCACAAAATTACTAAATATCGTCCGAAAATAGCCATACAGCTTGGAAAGGGCAGAGGTAAGGCAAGGTATAACTAAAAGTACAATCTGGCTGTAAAGATTACCGTCCTTCACTGAGACTTGGTGGCTTGCATACGCACGCGGCATTTCGGGCGGTCGGTGATCGTGGTTTGCCTTTCTCGTCTGCTTCGACGCCTAAGTCGTTCCAAACAGCAGTAACAGCTTCATTTATTAACGAGATCTCGGCTTCGCCAGCAGCTGATCCACCAGGCTCTGTAAACCATCGCGTGTACGTCGCTCATCGCTATACTGATCGACTAAGTTGCCTCGTGCACTTACTGAATGTCCTATTTATCCGTTTTTCGTAAATACCGTTCACATCCAAAAAACGTACCACCATACCGTCGATAACGGTAAATATCGCCATATCGTGCAGGCCTAGTACACAGTATACCCCCGTATACCAGGTGGTCGGTAGATGTGCAAAATATTTGCCGCATATTAAGCCACAGCTCACCCAGATTAGTACCCAGTGGCAAGCTGAGCGTTCAACAGCAGCTAGGTAATCCCACATACTGACCAAGTCTACCCTGCTGATAGCTAACAAGTAAGAGCGCAGCTTCTAATAAGCCAGGCACCTGCAACTGGATATTCAGCATGAGCTAGCCAGGTAGGTTACACCCCTGCAACCGGATGGAGTTAGGCCGGCAGGGTCTCCAATAGCAGCTAGGTGCCTCAGCACCTGCATGGCAACCACCCGGGCCACCAGTTCCTTGCTGGCTGTTAACAATTAGATGCCCAGCTTATACATCTCAAACCGGGGTAATCAGGTATGCAGGAATCCTGGACACTCAGCATTAACTAGCCAGACCAGGTTAACACCTGCAACTGGTATCAGCTGAGCATGTAGCAGTGTTCTCACCAGAAATTTGTTTAATAATGCACAGGCTGGCAAAGGGCACACTGTGCTTTTAGACCAGACACCAAAAAGCACATTAGAAGCCCAAAGGGCACAGTGCCCTTCTGTAGAGCCTAGCGAGAACACTGGCATGTAGTCTACCCAACATCAGCTAGACAGGCAGGGCACCCTTGCAAACAGACGGCAATTAGGCTTGAGGAAGTTCAGCATCGGTTAGCCAATAGGCACTTGGGCCTCAACTAGCCCAGCGAGTCACGCTTGGAATTTTACAAGGACCACTCCCCTCCCATAGTGGGATGGCAACTTAACAGGCTGGTATCCAACAGTACCAGCCTGTTAGCAAACAAGAGCGGACAACAGTCCAAGAAGTCACTCACAAAGACTAGTCAGTACCAACGAGCTTACCTGAACTTTTTCCCAGGTACAATCTTCCCTGGGGAGCTCTGACTACAACTTTCGTCACTGTAGGAGAGTCAGCACTGCCATGTGCTTCGTCTTTCTCCATTGATCAGACCTCCTAAACAGCTGCTGAACTGACAGACATCAAACACATGAAAAAAACAGTTCTGCGCATGTAGCTATTCCATTCCGGTATTCCAGTATTCCATTCCACCATTCCATTCCACCGAATGTAGACACCCCTTCCAAGCTAACAAATTGCTTCTCATCCCCTACACATGTAGATAAACTACCTGCGGCTGTATGGTGTGTGCCAAGCTCCATACGTAGACATGAGTATACAGCTAGTCAGGAAGAAGTTAAGGGGACTAATATATATAGGAAATGAAATTCAGTTAAGGGGACTAATAGGAAATAGAATTCAGAGTCTGATGTGAAAACAAGACTTGTACATCTATATAGGGGCCCTTTTGCAACACCGTAGACATAAATTGTATTCACCAACTCCATTGTACTTGCAGTCAATGCTGCAGGTGTACAGTAGGTGCGGGCTTTCTTCCTGATCCTATACGGTATTGGGCCGGTAGTCAGCTACATAAATCAACTGCAAGTCACTATATAATAATTACTATTAGTTACGAGGGGCAACCGCACTCCTGGTAGCCGTTGCAACCCCGGTTGCGACTCGCCGTAGCGCAAGCTAAGTATCGCGGTAAGTTCCAATTAACGGACATGCCACATGGCAACCACGCTCTGTCGATCGCTAGCAATGGCGGCCAAAGGGAAGACACGACGTTATTACAGCAGTCACAACTTTGCCAGCACGGTGAGTTTTGGCATGTATATAAGCGTCAGTGAACGACAGCGATTACAACTGTGTAGTCAGATTCTTTGTGGGGCCTTCGTAAGACACTACTGGCAACCAACGTCGAAGAGAACGATCAAGCAATGGCAGCCGACGGCACAACAAAAGCGCTTGTATCTCCACCACCAAGGTGAGTTTCATGATTATTATACGTTTGTCTAACTGCATGATAGCCATCACGACGGTGTAGTCAGAATCTCTGTAGACCTTTCCTGCGTGCTGTGAGGTTTGATTAGGTTATTTATTTATTTACGCGGCACAATTTTTCCCCTACCAGGAGTGTAACTTGTTCAGTGGAACCTGTCTATAGTGGTCACTTAAGGTTACGGGTACCCGCGTATCATGCAATAACTGGAGCAATATTCATGCAAGCCATGCCGAATTCTTACAGCGCCTAGCACAAAGTGCGGTGCTGGACTCGAACCTATTTAGACCCACCTACTTCTCAACAGACGAACTTCCTGCAGAGGCGTGGCTACATGGACGCCTTGACCCCTCCCATACACATTTATAAATTCTGAGCGCATTCTACAAACTGTACTCGTTACACGCAGAATTGCACCTTCAGCTTCAGGAAGCAGCTAGAAGACATGAACTTCGAGTGCGAGAGCTATAAATGAACAAGTCATTCGCCGAACATCTCCCGCTTGCAGCCAAAGCACACAGATAAAATGGCGTCCAACGAAGGGTGTGGCGACAATTCACTTCGCTAGCAGTGGACAACAGCCTACACAGACTCCCAAACATAGCTCTCGCACTAGATATATGATAGTAGCAGTTATATAAATGCCTATTTCCATCTCAATTACCTTTTCTGTGACAAAAGTTGTAGAATGCGTAGATAAGTAAATTCGCATGGGAATCGCTGAAATAACATGCAGCTGTCCATAAACAGGCAAATTAAATTTTACTTCCGGTCAACGGCCGGTACGGGTACCCGTAACCTTAAGGCAGCCACTCTCCATCATGGTCATAATTATACCGCTGGTCCCATTTGCACTAATCCAGTACAAAATGACCTGCATAAAGCAGCCACCTGTCCACTGTAGCCGGTCCCAGTGACCACAATATTCATACAGTTCCACTGTACAAGTATATCATGCTAAAGTTGCTACCTTGTACCACAGAAATTTCTAGGTACTACGTATGTCGGCTCCTGCAATACTAGCTATAGTTCAGCAATGAGCATTACAGAGTAGCCGCACATTTAGAGGTGCGGCATCTGAAGCTTGCAACTGCTCTCTGGCAGGACAGGAGAGCGTGTTTTTTTGCGATGGTTGCTCTTCATGCTGGAAGTTACTGCAAAGTTGTAGCTGGTACAGTTGTGGAGTTCTGGCAGCACACAATCAGCAATGTAAACAGAACCATAGAAAATGGTCGACTTTCAAGCCTCTGCTGCCAGTCACATGAAATGCTGGAAGTTACGGCAGACTATTAGCTAGTATGGTTGTGGAGTTATGGCAGCACAAAATCGCCAATGTAAACAGAATCATAGAAAAACGGCCAAATTCAAGGCCCCATAGCTCCAAAACTAAGGCCTCACAAATGGAGCTCCTTACAATCTCCAAGCTTTATGCTTTCATTTGGTGCAAGTTGCATGTTCATAGCACCTTGCAAGGGCGGAGACAGCTACCAAAAAGTGGGGGGGCTAATATCACAATTGTACGGTGACGAAGGCTGTGCATAGAGGTGCGTAGTGCTGATCAGTCCGTGCGAAGCGCGGAAAATTTTTTCGCCTTCATTTTTCAGTTATCAGAATGGGCTCTCGTGGCACCTTCGTGCTTTGCACTGCAAGTTAGAGACGCCAGCCCCCAAGAAACGAGGTGCCATAGCTGTAACTTAGTGCTAGATCTCGTGGGATAGTAGCATCCAGTCTGTTGTTTTGGGGGGCCCCCTGCTTTTGAAAGTGGGGGGGCTCAAGCCCCCCCCCCCCCCCCCCCCCCCCCCCTATATCTCCGCCCCTGCCTTGCATTTAGGAGCTACAGGCGCCCAAACATACACCCTTCCGAGGCGCTTGCTAACGTGCCGTGTTTGACTCACTCTTGCTTCCAGCCTGGCAGTTATATCATCACAAAATGTTCATAATCCGACGTCCTTCCACCCAGAGACTTGATATTCAGCCGTACTCTCCAATTGCGTGCCTTACTCGGAGTAACAGAGCACCCCAAAAGCACGTACCCCGAACCGCAAGGCCATCTTGCGACTTTCGGGTTGACCGCGCCCCTCGCATTTTTGCATAATAATTAATCGCGGCCGGCTGACCTCCTCTGTCGTCATGCATGTCTGACGTGTAGCGCTATAGCAGCTGCATGCAACCCCCCAAAATGGCAAAAACCAGCTTCTGACCTTTGTGACTTTGATGGAAAGGTCTAGTTCGTGAGGGTGATACTGAAAATGGCCCGGGGTTTGTGCACTTGGAAGCAGGACTCGCCTTCAGTGCCGGAGACTCAATCACTCAAACAGAAAGAGAAGGCTATAAGCTTATCAGTCATCACCACTGTCTGGAGAATGCGATGGTAGGTCGATTGGTTCGTAGTAAGGCATGAGCCAAATTTCCGTAGCATATAGTTTCCTGATCCTCATTCACTGCCTATATTAAACTTCTTGATGTAGCCAGGCAAACCGATTCATCTATTAGATCAAGATTTTAACGTGCATGTGTGTGTGTGTGTGTGTGTGTGTGTGTGTGTGTGTGTGATGGAAGTGGGATGTTTGTGGGGCAAGATCGAATCATGAACTGTACATTGTATCAACAGAGGTATCTATGATGCTAAACGTATGACACTGCGACTACATGCAATGTACAGGTGTATAAGTTTACAGGTGATAAGTGAAATCACAGGGGTAATATGTGATTTAAACCCCTTCATTAGGCCGATCATATCGCAGTATTTCAGTGAAGTATTGTGTTAGCTCATTATTAGCACAGTATATATAGCTCCGTTTCCATGCTGTGAGTGTTACATGTGTTGTACACAATCATGGTCACAAAGATTGTATTTTGTAATGTGTACAAGTAGGTTCGCTCACTCAGCTACTTCACCCTCGTTTGCCTACCGTGAGTAATCCGGCGCCGGACAGCAGAGATAGTCAGTGCTCCCCGTTTGCGTCAGCTTCAGCTGCTGCTCCCTGATGGCATCCACTTCAGCTGCTGTTCGCCGCTTACATCCGCTTCAGCTGCTACATGTACTCCCTGATTGCGTCTACTTCAGCTGCTGCTCCCCGATCGCGTCCGCTTCAACTGCAGTTCCCTGATCGTGTCCGCTTCAACGGCTGCTCGCCAGATTGCGTCCGCTTCGACTGCTGCTATTCCAGCCCATGCCCGGGCACCCGATGTTCTCGAATATTCTTCTTGGAGTTCGAAGTTCAGTGAATGGAACCCCTGACTCTGACCCTGACACTGACCCTAACCCTGACCCTGACCCTAACCCTGACCCTGACCCTGACCCTAACCCTGACCCTAACCCTGACCCTGACCCTGACCCTGACCCTGACCCTAACCCTAACCCTGACCCTAACCCTAACCCTAACCCTGACCCTGACCCTAACCCTGACCCTGACCCTAATCATGCATTATCATAACCCAAACCCTAAACATCCATCCGCCCCACCCACCTCCCTGATGCTAGTTTATTACCTACACCTGTTTTGTTGATGTGTACTAACAGCATAATGTTGAGATGTGAAATACACTCAAAGGCATGCTCTGTGTGTGTGTGTGTGTGTTTGTGTGGGTGTTGTGTGTGTGTGTGATTGATGGAAGTGTTGACGTTGACGGTGTGAGAGTAGACTATTGACACGATCATTTTCTGTCATTAGCAGTGACTCTTAGGGTAATGACAGTTAGTCACGTTATTGAACACCCATTGATAAACTTTTGTTCTCTAATACAGGAAAGTGGAGAAGATGGTGGCACTGCAAGAGATCTATTATTTTTATAATGTTTTTTTTTTTAATGAGGAGGAGGGCAATAATTTCAACCTCAAAGAAGGTGGGGCTATAGCAAACATACTGCAGTGAGGTGGTGGCAAGTGATGGAGTTGCTCTCTTGTTTTCTGGGTTTACTACCTTGTTGGTGGTCATGTAGTACTCCATGTTGATGTTTGAAAGTGTGTATAATAATTATTTATTCATGAATAAACATGTTGTTTTTTTTGAGTTGGCTGAACCACTGTATTACATTGCTGGTGTTGCCTATTGCAATACTGGTGTTGCCTATTGCAATACTGGTGTTGCCTATTGCAATACTGGTGTTGCCTATTGCAATACTGGTGTTGCCTATTGCAATAGTGGTGTTGCCTATTGCAATACTGGTGTTGCCTATTGCAATACTGGTGTTGCCTATTGCAATACTGGTGTTGCCTATTGCAATACTGGTGTTGCCTATTGCAATACTGGTGTTGCCTATTGTAGGACTTGGGCACACTATTTCACGTTACGTAACTAATTCGACCAATCAGATCAATCTTAGATAAGAGCTGCGGTACTGTTGATTAGTACTGTTGGTCACGCGAGAAATCCGTATTATGTACAGTAAGTCACGTGCGCTACAGCAACTCTGTGATAGTTTCGTGTCAGAGACTACCTGGACTAGCTGGTACCAAGGGCGTATCGAGCCGCCGAAGGCGGCGAGAGGGCATGTAACTCCGCAAACGGCATAATCCAAATCGATTCTATTTTTAGAAATCACGTGCTACATTGTTTATTTCATATCCGCGGCGCGCGCAGCTCTGGCACGCTAACCGCGCTAGTCACAGCCACAGTTCCTGAAAATATCCATTCTCTAGTAAGTCAATGAACTTCTATCTAAACTCACTGCTGTTACCCTGGACGGCGCTTACCACTGCCTTCTCCTTGCCTCAGTTTCGCCAACGAACCGTGTCATTCAGTGGAGACGGTCCCGAACGAAGCCTACGGGGCCTGCGTGCAATGGCTGCCGCATGTAGGACGGACGGGCACGTTGTTTCCAGTCGTCAAAACGTGGATGGCGTCCATTCATCCACTCTACGCGCTCGATCTGGCCTGCTATGCGATATTCCACGTAATCGGATAATTGCATTCATTCACATATACGGTTACATACCAATGTCTAAAAATAGTATATCCGGTGGCCGCATTTGGATTTTGCCGTTTGCAGAGTCAATACGAGAGTTGCATGCCCTCTTCCCGTTAGGGTCGATGCGCCCTTGCTGGTACTGACTACCTTTTGGGCTCCTGAAGAGGGCTGACTTACATCTCGATACTTCCGGAAGTCGAGGTTGAACTCGTTGGTATACTCCGTTTGAAATGGACCGTACAACTGCCCAGCGTGGACCGACCGTACAGCTGCCAGTTATCGGCGTGGCTCCGCCTTGGGCTTGGTACGCAGGCCTTCTCGCCCAAGCGTTTGAAGCTTGCCGTACTAACGCGAAGGGTTGGCAACCAGAAATGAAAATATTGTCGCCATGAGCAAGCTATGGTAACGCGCATTCGCTACGTTCATTGGTAGAGGAATGTGCAATGAAATTCCAGGTTTGTATGATAAAATCAGTATCACCATAGTACCAAGCTATACCGGAAACATATCACTCGTTTGTCGCCTTCGGCATTGTTACTCGTGCTTCGCACTCGTAACAATACTACGGCAACAAACTCGTGATATTTTCCGGTATAGCTTGGTACTATGGTGATACTTATATTATCATGTTTCCAACTCAGTCTGATATGGCTATTCCCATAGGGAATGTATGGCAAATGCTAGCCAGAGCAACTAGGGTGATATTTTCCCATATCACCCTAGTTGCTCTGTGGGTTATCGCGTCCCCCTAGGGCATGAATGTTATTATATTGCCATGGCGCCAGCCAATGCATTAATGATAGATGCATAACACAAGGAATTCAAGATGAAGGATATAGACTATAGTATACCAGTTGCATGCAAGATGCTGGCCTGGAACCTTACTGCTGCTAGAGCGGATGGAGGTGTGGACTGGGCGTGGCTATACTAGTAGGGGGCGGCGGCCAACTTACTCGTGGCTGGGCTCGGCGCTCGCGTATCAAAGAACGATAAGAGGCCCGCTTCTCCAACTGCAAACCAAGTCGTGGTCGGCCATTTCAGGTTGCACGGTAAGTCCCACACGGCCTGAGAACGAGGCTGTACCGTTAGTACGCTCATAGAACTGTATGGTACGCTGATTGTGAGGCGCTACTGTTGCCAAGCCGCGACCGTTACCAAGGCCGCGATATCGACGCGTTCCTATAGCCGCAGGGTCTGCATGGTCTGGAAACATGATAAATGTATTATACAGTATGTACAGGGAAACTAGCCTCGTTCCCAGGCCGTCTGCCAGTCGCGCGCGCATCGCATACTTGACCTTTGAACCCTTGTCAGATAGCTGGCAGAAGGCCTGGTACCACTCCTACGTCATTTACAAGCAAAGTGGACACGGTTATGAAGCTACTCGACTACAAGTATGCTTTCGAGTTTATATTGATACCACGAAGACAGCAACTTGATGCCAACTCAGCGCTAACGGCAATACTACTCAGGCGTAAGTCTTACCAAGCGCTTGGTAAGCTACTGTAGAGGTAAGCTATTGTAGTTACCTAGGCTACTACAACCGTACAACAAGGAGTTCCATACCTGACGCCTCCAGTGGTCCACCACGGTAGCGTAAAAGCCAACAATAACTCGCTAGGAAACCTGCCGTTAGCCCGTGAACTTCTGGCACGCCGCCATTTTACATGAAACCGTGTCCACTACGTCACAACCGTGTCCACTTTGCTTGTAAATGACGTAGGAGTGGTATCAGGCCTTCTGCCAGCTATCTGACAAGGGTTCAAAGGTCACGTATGCGATGCGCGCGCGACTGGCAGACGGCCTGGGAACGAGGCTACAGGGAAACATCACTCGTCTGTAGCCGTATTGTCACTCGTGCCTGCGGCACTCGTGACAATACGGCAACAGACTCGTGATATTTCCCTGTACACACTGTATAATATAATTATTATATATAAATATCTTCACACAGCAATATGTGTTGACTGTGATACAAATCACACATGCACAAGGCCTTACAATTGTGTGTGTCCCATTGGCTGGACTGGACCTGACTGCCACACAGGTATACTTTCAATCTCTCTGACATATCTGACATGCGATTTCTTTATAACCGCGTTCTCCTTGTTGTATGCAGATGTTAATGAGTGCACCCGAACAGAACTCTGCGAACAAACCTGTAAACACACCATTACATTAGCTAATTAATTGTTCCTGCATGAAAATATAAACCACACCCATGCAAGCAGTAATGTTAACCTCTTCTTGCATACAGATGCTGATGACTGCAACCAAACTGAATTCTGCGAACAAAGCTGTGACAACACCATTGGATCATACACCTGCTCATGTGACAGTGACTTCAACCTTGCCACTGATCTACATAGCTGCTTAGGTACGTACTATATAGCATGTAGGGCTGCTTTGTGTATGTAATAGCATGGTTTGCTGTGGTATTCAATAAATACAACAACAAACCATGCTAATCTTCATAGCTTTCAGTACAACAATAATCTCGGCATAAGGCATGCAGCATTGTAGGTTAGCTGCTGTAGCTACATGGACAGCAGATGGAAATGCGAGGCATGTTGCTATTTACACTCCAAGAGAATAGTAGCTATGTAGTTCTGTTTTCCAATTGCTTTGCCCATGTTCCGGTAGATTTAGTGTGCGGTTCTTCGGTTTCAGAAGGGTCGACACTCAATGTCTTGCTGTGTGCTGTTGTTGAATGAACAAAGAGTGGGATTCTTGGGGTTCAGGTACAGGAGCGGTTGAAGGAGGAGGCACGGCCAGCGGAAGTTCTTCGACCAGCATAATAATTGTCGTCAGTTTCGAATTCTAGAAGTTACGTAAAGACCCTAACCAGGCTAGTGCTGCATGCTGCGCTCGCTCTCATGATCAAATGCAATAATGTAACAGTTGCTTAGTTACGACACCGAATAGCACACCACCTGCTTGAACAGCCAATCAGCTGCCAATTATGGTATTTCACAGTCCTGTAAGTTAGTCTAATCTGATTGGCTGACAACTGTGGTATTACAGTATGGAGTGTAATGTAATATAAATGTGGTGGATATTTGGAACTACATATTTGTGGTGCTAACTGTCGAAATCAATAACCTAGCTAGCTAAGTGTTAAGAAAAATATATGTATGCATCCCATTGCCAAAAGTTGTAAGCTGTAAATATATTTTGTTGATCAGTGGGGGAGTCCGAATGCTATTTGTGACCTAAGTCAGCATGATGTCACAATGAATATTAATTAGGCAATAATCAATGTGTCATGCATGTATACAGGAATGCCTGAGAACATCACCTTCGATCCCACCACCTCAACGACAATGACCCTCTCCTGGGACCCACCAGTTGCAGATTCGAGGGATGGCATAACTTGAGCTACAACATCCTCTGTTCGTCTGATGACCACATGGACTTCTCCTTGCAGCAAACGAACACTGCATCTGCCCAAAGTGTCTCCATGACTGGTCTCAATCCTTTTACAAACTATAACTGCTGCATTGCAACTCTGACAAGTAACGGGAATGGACCATACCGCTGTGATTCTGGGATTACCTTGGAGGATGGTAAGATATTCATGGTGTGTTGTTTGCCGTGACCAGCTTTTCAGCTGTATATACCTGAGCACACAAACAGTGCCTGAGCACACAATTATTCTCCTGAAATTGTCTAAGAGGAACTATTTAAACCCAAATCGATTTCTTTAAATCTCCAGCACCTGCGGACCCCCCAACCAATGTCTCAGTGACCAACACCAGTGCCTACTCTCTGTTCATCGAATGGGAGCCCTAATGGAATTATTGTGAGCTACACTATCTATCTTGATTACAACAATGGGTCAACAGATGTCAGGATCACAGACTTTAATACAATGACATACCTACTGGAGGGACTCTCCCCTCACCAGCTGGTGGGTGTTGAGATTACAGCCAATACAAGTATTGGGGAGGGGCCAAGCTCTCCCAATCAAGAGATAAGGACTCGCCAAGCAGGTACATTAATATTTGGGCTAGTATATTGTTAATAAATTTCACAATGGATTACAGTTTTGCAAAATTACTGTACTAGGTATCTAGACAGTTTCCTTTTCTAGAACTTCTTTTTAATTCCTACCATCCCTCCACCCACACCATCACCACCACACTTGCAGTTCCTACTCCAGTTACTGCACTTGATGCAAGAAGAATGTCCAACACTTTTCTCCAAGTTACATGGGGACTTCCAGACGTGTTGAATGGGATACTTGTCTACTATGTTGTGAACGTGTCAAGCACTTCCATTGGGTTTTTTCAAGCATGGAGAGTTCAATCTGATGATCCTTTACAACTGAATATCACAGATCTAGGTAAACAAACATAAACAAACCGGCTTCCATTATTCACAATGCATACCATACATGACGGAATGCAATTTTGATTATCATGACACAGTTACGAGGGTGTGGCTGTTAAATTCACTCATTGAAATCCATGGGATGTGCACATGCAGTGGTTACTATGTCATCATCCATTGACCCATGTAATGCTCTTTCTGGTTTGCAGAGCCCTATATTCCGTACACTATTGAAATCAGTGCTGTTACACATGCTGGAGAGGGAGACATGAACACGATCATCTGGTTCACCAAAGAAGGAAGTGGGTGTACACAAGATGCATAATAATAGTGATACATTACGGTAGCAGATCGTATACGTAGATAGAGAGCAAACACATTGCGGGATGATTTGTGGGCCGGAATAATCGTTCTAGGGATAAGTTGAGGCACTGAACTCAAAAGTTTTTGTGTAGGATGTATGGCTATATTGATGTACTGAGTTTAAGCTATGCCTATGTTTATAATTCAGTGAGTTAAAGCTACGGTACTGCATGAGGCTACACTGCTACAGTCATGCTTTATTCCAAACATAATGCTGCTGTAGCTATAATAGTAAGACCCACACATAGTAGCATCATTAGAACCAAGCCGTACTTTTAATCTGTACTTTGCATGCAGTTCCGGATGTGCCAGCTATTGTAAACATCAATAGAGCCAGTGCGACAGAGATCCAGGTAATCTGGAACCAACTCACACTGGAAGAGAGCAGGGGATTCCCCCTCTCATACACAGTGACCTACAGTAGTATTGAAAGAGCCATATGTCCTGAAGTGTATCCCGAAACAAATACAATAGTAGTCACACACTCGGGGAACTCACAGCTGGTGATCAACAGCTTAGATCCGAGACTGGAGTACTGTGTGGCTATTGCAGCCAGCACTGTGGCCGGGACTAGTGACTTCAGTGATGCACAGAAAGTACCTTGTAAGTATGTGGTACCTTGGGTAGCTATACATACATAAAAGTTGTTATTCTGGAGCGACTCCACAAGCAAAGAACTAACTTACAATAGATGGTATGCTTATTAAGAGACACAGACTGAACTGTACAGACTTCCTCTGGTAATGTGTTCCATAACTGAATTGCATTCAGTACCTAGGCTCGTTCCCAGGCCCCATTTTTTGTATGGGGCCTGGGAACGAGGCTACTCAGTACCATAGTAATAATGATTTATGCTTGATCTTGAAACAATGAGTACCACTTTGTCAGTGGATACGGAGAGCACACAGACAGTGTACAGCAAGTTAGAACCAGGATTAGTGACTTCAGTGACACACAAAAAGTCAGTGGCCTTGTAAATGCACAACAAACCAGGCACTATGTCATGGTATCGCTTTCCCTTCTGCACTTTAGTGTTTTCAAATAGCTTATTCCAGGTATACATCTGGCTGACATCCACATGTGCACTGAGTGGGTGGTAAGTATACCATATGCATGTGTCATTCATGGACGTATCTAGCAATGAGGCAAGGGAGGCAGTTGCCTCCTGGATAATGACGCACGTGTCCGGAGTCTCGCACCCTCCGCGTACGATGTGCGTTCGATCTGATGACAAAGACAGGAGCTAGGCTGACCATGAGCCGGCGTATACTCTTAATGCTGATAGTGCTGCAAGTCCGGGACAGTTAGGGCACTGGCATATTGCTGTAGCAGTTCAAGAGCAACTGTTTGCGCGCACTGCGGATTAACTCATGAATAATTAATTAGCTTGAAAAATTTTCGCCGCACAAAGAACTCCATGCCTCCTCAGTCTCCAAATCCTAGCTACGCCCCTGCATGTGTGTGTGTGTGTGCATTTCCTTTTGACACTTGTACTCATATTGACTATAATACTAGTTTGGGAAGGGATGCTACCACTACATGCATGTCTTGGGAAATGACAGTGGGGGAGGAAGCATGCAAGTTGGGGGCTGAAGTCCACATATAAATTTCCATTGCATATCACTAAATTGAATAGTATGTTTGTGAGTGTATGTGTGCAGGAGGGGGGGGGGGGGCTCAATTAATTACCAAAACATACTTCACATGTGACTTATGAATACTGAGTACTAGATAACTCACATATCTTGAATCGGATTCTCCACTTCCATATACAGCACGAGGATTCCTTGGAGAAGTTGTCAGATATGATAGAACGTGTAACTCTGCAGCGGAATGAGTTATGTATATAATTGTGACATTACCTCCGAATATATAGCAGAAGGGAGGCTTGTCTGCAACCCCAAACAACCAGGAGAGGGGACACTTCAGGGGAGAATCACTGGAAAGAACAGCACTGATCTCCTGATGGCGCTTCAGGCATGGGTGCTTGACAATCCCACAGTTGTCGTTCAAGGAGTTCAATTGAAAGTTGATCCTGAATGTTTGGTGGACTTGCGTAATCTTGGGGACACAGAATGTATACCTCATAGCATTGGTGTAGTAGGACCGAATATACCATTTCCTGCAGTTGGAGGAGGAATTGGAGGTCTTCTAGTAGTCGTGGTTCTTGTTGTCATTGTTGTTGTGGCAGTATTCATCTGTGTGAAGAAGAGAGCGAATATTAGCATTGGTGAGGGAACAGAAGGGGCCAAGTAAGCCAATTTAGTAATTACCAATGCCATGCGTATGTGTAAATACATGGCTTCGTATTGTGTGATCTGGAAGCAATTGGATAGCTATATATAGAGGGAGCTGAATGAGTATTCCCTCTGTTAGTAAAGTCCTTCATTGATCACCATCATGATAGCTTGACAATTGACATTTTATCGAATCAGAAGCTCCTGTACGAATCTATAGGAATACAGGAATTGCTCAAAAGCATAACATGAGGAGGCATTTATGGGGGAGGAAGTACGTGGGATGAAACTTGTGACCTTAATTGGTGGCCACAAGTGCATGACTCCCTCACAAATACCACTATCTTTGAAAATCATCTGGGCCAGCTTCCTCTCCTATTGTCTTATGTAATTAGCATAATAAAATATATTGTTATTATATAGAATGAGAATCCGAAAGCATATACATCTCCGATGCATGGCACCTTCTGCAGGTCAAAAGAAGCACAAGCACCAACTACTCTGTCAAACAAAGAGAGATCAGTCTGAGAAAGATGAGCAAAGAGTCGGCACACTACTACATCCCAATGGACTCACACAGCAATGAGTATGATCTGGAGCACGTCTATGAAGTCCCAGGAGATGCCGATGGAATGAATGAAACCAAATGACTATGAACATTTCAATGTTTCACTAGTTTGGATTCTGTTGACCACCAAGTGCGAGTTTAACTATGCTAATTGAATTTGTAGAGCTTCAACTGGCCGCATGAAGCTTCAATTGACCGAACGAGCCGCATCGCTGCCATGTCAAAACAACCCGACTTACATCTGCCGACAACGCAGCCAGTGTACTGGTTGGGTGTCTGCGGTTTCTACAGGGACTGAACTTTCTGGTTCTGGCTGGCTTTTGGCGAATACGTTTCCCTAGGGGGTTTTATTATCGTAAGTTCAATGGAGGTGTCGCAGATTATGACAATTTTTGATACATTTTGCCGTCCTTAACGAAAGCGGAGTGAGATACTCACTTGTTCCACCCGCAGTTATGTTCATTGTTGTGCTGCGTGCATAGTTTGGAGTCCCTCCTATTTGTCTTTCTGCTCCGTAAAAATGCAAATAGACATAAACGACACTGTCCGTGTTTACTTCCGGTTTATGTTTATGCCGTTGTCATGGAAACGTTAATTATAATTAAAACAGTATACTTCAAGCATCAACTTTGTAATAACTATCACCCTTATGGTCTTACTGGTACTGGTTTAGGAGTTACATGCAGTAATATCACAAAGAAAATCCACTCACATACTTAAGGAAACAAAACTTGAGGCTTCCTTAACTGCATTGAGTCCTTGTGGGCTCTCGAATGAACTTCACTTTGACCTTGTGATAACCTGGGTTCAGCAGTGTGTGTTGTACATGTGCTACCTGCTGGGTGATATAATTATGATATAGCACATACTGAACCATATTATGTAACACGTAACAGTGTGTTTTGCACAAGCATGAGCAAAGGGTATGTACCTGTCAAATCGACTTTGACTTTGACTGAAAATCATGAATCTAATTAGCACACAGTCATTCCTGCGTCCTTCATGCCTTCCTCATCTAAAATAAAGATTAGTGTTTAGTTTAGCTGCAGGGGGAGTTCAAAACTGTGATAGCAAACAGTCCAACCTACAACATAAGCTGATGCCATGAACTGTCCTTGCATGCAACTAATGCTCATATCCACTTTGGCACTAAAATGAAATCCGCTTAGTTAAAAGTGCAAGTTTATATTGCACTCAGGCAACCATATAAACACTTTGCAATGGGGGTGGGGGGAGGGGGGGATAATTGAGCCAAGAGAGGCTATGCTTGAAATTTTCATAGTGGTAGATCTGGAGAACAGGATTTCAAGAAGTGAATTCTCTTGATTGCAACTGCAAGTTATGGATGGCTACCTACCTTACAGCAATGTGTGTGTGTGTGTGTGTGTGTGTGTGGGGGGGGGGGGGGACTCAATGGATTCCCTATAGAATCATGAGCCATGAGTAGTACAGTAGTACTGGATGGTTGAAAAAATGCATGCAAGTATAGGGCATCATCTCTGCATCCAGCTCTGCAGACGTGAGTGTCACTTATCATGAACAATGTTTCCCACTTCCATGAATAGAATTCATTGGAAAATTGTCAGATTTGATAGAACTTGTAATTTTGCAGCTGAATGCGTTATGTAGAATCAAAATCCAAAATTTCCAAAGTCGGAATCAAAATACAGTCAAGAAAATTGCAAGTTGAAATAAAAAAAAACTAGAAATCTGTAGCTAAGCCTAGCAAATTGGAAATTGGTCCAAAATTTGTTGAGGCAGTATAGAAATTTGAAGAATAATGAGCAAAGTACGAGAAATGGATTACATGCATGGGTCTGGACCTAAGATATACCATCTCCTACCTCTGCCACCGCTTCTCCCTCCACACTCTCTATAATATGCTCCTCCCAATAACAACACAGTCTTCCTCTGCCATCCAATACTCATCTAGCCACCCTTCTCTCCCCTCCATCTGTGATAGCTATGAGACTTTCAGCTTAAGGCAGTGTCAATATCCTTGGAGGTTCTGTGTGAGCACAAAGGGTGGGTCAAGGGGATCCAGGTGGGAATGTTCACCCAAAGGGTGAAAGCAGCTAGCAGGGTCATGTCTGGGGTTTATGTTTAGACAGAGCCAGGTTGGCCATTCTGATTCATAAATGGACCTAGAAAACACATTGTCCAAGGCCAATTCTTTCAGCAATCATCTATCTATCTATCTATCTATCTATAGCTAGCTAGAGCTGAGTTGGTGTAGTTAGAGTCATGTAGTACTTGAGTGCATGCTGAACGGTGCGCTGTGTACTTGTCTAGATGGTAGTCCTGATTTACATACATTCATGAGCAGCCAAGCAAACCTAGCTATAATCACTTTTGAGGATCTACTTGAAGGCTATAAATATGTTCGACACCCTATCAAGCGTGAGTAGCAGGTTGCTGTGTGTACTTGCATGTGTGCATTGCTTACATGTAACCTTTTAACTAGTTTTTCTGTCACTTAACTATATAATTAGCTATATTTGTATGTTTGTCTCGTGCTCCGTGTGGACATTATCGATCAACCTTTGAACCTTTGAGACATACGTACATATGTACGTACGCATCCAGCACTGTGTCTTATAGTACTTTGGTGCTGAGACAAAAGAATGTGTAGCTAGCTAGGATGTGTATACTGATAATAGGACAGAGCCTGCATGAGTTAAAAACTTAAAAAATTCTCACTCGATCTACCAGTGCACCACCGCACCATATATTCTTATGTACATGTATCAACTAGAAAGTCTCTCACTGCATGATGCCTCTGGCCTCTGGGTAGGGTTGGGGCGGATGATGCAGGCATAATTTTAGGTACCAGAAAGCATTGAGCATTATGCGGGAATGACAGGTACTTTGTGAGCATTATGCAGAAATAATAGCTAGCTAGGTACTTTTTGAGCATAATGTCTGTCGTAGACTGGTCGTCATCAGACGGTACCCAAGTATAATCTCATCCCCATTCCTGGGGGCCTGGCCCATGGATGGTATAGATCCTGACAGTGTTGCTGTGGAATATTAATGCCAGGAGAGTCTGGAGGGCCATAATATTATGTGCTTTTGGAAAGCACTAACGAAAGTGAAGATGCTAGTTAAGTAACGTCAGTGATACGGACAGTATAATGCAGCAGGTGACTGAAATAATGGAGCAAATTTATCGGTACAATTTTGAGCCCAACCCTACCTCTGCTCTGGGCCTAACTCGGTCGTTTTTAGCCGTAGCTCCATCGATGGACAGATGAAATCTCGCCGTGCTTTGCCGCCGCATGGGGTAACCCCCATTAATATTGCTGTATCCATTGAACTTGAAGGGGCAGGTCCTTGCACGAGTTGTCAACGTCCATGTTGTGGCCATCGAAGTGCTAGACTAGCAAGATTGACTATGTCGACTATGGCCAATGCATGACGTAAGATTGTATTCACGCCGTAAAATTAATCTCAGGCATATCAACGCATAGTCTCGGTCCCAGACCCAAACCCACCCCAGCACGGATCGCATCTAGTATCACGCGCGGGGAGGGAGGGTCTCAGACTGGTGAACTTGCTTAGTCGTCCGCGGAATTTCAGAGGGGTAAATCTGATTGGTTGATTGGCTAGTAATGACGTTTGGAATGTTCACGCCACGTGCGCCGTGCACTAATTCATGTTAACGCTAGCTAGCTGCTCAATAAAGTGGCGATTACAGCTGTATTTTGCCGTTATGGGTTGACAGTCACTAGCTACGGTGAACTTGGAACAGCTCGAAGTCGCGAAAGAGCTGATGAAAGGTCAAACTGATGCTTGGTTTGAATTTTGTATCGATTCCGACGGGCACGATGGAATGTCGCTCTGCTGTAGTGGATGCCTGCCTCCTGCAGTGTCAGGGAGAGCTGACTGTCGTTGTGATGAACCCTCTGATGGCTTCCTGATGTAGACCATCGACTGTTTGTGCTACCTGGAGTACGGCGTTAGTGCCGAAAATCGGGGCGGAGTCATCGGCAGAAGGGTAGAGAACGTGGGCATTCTTAGCCCGGAGGCAGTAGCAAGTGGAGAGAGAGAGAGAGATCTCGAATGCCTTGATGCTGTCTTTGTAGATGAGGCACACTGCATTGAGAAATGGCGAGTTTCCACCCTTCTAGCTAGCTAGCTACCTAAGCTTCCACCCTCATCTTTGACACTAGTGTAGATGGTATCTTGCTGCAACTTGGCATAGGCCCTAGCTTAGGAGCTGTAGTCGTACTCCGGTAAGACAACTAACTGTTCAATACACGTAGCTCCACTGTGCACTTTTTGAGTATTCTCGCACCTACTTGAGTTGTAATCTTGCACCGGCCAATTACTATTCAGAATGACTGCGTCACGCTGCATCCCATAATGTTCTTATGTAGCAAGTTCACCAGACCCTCCCTCCCCGTGCGTGATACTGGAAGCGATCCGCGCTGGGGTGGTTTGGGTCTGGGGCCGAGACTAATCAACGCATGACCTACGGTTTCCATTAAAACTTGTCCGGAGGAGCTGAAGTAATGGCGACTTTAGTTAGCTACCTAGCAGTGACAGTTGTGATGGCTTTAGCACTCTGCCAGGACTGTCAGGCTCAGACAGATGGGTACGTTAATATTTATTGTTTAAAGATTAAATTGATGAATGTGCGCAATCATGACATGATCGACTGCAGTGTCGACGTCTGCTACACAATGACGAGCCAGACAGAGGCCTACACGACCTTGCACACATCATCGTATACGGACTACTACTCGTGTGGAATTTGGAGTTTGTCAAGGTGTAGCAGGTACTTAACGTGTACAATTCACATCACATATTAAGTAGCTAGGCCTACATGTATTTTGTCACGTTTTTCATGATTGTGTGTCATGATGGCTTTATCTTCAGGACAAGGTACCGTCAATCAGTTACTACTAACTATCGTGCAGTGTACAGGTCAAATTTTGCCTGTTGTGCTGGGTACCAACGAGTTGGCAGCACTTTGTCTTGTGAACGTACGTTAACATGATTATAGCTATTTCATACTGGGTTTAGAATGTTAGATCACAGTGGATATTGATATTTGGTCCAGCAGAACGTAGGGTGATGGGTTAGGGTATATTAGGGCCAGGGCAGGTTCTAGATGTGCATGTGTTTCTGGTACCTATACCTAAAGTAAGTAGCTACCTCCTGCTGGGACCAATATCCACATCTTCTGCCAGAGTGTGTGGGCAATCCTTTGATGTACCGCGGAGGATAGTGTTATCCTCTGCTATAACGTAATTGAACCACGCTGTGCTGAGAATCAGAGAGCTATAGCTGTCCTATAGCAGCTACTAACTTGACTTGGAGGTTATGTTCGCGTCGACATAGTAGATCCTATACGTATTTAGAATGACATAGTAATTATATATGCATTACCAAAAAAAAAGCCTGTACTGCATCACTACATGCAATAGATAACACCATGTAAAATGACCATATAGTAAGGATCGAGCTGGCCATTGTAGTTACTCATATCTGGCTACTTCACACAGCAATATGTGATGACTGCGATACAAATCACACATGCACGATGCCAAACAATTGTGTGTGTCCCATTGGCTGGACTGGACCTGACTGCCATACAGGTATACTTTCAATCTCTCATAATTATCTGACATGCATTTATCCATAACCGTGTTCTCCTTGTTGTATGCAGATGTTAATGAGTGCAACCGAACAGAACTCTGCGAACAAACCTGTAAACACACCATTACATTAGCTAATTAATTGCTCCTGCATGAAAATATAAACCACACCCATGCAAGCAGTAATGTTAACCTCTTCTTGTACACAGATGCTGATGACTGCAACCAAACTGAATTCTGCGAACAAAGCTGTAGCAACACCATTGGATCATACAACTGCTCATGTGACAGTGACTTCAACCTTGCCAATGATCTACATAGCTGCTTAGGTACGTACTATAATATTATACCATGCAGGGATTTAATACGCATATTATACAGGAACTACAAGTTCGTGGTGCCAACTGTCCTAGAAATCAATGCACTAGCTAAGTGTAGATATCCCATTGTCAACGGTTTGTGATGTAAATATAAGTATGGGGGAGTCTGAATGGAACATTATTTATGACCTAAGTCAGCATGATATCACAATGAATATTAATTAGGCAATAATTTCATTCCATCAATGCGTCATGCATGTGCATGTATACAGGAATGCCAGAAAACATCACCTTCGATCCCACCACCTCAAGGACAATGACCCTCTCCTGGGACCCACCAGTTGCAGATTCAAGAGATGGCATAATCTTGAGCTACAACATCCTCTGTTCGTCCGATGACCACATGGACTTCTCCTTGCAGCAAACGAACACTGCATCTGCCCAAAGTGTCTCCATGACTAGTCTCAATCCTTTTACAAACTATAACTGCTGCATTGCAACTCTGACAAGTAATGGGAATGGACCATACCGCTGTGATTCTGGGATTACCTTGGAGGATGGTAAGATATTCATGGTGTGTTGTTTGCCGTGACCAGCTTTTCAGCTGTATATACCTGAGCACACAAACAGTACCTGAGCACACAATTATTCTCCTGAAATTGTCTAAGAGGAACTATTTAAACCCAAATCGATTTCTTTAAATCTCCAGCACCTGCGGACCCCCCAACCAATGTCTCAGTGACCAACACCAGTGCCTACTCTCTGTTCATCGAATGGGAGCGCCCCAACACCCCTAATGGAATTATTGTGAACTACACTATCTATCTTGATTACAACAATGGGTCAACGGATGTCAGGATCACTGACTTTAATACAATGACATACCTACTGGAGGGACTCTCCCCTCACCAGCTGGTGGGTGTTGAGATTACAGCCAATACAAGTATTGGGGAGGGGCCAAGCTCTCCCAATCAAGAGATAAGGACTCACCAAGCAGGTACATAATATATTTGTATTGTTTGGACTAGTGTATTGTTAATTGTAACTAGGAGAATGCATAACATTGTGGGGTGAGCATGAGCGAGTGCAATGCAGGACATGAAGTATTTGCATGCACATGACTAAGGTGACAGAAATCATAATATGACAATCACAACTATATAAAAGTACACTTGTGCCATGCAACATTGTGCTGCACAAATTATATGGTCCACCACACCATGCGCTCGAACAGTGTCAGGTAACAATAGCTACATGGAATCGACAGATGAATCTTTGTTGCCATACGGTAGCCCGTATTGCTCACTGGCCATTGAATAGGTATGTCCATGAGCTGTCTCCGTCTGCCGTCGTCCAGGGAAGGTAGACTGTTGATGGTTCGACTATCGCTCACTCGATGCCACTGAATATAGGTAGGTCCATGAGCGGTCTCCATCTATGTTTTCGCTACTTGAATTAACCTTGTACCAGCAACTGGCTGTTGCATATGGTCATGTATTTAACTCAACACGTAGGGAATTACAGATGTACGTACAATTTTTTCCTCCTTATAACAACACGTCTATGTGGGGCTCGCACCAATAAGTTTCTCAATCGAAGTCTTTCAAAATTACTGTTAGGTATCTAGACATTCCTAGAACTTCTTTTGCCATCCTTCCACCCACACTTGCAGTTCCTACTCCAGTTACTGCACTTGATGCAAGAAGAATGTCCAACACTTCCCTCCAAGCTACGTGGGGACTTCCAGACGTGTTGAATGGGATACTTGTCTACTATGATGTGAACGTTTCAAGCACTTCCATTGGGTTTTTTCAAGCATGGAGGGTTCAATTTGATGATCCTTTACAACTGAATATCACAGATTTAGGTAAACAAACCAGCTTTCCATTATTCATAATGCATCCCATGATAGAATGCTGCTTGAATATAATTATTTAGGGCTGATGATGCAGTCACACGTTACCATTAAGTTCATTCAATGAGATGTGCACATGCTAACATTGTGGTTACTATGTCATGATCCATGCACTGACCTGTGCATTCATCTTTCTGGTTTGCATTATTCCCCCAGAGCCCTATGTTCCGTACACTATCAAAATCACCGCAGCTACACACGCTGGAGAGGGAGATGTGAACACGATCACCCAGTTCACCAAAGAAGGAAGTGAGTGTACTACTATATTATAGCAAAGATGAGTTTAGTATTGCATAATGTACCAAACTAATCTGAGTGTGAGCAAGCTACACTGAAGCATAAGCTGCTGAGTGTCACCAAATGTGTATGGTATACTACATTAGTGGTATACATACTAGCCTGGTCATACAGATGTCTTCATACACCACAGCTCTATAATATATACTACCTACATGTACAACTAATGTGGGGCTCAAGCTCACCCATAAGATCCACACGTACACATACATTTGTAGTTGCAGTTTAATTCACTACCCCCAACAATAAAATCAACCGTAATCTTAGTCTAGCTGACCTTGAGAATCAGCGTTTTGATAGCATGCACATCATCTGGTGCTTCTAATCTGTACTTTGCAGTTCCGGATGTGCCAGCTATTGTAAACGTCAATAGAGCCAGTGCAACAGAGATCCGGGTAATCTGGAACCAACTCACACTGGAAGAGAGCAGGGGATTCCCCCTCTCATACACAGTGACCTACAGTAGTACTGAAAGAGCCACATGTCCTGAAGTGGATCTGGAAACAAATACAATAATAGTCACACACTCGGGGAACTCACAGCTGGTGATCAACAACTTAGATCCAAGACTGGAATACTGTGTAGCTATTGCAGCCAGCACTGTGGCCGGGACTAGTGATTTCAGCGATGCACAGAAAGTACCTTGTAAGTACATGTGAAGGGCTCATGATATCGGGGGCAGGCATTATTAATGGTCCACTGTGTTTTTTGGTTGTCATCAAAACATAATTATACTATTAGTTGATTTGACCTTTAGAGATGAAAAGCAATCATTTCCACTGAGTCCTTCATGCAATGATGACATGCGGTTGCATTGGTAACTCAGTACAGTAATCATTCAACCTTTTAGTGTACTTGAACAGCCTGTTCCAACTCCGTTTCTCTGGAATCCACAACTGCATTGACTGGGTGGTAAGTTTACTCAGTCTCAGATTCACACAATGTACGTTCACTGTGACATTCACAGATCTTATTAAACTTGTAGCATGAAGATTCACCAGAAAAAGTGATGGACATAATGCACCTCTTGGTCTTGCAACTCATCGACACTTGTAACTGTGACTTTTCAATGGAGTATGTCACAGATCCAAGTCTGACTTGTGAACTAACAGGTGATGATGCAGCAATATTCCAAGCGAGGATCATCAGCACTGCTGAAAAAAGGAGCACCGAGTTCCTTCAGCTCCTGCAAGCCTGGGCAAGTGCTGAACCATTGGTAATTGTCAACCACGTGCAGCTCACACTGGTGATGGAGTGCTCCGTCCAGCTAAACGATATTGGCGAGACTGAATGTACACCTTCGGACAGTGCAACCACTACTGCCCCTCCACCTACTACTGCTGCTGTGTCACCTGGTATTGAAGGTTTCCAAAATGGCACCATGACTCCACATCCTTCTCCAGTATCTCTACCAGTTATTATCATTGCAGCAGTCTGCGGGTTTCTACTGCTCGTTGTACTCATCACCATCGTTATATCCATTTATGGATGCCATTACATAAAGCGAAAGACCAAGGCAAAGATCAGGAAAAATGATTCCTAGTAAGTATCGTCTATTATCTACCTATATACCATACACATACAGAGCTTACAGGGCCACCACATGTCACCATTAATATTGGTTTAACCACTGCAGCTACAGGTACCGAGATCCCAGACTAACGGGTGCCAAGGAGAATCCAGTTGCTGGAGTCAATATAGTTAACCTGTACGACCCAATGGATGACGACTATGAAGAGCCACCAATGGAATACGGAGAAGCTACCAGCACGACTGACCTTTTCCCCCCAAAAACACCCATCAACTGACCAAACCTGTTAATATATAATTAGTATATTGGTGCAGTTAACTACTTAGTGACACCTATAGGACATAGTGCATGTGTCATAGATTGAGCAGGTCTCAATGTTATTAGCTATAATATGGAGTAGTACCATCAATAAATTTTGTTATGGTACCTTCACATATTAAAATGAATGTTTCAGAATCATTGTATATATATGCCTGAATGACTAAACAACATGCAGTCTTAAGACACGTCAGACACTGCTACCCTAATCCTCTCTGCAGAAAGCACAACCTGCAGCAACCAACAGAAAGGCAGGCATCACAGGGTTGCATCATATACAATGTTTTATGTGAACTTTACTTTTGCAGAATTTGTGAGTGCTTTCAGCCTCAAATAAAAGATTGAACAATCAATAATATTCATGGGAGTAGCTCTTAATAATTGGAGTGTCAGAAGAGTGGCTCTTAGTTGGTGTGTTAGAACAAGGCGTATTGAGCTGCCGAAGGCGGCGAGAGGGCATGCAACTTCCTATAGCGCACTTATAGACGGCATATAGTGCTGAGTGTTACTAAAAATAATGTTTCTGGTTAAGCATGTGAAATTGCGTGCACGGTATGGTTACGGACGTTCGACGGAATGTTTCCCCGGGAGATGGCAGCAAGGAAGACGAGTGCTACCAATTTCGGTATATAGAATCGCCTTCCAAGCGAAGAATGACAATCTCTAGCCCAAGTACTTCTTCTAGTCCAGGTACCTCTCCTACCAGTGTAGTATGCCGGATTCGGAGAAAGTATAGCCGGATGCAAGCCCAACATTCGCCGCTCTCGACAACAGCTCGACGTTTGCTGTTGCGTAAGTTGGAGGGAGGGAATTATAGCATCGAAAGGGGCTCACGTGGAGCTAGGTAGCTAGGTCCTCGTCAAAGACGAACGCTGCAGACGGAATGCCAGCCATATCGAAGAGCGGTAAGTGACCGCATATGCATTGCATAAGGGGCACGTGTCTACAGATCACGTGCTTACAATCAAAATTTGAATGCTATATTCAGCATTTTGCCGTCTACGAACGTTGCATGCCCTCTTGCTGCCTTCGGCAGCTCGATGCGCCCTTGGTTAGAATGAAAGAACGAAAAAAGAATGAATGCACCATTGATGTCGAAGCGACGAATATTACAAAGCTGTCTACGCACTGTATGCAGCACTAATAAATGTTTCCGTGGCCTTATGAGAGCGAAGATGGTCCATACTTGTGTAGATTGCGAGCACACTTCATAGGCTGTCGTCAGCCTCAATGTGTACCCATTCTGCTTGCAGATAAAATTTAGTTCAGTTCAGTTCATTGCAGTGTTGGGAGGTTGTATAGTCAGCACGGTGGCAACTTGCACAGTAAACGAGAGTGTGAAGCAGCGATAACTTTTGAGGGAGGGGCTAAGGTTGCGAACTGCACACCCAAATTCGAACATATAAGATGGCAAAGGTTTCTCACGTGCTAAATATTGTAGCATTACGGTAGGTACATTATAAAAGGTGCATGCTTACCAGTTCTAGAATATGGAGACTTTAGAATCTAGGTGGGCAGTATTGCATATCGTAATTTTGGTTTCTTTCACTCAAAACCTCCAATAGTGGATGGACCCTCCGAGATATACCTCGCTACAAAGGACGATTGTCAAGGTCCCGGTTTCCCAATACATTTCAAACCTTTGAGAAGAGGACAACCTCTGCAAAGGACTGAATTTATACTGTCCCATGCAATGTGTCCTATTGAGAGGTTTCACTGTATCCATGGGGTAGGCATCAACTGCATTTCTATATCATGCTGCAACCAGCTTACTTCTCTCTATCAGACTTGAGTAAGATGATTGCAAGCTCCCTCCATACAGACCAGAAATGACTGTTACTACAGATCTGGCTCACCTTTCCAACCAGTGCCTCAAGGCGTACGGTACCCTGTACTGCATGGATCTTCACCCCTACAACGCTGCCACACTTGCACTGAACAAGGGCGTAGCACAGGCTGAGTTTCTCGTCCCACACTGCATTGTACTCGCCACCAACTGTGTGTGGAAGTGCAAAGAACATTACAGTATACCTACTCCCAGGTTTGAAGTATTGCATATAACTAGAGAGGCGGCCTCAGAATCAGTGTTGTTAAAATGCCTTAATAAAATTGCTTTCAGTAATACCCCTTTTGAGACTTACTGTGATGCTGATCTCTACTCCATTCTTGACTAAACAATACTCCACTAGAATGAAGGTGAGTTTCAGCACCAAAATTGTGTGTTTAGGTTACCGCATGATAGTGATCATGATCATGGTGTAATCAGAATTTTTATAGGCCATTCCTAAGTAGTGAAACATAATAATTTTAATCACGCGGCACAATTTTTTTTCCATATATCAGTAGTGTAATATTGGCACCATATAGTTGCATCCGTAGGATAAACAGCGCAGCTGGTAGAGCAGTAACAGACAGGAAGACAACCTCACCCACACATTGGTGAGGGTTAACAACAATGCTTGGAATGGCCTACCATCCTTGACACAGCAGTTGACATCTGAGACCGGGAGGATGTACACCTGCAGGGTCTTCTTCCTCGGCTTGCCCTTCAGATGGTTCCACAGTTGACTTGTTTGAATAGCGTGCACCTTGCAGCTAGCATACTGCTTAGAGAAGGCCTCCTTCAGATCTGCCCTCTCCATAGCCTCACAGGGAACTAGAGGACGGTTAGGAGGATAGGCTTAGGATTGCTGTTTCTATTTTCAACAAAATTCACGGCAGAAGGTTTAGTGATGTTATACCATATTGTGTACATCAGCAAGTGCACTAAGGGCATGAGGGTGTGGTCAAGCGGCTAATTTCCAGTGACATCAGAAAGCTGATTCGAAGCTACTTCAAGCTACGTAGTACAGAACACTATGGCTGTATGGAGATGAAAGATCTTATAGATGGAATCATACTAGTCAGGCTAGCAGGATGTGCAATGATGTCAGTCAATTAAATTGGACAGACCTGCTATCAATACATTAAGATTTTAACGTGTGTCTGTGTGTGTGTCTGTGTGTGTGTCTGTGAGTGACGGAAGTGGGATGTTCGTGGCGCGGGACTAGACTATTGTGACGCGTGACCTCAAGTTCAGACTTTAGCTAGCTACTGAACCTCGAACTCCGCGAAGAATGTTTGAGAACATTGGGCTGGAATCCAGCTGGGGCTGCAAGCGGATGCATGCAATCGGGGAGCAGCAGCTGGAAGCAGACGCAAACGGGGAGCAGCAGTTGAAGCGGATGCAATCGGGCCCGGGAGCAGCAGCTGATTCGAAGCGGATGCAAGCGGCGAGCAGCAGCTGAAGCGGACGCAATCTGGGGGCAAGTGGACGCAATCAGGGAGCAGCAGCTCTGCACAGAGAGCTGTCCGGCGCCGGATTACTCACGGTAGGCGAACGAGGGGGAAATAGCTGAGCGAGCGAAGCTACTTGTATATATTCAACCCTATTTCTGATCTTTATATAGTCACCATTACCAGGATTCCTGGAAAGTTGTATGCCACATGTGCAAGTTATCGTTTCGGAATTCATCTGTGAATGGGGAAGAAGAAGCAGTTTGGTACACATTATGCAAATCGTATACAAATGCACATGCAATGTGCCGCCTGTTAAGTCCCTTTGTCTATCTGTCACTCAAAAAAGGCACACAAATATTTACAGTTATAACCAATAACACATTCATGTTCATGTAAGTGTTGTGTTGGCACCAACACACAGCAGTCTCCTTTATTGCAGGTAAGGCCTATATATAGCTACATACAGGACACATCTGTTGATGCTTATTAAATATGCATGTAGCCTTTGACCCCGGAGGAGGATGCATGAATACAAGGCAAAGCTGGTTATGGCACTATCCCACTCTGATGTGTGGCTATTAACTTATTGACTACTCATAAAGATTCCATAATCCATTCCAGTTTCCATTCCACCATTTCAGTCCATTTTCCAGTCCAGTGATTAGAGTCACCCAACATACCTGTACTACTGCTGGTGGTGCTGCTGGTCTACTGGGTGTTTTAGATTTCCCGGGCTTAAAGTCTGCTTCATCGCTGTCTTCCGACGTGAAATTCACTCCAGAAGTAACTTTTCTTGGAGTGGGAACACGTTCTTCTATGACAGGATGCCTCATACTACTCTTGCTCTTTCTTGCAGCAAGACGAGTGTTAGCTCTCCTCTTGGGCTGGCCAAGTGGAGTGTTCTCAACAGGGTTCAGTACCAAAGCAGGAGGTGTCTTCGCTGGTGCATTTCTGTCATGCTGTAGCTCGTATTGCTTGCTTGTTTCTTCCCTGGGATGCAGTGATTGTGGCTTTGCTGGCGAAATAGGAGGAGTTAGATCCTCATCAATTATGATAACATCATCTCCAGTGGTAGTGCTCCCGGTCTCATGTCTGGATTTCTTGTCCTGTGTGTTGGTTCTTCTAGATTCAGTGTGGCTGCTATCTTCTGTGGTAGAGATGGGATGAAGTGGTTGTGGGGTCAAACTAGTCTCAGCAGTTGTGTTCAGTCTAGGCACAAGTTGTGGCTTGTTCATTTTCTCAGCCAATTTGGCCGCCAGAGAAGAATGGATTCTTGATGGAGTCTCGGTGCTGCTCTCGCATGAATCAAAAAGGAGGGGGGATTGGGTGCTATGACTGGCAGGAGAGAGGGAAGGCGTGTGGGGAATGAGAGGTTTGGCTACAACTGAGTCCGCCTTCTTCAGGCCTTCATGAGATGTGCTTTGGTTATCAGATTGAGCCCTGACTTGCCAATCCATCGTGTCACAATTTGTTTCACTGCCAAGCAGTTTTCTTGAAATTGTTAGTTCATCCATCTCTTTAAAGACTCCCGGAAGCCTTGCAACGTTGATCACTGATTGCCCACCAGTTTTCCCCAGAGGCATTTCTCTGGACAGGGTTGCAATATCTGCCAGCGTAATGGCTTTTGAAGTATGTGGAGTGCTTATATGAACACCTCCAGGGTACTGAAAGAGGTGGGGATGAGCAGCGCCACTGCCCCCAACAGCAGGATTAGGAGCCTGGTTTTGGTTCCGTACTGGGTTTGGATACACCTGGGTCAAAGCTGCAGCTTCATGTGCTCGCTGTGGGTGGAGGGGAGGTACTTGTTGAGTAAAGAGTGGGTTGACGTTTACGGACTGGCCAGTGCAGAGATTATGAAGTGAGGTTTGATTGATGACAGCTGATGAATGATTCAAAGTAGGATTACTGGCTAGACCATTGGTCATTGTGGGGTATTGCATCGTGGCAGACAGAATAGTTGCAGGTAGATGTCTGCGTTTTTCTGGTGCGACTGGAGTACTAGTGGTTGGAGTTGTACAAGAGGAATATGTGGCTGATGGAGAGAAAGGGGGATGCCCCTCTGCATACGAGCCTGCAAATGAGCTTGCAACAGCAGAGTGTTCAGCTATCCTCGGTGACATCATTGACGTTCCAAGTGAGGCCTTTGGGCTTTTCTCAAGAAGGCTAGGGTAGGAAAATCATGGCAGTTTTTAATGAAGTGAACCTCCATTGAGGCACATTTGATGGGTTATCTGTCTGCCAGAACACAGTGGACTAGACACAGTGATAGCAAACTCAATGTTGCAGATATGTTTGTTTACTGCTACAAGAGGGGACACTCTAAAGTAGCAATGGGAAATGAGAAATGTTGAAATGAGGAAATGGGGAAAATGGTTTACCCAGTGCACACCATGAGTCCAGAGTCGAGTCTTAGACAAGTCAACGAGTGTGTATGATTTCCTAATCAACAGATGATTCAGACAGATACGGCTACATATTCAAACTTGCTAATGAAAGCTGCTGTCACTAGAAAACAGCCTCCATTCCACTGGCGGTCGTGGTCGATGTGGGTCATAACTTATCCAGCTGAGAATAGCTACAGGTGGGGTGTTTCACAACTCTTTATGTTGCCATCAGTGCTTCTTTGGGTCCTTCGCTCTTCATCATCGGGCCACTTTGCCCTATCATAGCTCCCTGTTTTCACAGAGTCACCGTAGTGATTCAAATACAGACAATCTCATTGTCACTGCAGTCATCACCATAAGATCAATGAGAGCCATCAGAGATAATTGGCTAAGCTGCACTGGTTGACTTGTTTAGGACACTGGACTCATGATATCCCCTACCACAGATAGCATTATTTCTTAATGTCTTGACTCTCAGTATATTTACTGGGTACATTTCTCATGGCACACACTGGGTAAACCATTTCCTCAATTCCTCATTTCCCCATTTCTCATTTCCTCATTCAGAGTGACCACTACAAGAGAACTTTGGGCTCACATATAATTACATTCATGTACTTTCATGAATGATATCTGGGAATTCATGCACTGGGATAGTATGCTATCCCATAGCCCCATGGGGAAGGGGGGGAGGAGGGGACCAGAAGTAAGCCTCCTAAGTATCCATAATTATTCATCTACAGCTACATGCAAGTAGTGGTGTGTATACCTGAGAGAGGATATATCTGGGGATTCTGCATCAGCCTTCATCCTGGCATTGGCAAATGATTTCAGCGAGCTCATGGCCTGTTCAAACCCAGGCTCGTGCTCGATGCGCTTCCGTACCCACTTGGAGAGACCTGCGCATGTATACACAACAATTAATGGACTGCTATAATTATGTGATGAAACCAGTGACTGGTGTGACTGAGGCATATGTATACCATATAGCAATAAAATTTGGTGGGGAGAGAAAGAACTCGAAGAAGCAAACACAAGTGTGAACCGACCTAGGCCTGGATGTGGAATCAAGCCGAGAAAAGGCAAGCAAGCAGCTGATACTCTCGTTGGAACATATTATAGCATCAACAGAGCTGCTTCACATCACTGTTACCATAATTATATGGGTCACTTTCATTACCACTCCCTCTTCTATATACATGGCAGCAGTTCTTCTCACATCCCAGAGGTTCTTTGTATATGTAGTGACGTCACACACAAAAATTAGGATGTACTGCACACATCACACAGTAGAACACACAATTACTTTCAAACCAGGAAACACATCATGTATTCAAACCCAGCCGGTGGTAACATACCTCTGGTGTAGTGAGGTCCCTTTCCAAAGCGTTCATCAACCAAGATCAACGCACCCCAGTCTTTCCTATGTGATACAAGCAGCCACGTTGCAGTGTTGAAGTGCACAATTTGGTCAAAGTTCAAGCATTGGACTTTGTGCTAGCAAGACAAGGGTATAATCTTCTCTCAGATACATGTGCTTCAAGGAGTAAGCTTTGCACTAGTCACTGTGATGATTTTCACAAACTGAAACTGGGGGATTAGTAATAGAGTTCTTACTGGGATGTCTGCAGCAAAAGCGAATACACATTTGCATGGTGTGAAAAGAACTCTTAACTTTGGCATAAAATACATAACCGAGGTTTTAGGACTTGGCATTATAGTCACGTACACAGACCACATACTTATGTCGTATGCATCTCCCCAGTGCCTGGTTGAGGGCACGGAAGGCTTGAATCTGGTACCACTCCCGGCCATTGAGCAGCCCACGATTGCGACAGTGCTCATTGTTGTACTCCTGTTTCAGCTCAACCTAAATGAAGAATGCCAAACTGGTCATGCCAGGATGTTATGTGCTACCACCTCCACCCTGCAACCAACAAGTCTGCACCTGTTGCCTTGTTCAGGGCGGGGTGTGGAGGTGGGTGGGTGGGTGGGTTGGGGGGGGGGGGGGGGGCATGCGAATGAGGCTAGTCTGCACCTTGATTGCTACTTCTTAGTGGCAATTGGACATACTGCCTAGTCCTGTAAGAGCAGCATGGAGGATTGACTGTGGCGAAGCCAATGCACCGCTGATGATAGAAGAAGCCCCATAGCCCAAGTGGATTGACGACCAAGAACTGAAAGACTACTTCTAGTCCCCATCTCCCTGTGTATGTACTGAGGCTTGCCAACGGATGAAACATACAAGCATCCTGAGCTGCAGTGCATGTAACAGCTAGTCTAGGGAGATGCTGTTTAAAGACCTTTTCAAGGCAATGAACAAAGCACATTATTATTGAACTCATATAATCACAACACATACTAAAAGCCAAGCCATGCTGAGGTTGCAGCTCGCACAACTTCAGTGTTAAGCCTTACAATTGAACCAACAAGCAAACCCACTGTGCAATCACACACACACACACACACACACACACACCACACACACACACACACACACACACACACACGTACCTGCTTATCCTTGAAGTAAGGAAATGGGATTCCAATCTACATGGGAAGAAGATGAAATGTCATCATAAATCAAACCTGGGAGTGGGAGGGTCTGGGTATGAGGCTACACCTCAATAATAGAGGCTGGGGAGTGGAAGGTCTGAGATGAGGCCACACTACATGCAACAAAGCATCATTGTCTTTCTGGTACCGTGCCCTTCCTTTCAGGACATATTCTTTAAAGATGTGGTCAGTGGAATATTTGATGTGATCATATTTTGCCTCTCAGTTACATTTTGGGGAAACATTACAACATGAATGGAAAGCTCACGGTGATGACAGCACGGGCATTGTTGTCGGCAAAGTCCAGTCCTTCGCTGACTTTTCCTCTGCACACAGCCAGAAACAGAGCCCCGGTGAGGGGACCCTCCCCATCTTCATCTCGCTCTACATACATACAATATGGTGTGTCATTTGTAAGGGACAAAACTACCACTATGTACCCACGACATACACTTGTTAACTCATACAACCAGATGCTACCCTTGACATGGAGGACAACAGAGTAAAGTATAGTGCTGAAAGTTCCTCACATCAACATGCAGTATATAGCCAAGGTGAAGGTCATGCAAGCATGACCTCAGGACCTCCAACCTCAGCATTTGTGTAACATTATTGCAACGTTGGCATTAATCATGTTGGCATCAATTACATGTTGGCATCATCTGGATGCAGTAATCAGAGTAGGCAAATATTCATTCCATAATTGGAACTTGGAGTTACAACATTCATTTATCAGCTATTGCTGATTGTGCTTTGCATATTCACACTTGCATTGTTGGATAGACAAGGGGGATTTTAGAGGCAGGAAGCTAGCCTAGTTCCCAGGCTGTATCGGGTCAGCTTTCTTGATTGCATAAGTGACCTTTGAACTGCACGAGGAGGATGAGCAACTGCATGAGGCCACCCAGCTTAGGTGGAATCAACCCTGCAGTGATGGAACTTTCTCAGGTGATACGCTCTGTGATCATCGGTTCAAGCCCACTTTTCATACGTACTGTAAGTGACTAACGCTGGGGGCGGAGGCCTGGGGATGGAGGCCTGTAGGTGGAGGCCTGGGGATGGAGGCCTGGGGATGGAGGCCTGGGAGTGGAGCCCTGGGGATGGAGGCCTGGGGACTGAGGTTTGGGGACGGAAGCCGGGGGACAGAAGCCTGGGGACGGAGGCCTGGGGACGAAGGCCTGTGGGTGGAGGCCTGGGGAGACAGAGGCCTGGGAGTGGAGGCCTGGGGACGGAGACGGAGGCCTGGGGACGGAGGCCTGGGAGTGGAGGCCTAGGGACGGAGGACTGGGGACAGAGGCCTGGGATTGGAGGCCTGGGGGCAGAGGCTTGGGGGCGGAGCCTTGGGGACAAGGCTAATATAAGTATACACTAATTCACTTGCAATCCAAAACCGCCCTCAGTAACCATACACTGATGTGCATTGTGCTAACCACTCTCTTGAAGTTGGTCAGGGGTGACCTCTCCGACAACAGCATAGAACTGGGCCATCACAGCCTCAAAGTCTGCCTTCTCTCCACTGCGAGGTTCAGAGACAACAAGCTTCTGTTTCATGAGCTTGTACCACAGTCCAGTCTCCTGCGCAGCAATGTAAAGAATCACCAGAAATATGAATTAGGGACGTGCTATTTTCTATGAAAATTTTCCATACTGAATGCTGCAAGGCTGCACCAGTATCGGCCTATGAATACACAGGACACAGCACGTATCTAGCTGCAAACAGTCTTGCAGCCTGTACAAACAGGATAATTCTCTATAATTTTCCCGTTAGTTTAGTTGTGCCTCTTTAATTGCTGCACTACAAAGAAACCATATTACACACCTGCCAGCGATTGCTCAATTTTTCAAGCATCTTGTAAGATGGAAGGAAGCAGAGAATACCATAGGGAATTGCCTGTGTGAGGAGAGAGAGGGAGGCAAAATAGGGAAGGGGAAAGCGGGAGCAGGAAGCATGGGGAGGAGAGGAGAGGGAGGAAGGGAAAACC
Organism: Axinella damicornis; assembly: GCA_963931865.1. Classification (NCBI taxonomy): domain Eukaryota; kingdom Metazoa; phylum Porifera; class Demospongiae; order Axinellida; family Axinellidae; genus Axinella; species Axinella damicornis. The sequence continues at coordinate 5,136,359 of OZ007507.1, forward strand.
GAAGGGAAGGAGAAGGATTAAAATGAAGCGCAGACATATAAAGATACACGTGCTCCGCAAACCTTGCACACTCTGAGCACCAATTCCCCTATCTCATCTTGGAAGTCGTACGTCTGCACAAGGCACAAGTAAGAGTATGACAAAACTGGCCACTTTCTAAGATACAAGAAGCAGACAAACTAATATTGCACCTCGGACTGTTGGTAGTTGGCAAGCAGTGTCCTTCCATTGGGTCCAGTGGAGAGGGAGCGTATCCAGGTCTGTTACACACATGTACATACATGTATGAAAGACAAAGTACACAACATTGTCAACCTTTCCCACCAAAAGCATTTCAGATCATTTTCAGCCATTTGAGCCCTTAAATGCACCATAAGCTCTTCCCCCCCCCCCCCCCCCCCCCCCCCCCCCCCCCCCCCTTCCTCTCCCACCTGTGCTTCAGGGATGACATGATTGGCCTCCAGTTGGATGGGAAAGGCCACGCCCAGCTCAGAGGAGAAGGACCCCATGGGAGAGAGGGTGCCAGATGTCAGGACAATGGTACGGGCACAAGTCAGCTGCGAGAAAGCCTGCAGAAGAATACGGCCCAGGATTCAAATGTGCTCTCAAGAAGACGCATCTTTTTAGCCGATAAATGCATGTTGCTGATAGCTGCCATTGCTAAGACTTTCAGAAGTGCACTTACCACTGCTGGGTTCAGGCACCAGAAGTTGAGGGTGTAAGACCACACCTTCTCAAACTCTGCAGACAGTAAGTCAACAAGGGAACAATACTCACTGCATAAGGTTGCTCCACACGAACATATTAAACTCAACGATCAAGTATTATGCAAGATTTACTACCCCACAAGTGAGCTAGAATTAGCATTCCAGCCAGCCTAGCCTCGTTCCCAGGCCTACCCTTCATTGTTTTTCAATTTGTGTTGACAACAATATGCGGAAGCGGAAGAGCAGTGATATACATGTACAGGAGCATTCATCACAAGAGTAATGTCAAGCACATGCGAGGTGGACATTGGGGGGGCCTATAGTCGGTTCAGCTGGTCCTGGATCAGTTTATCGCCCAATTGGGCAGGTTAAAGCACTCCACAGCTAGTCCAGACTCCAGATGCTCTAGACAACTCAGCTTGTTCAGTATTATTTGCACTTGGGCCCCACCTTCCACCCGATGTCACTCACGTGATCTCAGACCTTCTGCTCTTCCGCTTCCGAGAACTAAACGGGGTAGGGCTGGGAACGAGGCTACAGCTAGCCTAAGCAACCTAAAGCATCGTTTCTCTACCATTGGCTACGGTTGGACATACCGTATAGCGGGTTATTTTCGTGGGTGGAAATTTTTGTGAAATGCTGGATACGGTCGTCAGAATTAATTTTCGTGGTTCTAATTTTCGTGGCACCCGCATTCGCGCTAGCTAGCGCTATAGCTATCGACGCGGATGACGTAATATGAAAATTAGTACACGTACGTGCCGCTTGATGGCCGAAGTACAGTTTCAACGACATTGCGCTTCACTGTACAGCGTGAGTGCGACGCTACTTCGTCAGTAAAAGACGTGTGGGAGGCCAGTGTTGGAGAAGAACTACCATGCTAACGCGTATTGATCGCTGTGAGTTACTGGCCTTGTTTTTCGTCGCCGGGGGTCCAGTCATCTCGATCACAACGCGAGGGACAGCTGGTGCACGTGATAGAGGATCCTGTCAATCGAGGACACTGTCAACGGGACGCAGTCACGCAGGTACAACTACGAAGAGCCGTACAGTGTACTTAAACGACGGCACCTAGCTAGCTACGTGTTGCACCGCAGCGCGATTATGGGTTGAAACTTTCGTGGGTGGAAAATTTCGTGACTTGTCGATGAGTCACGAAAATAACGAAAATTGGCACCCCACGAAAATAACCCACTATACGGTAAGTCAATCGACTCACCCACATTTCTTGATCTCCTCCTTCTCCAACCTCCAGGCTAGTTTGAGTTGGAGGAGAGAGAGAGGCACACAGTAAAAGTACTCCCACAGTACATGTATGTGAATGTTTGTCAGTGTTGGCTTACAAGTGTGGAGTCATTTGCTTTTTTAGTGGAGGTCTTCATCAGTGATACCCTAATGACACAATCAGGTAATATAACATTGAAAATGGGAGGGAGCAAAGAAGAGAAATTGAGGCAAAATCGAGGAAGAAGCAAAGCAAAGGGGTGCGAGAAGAATGTGGAGGAGAGGAGGAGAGGAGGAGAGGAGAGTAGGAATGAGGAAGACGAGGGGAAGGGAGGGAGGGGGGTAGGGAGAGACATAGGGAGTGGAAGGGAGGGAGAGGGTAGGAAGGAGGGGCAAGGGAGGAGAGGAGGAGAGGAGAGTAGGAATGAGGAAGACGAGGGGAAGGGAGGGAGGGGGGTAGGGAGAGACATAGGGAGTGGAAGGGAGGGAGAGGGTAGGAAGGAGGGGCAAGGGAGTGGGAAGGGACGAAGGGGAAGGGAGGGAGGTAGGATGGACAGACAAGGGAGGGGGAGGGAGGGAGGGAGGGATGGAAGGAAGGGAGGGAGGGGGGAGGGAGGGAGGGGGAAGGGAGGGGAGAAGGGATGGAGGGAGGGGGGAAGGAAGGAGGGGCAAGGGAAGGGAAGGAAGGGAAGGGGAAGGGGTGTCAAGCCTAGCTGAGAGAGAGAGAGTCAGTCTCCTTACCTGTAGTCTGGTGGGTTGTTGCAGAGGAAGCCGAGCACTGTGGCAATGTGCTCAATCATGTTGAGTGACCCTGTACTGATGGTGGGCGGCTTCTTCCTGCATGCAGACGTGTACACTGTATTCATGTCAAACAGAGCAGATGGAACGCAGACAGAAGATGGGCTTCCTTGGATACTAGTACCACCACAGCTAGCCATCCTTCGGCCATGGCCCACCCAATTCTCAGGCCAGGTAGTTTTTGTTGTTTTTTTTGACCTGTTGCTCCATCGCAACATCGAGCGCTCAGCTCAGTCGATCGACACTCGCACTCTTACTCGTGATCGGGTCATAGCCTCGTTCCCAGGCGCCTGGGAACGAAGCTAATCATAAGCTGTAGGCCCCGCCCCACCTGGCTTTTCGTCACTTCGAAGAGGTGCGCGGGCCTGGGAACGATATGCAAAATTTGAGCAAGAAAGAAGCACATGGCAGCTGCTGGACCTGCAATCCTCTTACATCTGGAACTAGCAGTGCAAAGCACGAAGGTGCCATGAGAGCCTATCCTGATAACTGAAAAATGAAGGTGAAAATTTTTTCCGTACTTCACACGGACTGATCAGCACTTCACACCTCTGCACACTGCCTTCGGCAGCATCCAATGGATTCTGGGCCACCCTATATCTTTTACAGTGATCCGGCCCTGATCTTTGGATTAGCTAACCTTCCTGGATACCATCTCAGCCAACCTTCCTTGGACACTATCTTAGCCAACCGTCCTTGGACACCATCTTAGCCAACAACCATCCTTGTGTAACATTTTACCTTGGGCACCATCTTAGCTAACCTTCCTGGACACCATCTTAGCCAACGACCATCCTTGTGTAACATTTTACCTTGGACACCATCTTAGCTAACCTTCCTTGGACAGTTTCTTAGCCAAATTTCTTGGACACCATCCCAGCCAACCTTCCTTGGACACCATCGTAACCAACAACCATCCTTTGGTAACATTTTAGCCAACATTCCTTGGAGACATCTTAGCCAACCTTCCTTGGACATCATCCGTCCTTGGACACCATCTTAGCCAACGGGTAACATTGGTTACATCTTAGCCAACCTTCCTTGGACACCATCTTAGCTGAACCAGCACCTCAAGCACTGACAGGTCGTATCCATGTTCTATACATCGCCCCATAACCTCCGACATGCTATTTGTGCATACCCTCCCACATGCTATTTTGCACTGCCTTCTTTCAACAGGGGTTGATGTTCTTGGGTCCTTGGCTAGAATTGTAACGGTCACTAGTGGTTACATATGAATGACCATGTTCTAAGTACGTATGTATGAATGCTTACTCTCTTGGGTCAGGAGGCTCTGCGATGTGGCCGACGTGAGCCTGCACAGTGAGAGGGGTGAACAACACCATTACTCTAGGTTGTTCTTGTGCATCAGTAACTATCCACACAACCAGTTTCAGAACTGATTACCTCTCAGGCAACAACTCTGATACGTACCTATGATAGTGAACAAACGAAATCCATTCTTCACTTACAGTAGCCACGTGATATTAAGTGCATGCACCTGTATTATAATATCTCCAAAGGAAGGAAATATGCACATACTGAGGATTTCAAGTTGCTTGTCCAAGATCCATTTCAAATTTTCGGCACATGCGCACTGATGAGAGAGTGCATGATTGTGCACTTTCACCATTTATAAGACATAGCTGTCTTTCCGTAAACTAACGCACATGCATCGTTCGAACGAACACAGTGCTTTGCAATTCAGGCTTCAAGCGCAAAGGCCATTTCCATGGCCATACTTACGTATGTGCATGCACTAATTTCTTGAATGGATCTGGGACAAAGCAACCTGAAATCCTCAGTAACAATGAGCTGTGTTTAATTTTGAATGAATTCCTCGAATAGGAAGTGCACTTCATTTGGAATTACGGCTCTTCCACTCTGTAGGATGAAAAATGGCTGAGGAATAGCTGGGGGTGAGAATCCAACCTGCGCCTAACAGCCAATATGCGCTCATTACTTGAGCTGTGCTTAATAACGTGCGACTACAGTATCATGGTTTAGGTTTGGCAATCAGATGATACTTGAGATGGAAGATGCTGATATTGTGCTGGATCTTAGACATTTGAACTCCGGAAGAACATCACTGTATGATGTATTTTGGAGTGAGTGTAAGAAGTTCTTGGAGGAGGTTATTGGGTCAGCTGTTGATGACCGAAGACATGCAAGCGTCACCCATTTGGCCAAAGTGATTTCAATCCGTTATCTCCGTGATCAAGTACAAGCGAAACGCTGTGCGTTTAAAAGACCACCGTGTAACCAGGATTTCCTGTGGCAGCAGCAGAGCATGGAAGAAGGGTTTAATTTTAGTCAAACTGATCCAAAGCCTTGTGAGTTCCATACGCTTGATAAATTAGCTCAGGTGATGAAGTGCTATGATAAATTGTACACGTACATGTACCATCTCTGGAAGACATGATTGGTCCAGGGCATGGCATAGATAGAGCACGTTGTGCAGTGCTTTAAGGATTTTACTATCACTGACATACTGCACAAACATTACCATGTACAATAAGAGTGTGTTGACACACACTGTGTATATGAAATACACAATAGCACCCAAACTCGTTCCCAGACCTCCGTCCAGCGTTTTGACGCTTACAGTACTGTAATGCGGTACTGCAAACAACAAAAGGTGGGTGGGGGGCTGGGAATGAGACTATTTCGCATAGAAACATTTTGATAACAGGATACAGTAACTAGGACGTACCAGGATAAGCTGAAAGGTCATGACAGTGATCCCCATTTCTCTGAGGACAGGTATGAAGTCATGGCCATTCCAAATGCCACACGCCTGCTCGTAGGCTCGCTTAGGGAGGGCATCGGCCACTGACTGCATCCAATTAGCAATGGCTTGGACCTGAAAGACAATGAGACCGTCACATGTACAGCAAAAATACTACAGGTGGCAACCGCACTCCTGGTAGGGCAAAGTTTTCAAAATATGCCTCGTGCTATCCTACCTCAACAAAAGTACTGCAAGTGATAAAAGCTGGGCAGAGGCCTGGGAATGAGGTTAGTGTCATGCCTCGCTTTACCCTCATCGGGTGGATACTTCAGTGGGCTCCAGTTGCACCCACCAAGCCAGTACTGACAGCTTACCTCACCTCGTGGATACCTCAGTAGGCTCCAGTTGCACCCACCAAGCCGGTACTGACAGCTTACCTCACCTCGTGGATACAGCTACCTCTAACGTGCACATACATGACATCAGGTGCCGAATCGTGCGGGTTATTTTCTGCTGTACTAAACATTCTAATGCTAATGCTCAAACTCTGGAACCATGGTGAGTCTCTGAACAACAACTATTATAATACAGTTGAGCAAGTGAAATAAATCAAGATCATGACGGGGCAGTCAGATTCTTCGTAGGCCTATCCTGAGGTTGTTTTACAAGAAATTCCCTACCAGGAGTGTAATGATCACAGGAACTTACAATGGTCAGCAGAAACTGGTAACTGTGTTGAAGGTCTCTTGGGACAGCAAACACTGAAACACAAGATGGGGAATTGTGTACTGAAGAGTGGTAAGTCTCTACCAGGGGTAAAATTTCACTGCTTGTCTCCTGTACTCCTAGAGGGTCATGTGGCAGTACCGGATATATCAACAGGGCTAGATATCTGACTGTGACGTCTATAGGCACAATGATGACCCAAGCATAATTGAAATGCCATCACAGTTCAAGATCTAGCCTTGTCCAGAGTGATGAAAAACGTCTAGCTACATGTATCTGGCAGCAAGAGGAGCTAGCTATAGGCAATTTGCACTTGGCTTCGTTCAGCATCCAGTTCTTTGCCAGTAGTGGCTTCCTCTGTAATTATGGCAGCCACAAACAACTCCCCATTCGATTCTTGATTACCAGAGATTACTGGAGACTACTAGAGATTACTAGAGATGCACTCTCTCCATAGCATGCTGACTATGCAGTCTATCAAAGTGTTGATATCAATGGATTTTTGATGAAATTTTCCATGGAAAAATTTTTTTTGACTTTTAATTGAAGGCAAGCTGGGTGGGGTAGGTGAGTGGATGAATGGAGCTATATGACAGGCTGGTGTAGAGACGATCACTGCTCACTAATATTCTGGATCTCCTCTGCAATCTCTGAGAGTTGGACGACGGTGAAAGAGAGACTGGCTGCCTCCCTTGCTGAGTCCTCCATGTTGTGAGCTTCATCAAGGATGATAATCTGATTTTCAACAGAGATCATCATCTGGAAGGAGAGGGTGAAGGGAAACAAGGGGAGGGAGGGAGGGAGGGAGAGAAGGAGGGAGGGAGGGAGGGAGGGAGGGAGGGAGGGAGGGAGGGAGGGAGGGAGGGAGGGAGGGAGGGAGGGAGGGAGGGAGGGAGGAGGGAGGACCCCGTAATCTATTGAAGACACAAGCCTATTAATTTGTGTCTGACCTGTTTTCGGATCATGGGGTCGATAAGGTAGTTGTAGGGGCAGAATACAATGTCAGCTTCAGCCATTAGATTCCTTGTAGCAAAGTAGGGGCACGCCTGCAAACAAGATTAAGAACAGACAGACCCACCAATCAGTAGCATAGCTTGATTGCACGTCTTATATTTGGATGTACCCTAACTCTCTTGCCAAGCTTCACCAGATCCTCGATGTCCCAGGCGGTGTTGTAGCCATGGCGACGCAGCTGAGCATGTGTGCTCATTTTCTGCTGCACACCATAGTAGTAAGAACAGCCATCACCCTGCGTATACGCATGTGTGGGAAGACACAGAGGTCAAGGGTAGTCTCAATCCCAGATCAATGAGAAGTCTCATTCTGAGGCCAGTGACAGTCCCTCCCTAGCCTAGTTCCTATACAGCCTGGGAACGAGGCTAAGTCCCATTCCAGACCACTGGGGGCAGTCCCATTCCCAGGCTGGAGACAGTCCCATTCCCAGGCTCAGTTGGGACAGTCCCATTCCCAGCTCAGTGAGGACAGTCCATTTCCCAGACCAGTGATGGCAAATGAGGGTAGTCTCTTCCCAAGTTTGCATTCTACCAGTCGCCAGTCAAGTCTGACACCAAAGAAATGCATCACTCTTATTGTACATGCACATATCAATCCTTGAATCTCCCTCACGTATGTGCGCATGAGATTACCTCCAAAGTGCGCAGCCTACCTCTTCCCCTTCCAGCAGATTCCGGCACTCCTCATTCTTGTTCTTCCCTTTGGACACGGTGGGGTGGATGCACGTGTGCACGCGACTGGCAAGGATGCTCATGCTGAAGAGAAGCACACCACATGCAAATGTAACCAAGCACTCCAGCATTAACTAAACTAACAAACTCCATGGGCCGTCCCTCCCTCCAACTGTCCCTAGTTTGCACTGACAGCCCATGACAAAAGAATGCCTCAAAAAAACTGCCGTGAGAAAGATGCCCCAGTGTTTCACATGGGTGATAGCTTGAATAAGGTCTGCTGGAGGTGGGACAGGCCTCTGCGGGAACACGAAGCACCTCCGAGCACCAACTTCAGCGGTGAGCTGCAATCGTGGTCTTAGCACTGCCACCACACTTCAAAAGAGCTGGCGCCAGGCCTGTGTAGGCTGGCTAACTAGGTTTCAAAAGCACTGGCTCAGAACTGCGTAAATATGGGATTACCACCGGTAGTTACCACTCTAACGGCAGAAACAGCCCCTGACAAAAGAATGCCTCAAAAAGCTGCCCTGAGAAAGATGCCCCAGTGTTTCACACAGGTGGTGCATGTGTTAGCTCAATAAGGTCTGTTGGAGGTAGGGCAGGCCAGGAACAAGGCTGAGTACACCTACGGCGTGCTGCTGTATTCCGTTCTCCCCATCTCGTGAATGATCTGCATAATCTGCTTATGTGTCCTGGTGGCAAAAAAAATCTTCGTCCTACAGGTAGAAAGTGAAAAAAAAAGGCAAAATGAAAGTTGGAAAATTAAGGAAATAAAAAGTTGGAGATGCTGGGTTTCGAACCCAGGACCTTCTGCATGCAAAGCAGACGCTCTACCGCTGAGCTACATCCCCACCTGGCAGACTAGGCAACAAATAAGGAAGTTATTGATGCAGGTTGCCAACACAACCACGGTTATTCCACCCACTAACTCCTAGCCTTGTTCCCAGGCCCCGCCCAGCTTTTCATCGCTTGCAGTAAAAGCGGAGAGAGCCTGGTATGTTTCCTCACATGAGCATTACATAATCGACAAATGCCCAAGATTTTCAGAACGAAAAAGCGAAGTTTCGCATATTGTTCAACCAACTACACGTTCAACGCTTGGCGTGTATGACAGTTGCCCCCCGCTAGCCAGATACGAGTGCTGGTACCTTAGCTTTTCTTGCTGTTCTGAGTCCCAGATCGCCCACATTCAATTTAGTCCTTTTTACGTACATGTACCAGCTTTCTACCACTTGACATCATGCACGTGAGGAAACATACCAGGCCCTCCGCTTTTGTGCAACCGAAAGCGGCGTACAGGCCTGGGAACGAGGCTATCTAGGTCCAACTTCACGTTCAGTTTGCCATTTTCAATGAGGGAAAAAGACCCACGACCAGAAAGTAAGTACAATAGCAACAAAAGTATCCCACACAGCACAGTGCTCACTTAGGCAAGATTGGTCCACCTATGAGTGCCTCATCCTCTTTCACACCGCAGCCACACGTGGGACAGGGGGTGACAGGATCACAGGAAGCTCCCATGCCTTGTGGTTCGACTTTCGGGACACCTACAAAAGCAGAAAATAAACAAAGATAAAATTCAGTTGTCACATACTGAAACACTTGTATCAGACAAAAGTTTAGCGGAGAAAATAACTACAAATAACTAGCAATTTACTTCCTGTCTTCTTGATGAATGCAGTCCTCTGATTGGTCAAACCAAATGTTAATTGTGCACCTGTAGATTATGCTCAAAATTGGCTCATTACGTCATTTGGCAATTCCCCATTGTTAATCAATCATGCTTGATGGCACAGTGATGACACTGATCAAAGCTCAGCCATTATGCTTGTGGAACACGGCTAATAATAACTAGTGGAATGTGCGACATCGTGGGGCGAGCATGAGCGAGTGCACATGGAACAGTTGTACATACAAGACTGTCATCAGAGTGTGATGCTTGAGCACAGCACAAACTCAGGTCACAGAGAGTCAGGCCACCATATGCACAACACAGGAACTGCGAGTCACACTAGCTGAAGCAGTCTAGCGGTGATATGGCAGATAACACACAACCTATATGCTGCTGCACACTGGTCCAGCACACCATGTGTTCTACAGGACATGCCATGTACAGCTCAGAGGTCGATGCATAGGGTCCACTAGTGGTGTTCGTCTCTGTTGCCGCCACTGAGGAGGTACAGAGGTCGACTGTTCACGGTCGCCCATCGCTCTAGGCCTCTAACCAATGAATATATAGGTAGGTCATGAGCGGTCTGCGTCTTTGTTGTTGCCATCGTCCATCAACAGTACAGGTAGACTTAAAGTCTCGGTACCAGACTCTCTCTCACACACGGCGGAAATTTACGTTACGATGTCCGGAAATGAATGCAAAGTTTCGTACGTTATATTCCATGCGCCAGATTTACGGTATAGGAGACAAATCAATCGACAACACTCACTCACTCAGCGCGAGCCACACTCGACTACGACTAGTGTGGAGCTTGCTCACGCTCGCCCAATCACCTTGAATTAGCAGCACTCCATTGTTTGCCTAACAGCAGGGCCCTGAGAGCTACCAATACGCTAGTAGTGGTAGTAGAACAGAATCAGTGTCAGGCTCAGCATCATTGTCAGGCTCAGCGGTGCTGAGGGACTGCATGGCCACCATTACCAATTCACCATGTGGCTACTGTGGACACTATATAGCCTCTCTAAAACTCCACTTGCGCCATTTTGTGCATTATTCAAAATACCGTATACCGGGGAATTTTGGCGGCCATTAAATTTGGCGAAATCGCCTGAAATGGCTCGGTATAAAATATAAAATTTGGCGATTGACAGAAAAACAATATGACGTAACTATGCGCACCGCGAGTGCGACATGACTGTACTTCTGACACGAGATCGAGAAACCCCGACCCCAGGACGAAGACGTACGAAATAGAGAGCAGTGTCATCGCCATCGCGTTTCAGTGGCATCTAGAGGCCCACAATCGGCGAACAGCTATCCGGGAGGTCAGCACTGTCCAGGATGCGTACGCGTACGCTGTGGCATGCTAGCGCTGTGGCAGTAATGCACGACACAGGTACACAGTAGGCCATGACCTTGATAATAATTTTCAGCAGCCTGTACGCTTTAATTCGGTGCACTTCTGTGAAGTAGTAGGCGCTTCTCCATAGACCTTGCTCAGCAGGTAGTACGTTGGGTTGCCTCGCCGCGCGCGCCAACAGTCGATCTGGCCGGTCGTTTAATTTGGCAATTTTTTTTGATTTGGCGGCTGACTTCCGAATCGCCAAATCGGCAAATTAAAACGGTCGCCAAAATTTCCCGGTATACGGTAGACTTCAGATCGGTACCAATAATCATGCTGCCTGCATGTATGCCACCTAACTGTGATACAACTTGTCAACTCAAGTACCAGCCAACCCACGTACCTGAGTCCATAATCTGGTTCTGCGGCAGTCCGAGGCCAGAAGTCAGTGAGGGACCATCCTTCAGTTCTATCCTCCACGAGGGACGGCCGTCATCACCCTCCTCCCCCTCACAGGCACCATCACTGGTGTCTTCATAAACGACTCCCATATGCTTGCCATTTCCCTTCTTCCTCTTCGAGGTCTGCATTGAATAACACCATGATTCCTTCAACACAAAGCTCTTGGCTTGCTACATGTACGTATGTCTGCAAATGAACTGTGCATTACCAAGTGTGACAGTGGAACTTTAGCGTAGCAAAACTATACGCTACTTAGATCATTTTGAGCAACTTGAGGGCAACATAATGACCAGTGGATGCTGATTTGAGGGCAATGCGGTGACCAGATGGTGCTGAAGGCAATGCATTGACCAGACAGTGCTGATTTGAGGTAATGAATCAAGCATAGGGTGCTGATTAGTCATCAAGTTTGGTTACTCAAAGTTGTGCTAGTGCTATCCACTATAGGAACTGAACTCACTGGTCCAGATGCTCCAGGAGTACGGAATCTCTTCTTTGACTGCTTGAAGTCCGCCTCAAGTGAATCATCCTGCTCCCTTCTCTCTTCTGTACCTCCCTCTTTCCCCTCTCCCTCCTCCTCCTTCTCCTCCTGCTTCACACTAGGGTTGCTGTCAGCCTTCCCTTCATTGCCGCTGGCAGGTTCAATCTCTGCACGACAACCAACTCCATTTCTTGAGATGGGTACTCTTTCCCGCTCTGAGCTGTCCACCGACACAACCTGGACCTCAGGTGCACATGCACTATTGCTGCAATTGACTTCTACACCCACGCAAGCATGCGGGGCAGATGGCATGCATAGTTGAGGTTTAGCATCTGTCTTCTCAGTGGTGGAGAGAGCAGAGGGATTGGGTGAGGTGGGCACTGGATTTACTTCCAGCAGTTTCCGCTCACTGTTTACGGTGGCAGCTGAAGCACTAGCAGGAGGAGGAGAGAGAGGAGACTTCTCCTGTTTTAAATGGCAGGCACAGCTACAGCCTGGACCATGGGCCTTGTTAGCTGAGGCTGCAGTAAAGGGTTGGGGGGGGGGGGGGGGGGGGGGGGGGGAGGGGGAGGGAGGGGAGGGAGGGGGAGGGAGGGGAGGGAGGGGGAGGGAGGGGAGAGGGCGGAGGGAGGGGGAAAGGACAGGGGAGAGGGGGGGAGGGGGGAACGATGGGGAAAGAGGGAGGAGGGAACCACGGGGAAGGGGGGTTAGGAAGACACTAGAGTAAGCTCGGATCTGATCCAGCTCCCCAAGGGTTGATACATAGATGTACACGCTCTAGTAGGAGGCTTATATACAAGCATGTTATCAACTCACGTTGGATTCCAGCAGCCGATTTTTCTGTAAGAGAAAAATGCCATTTCAGTCTAGACAGTTCACCAGAAGTGAGCAGCTGCTCAATCCCATTATCTCTTTATCTCTGAGCCACCAACAGCAGTGGCAACAAATTGTCTGGTGGGAAGGATTACACTATGCAGGTGGTAGCATTCCCATGGGATATGTTATGTTAATTACTTTCAGGCTATCTTCTATGCTTCTTGTACATGAACCCCATGATGCCTACCCACTATGGCCTACTCCATAATCCCACCAAGTTTACTTTGTAATACCACCACGTCTACTGTGTAACTTACTATAGACCCATTGCAGCTGACATCATCATTTTCAAATGAAAATGGAAAACAGCCGCCATGATGGTCTACCTGGAGATAGCAGCTTCTATGGCGATTTCACTGAACGCAATGATGCACCAACAAATTGGCAACAATGCAGCTGCATCGTGCTTGTTATGTAAGCTGTAATAAAGTTATAACATTTACCAGTGTATTATGGTACACCAAGATGGCTGCACAAGTTTTAGTATATGGAAATTCCACAGGAAAGTGATGTAAGCGCAATGGGTCTACAGGCCTAACTCCTTTACTTCATGGACTAGCTTACGGAACTGCTGTCTCTGCCAAGCAAGGGTGGAGCAGAGGAGGGCGAGGCTCTTTCCACTGCCAGTGGGGCTCTCTAAGAGGGCATTCTCACTCCTACTCAAAGCCTGGATGATCTGAGAGGGGGAAGAGAATTCATAAGCGTGAATGAATGACTGAATGAATAATGTTGATGTATTGCAAAGTACATGGCAACATACAAGACCATTAGTACATGTATACACAAGTACACAATCACAACCAATTAACTGATAGTTCTCATTTTCGTTCAAGTTCTACTCGCTATATTGGACTTTGGATATCTATTCATAGCTTTGTCAGGTCCTTCCTCGCCTAAACTCAAGGCCAGGTGTTCCACCAACTTCACAGCAAAGCCGTTTCTTTTGTAAAGCAGAGAGAAAACAATTTTTGTACTTTAGATTACTCCTGGTACCATTGCACTTAGACCCCTTCAATGGCACTGCATGATACTTCTCAATGGGTGTCCAACTTTCGTCTCTTTAGAATTTCGCTCCTGAACACAAACACAAGTATCGATCCAGTTTGATGTCGGAGGTTACTTACTGTCTTACTCTTGGTCCGACATGCACTGTCACAGGTACATGTATAGCAGCTGAACCTGCAGGCTGCACAGCTATGTGATGGTCAGAGCTCTGATCATTTGCAGTAGGCCCAGTGGCACTAAGTCCCAGTTCCTGCCCACTCTTCACACTGAGCTCTAACCGAGATTCAGTTTCACACCTGCATCGAGCTGCCCCTGATGCTGGTGTTTTTACGTACGTTTGCGGGAAGGTGGAATGATTCTGTGCGGTATAGGCTGAACCCCATTAGCCTCTCCAGCAGGAGCGACTGCAGAGCTTTAGCAGAGCCACATTTTTGTGCCTCAATTGCATGTCATATTTTAGACCCGATTGTGGCACATTTGATCGTAGGTATATTTTATGTCGTTTGAACGTAGTAAATTAGACGGAAAATAACCTCTCATTAGTGCATGAGCATGCGCACATATATCGGGGTGTGGCGGGAAAGTTGGGTATATAAAGCAGGTATGATGTAGGTAAGCATCTCTCTCGGCATAACCTGTCACGGCAAAGCAGCCACGTAGGTGATTGCCCCCCCCCCCCCCCCCCCCCCCCCCCCCCCCCCCCCCAGTATGATCGTGTGTCACTTGTGCTTCTTTAAGTCTTTTTACCCAGAGGTATTAGAGGCTATGCTGAGGCACAACAAGCTTGCAGCCAGTTCCACACACGGGTGGAAAGGACAGAGGGTGGAGACCATTCTGAAGACATGGAACAGTTATGGACCAATTCGCAACGGACACATTCTGATGACATGGAACAGTTATGGAAGGACAGTGTCACAGTGGGACTATTCTGACGAAAAGGAACAATTATGGACCAATTCACTGTATTTGGCTATGTTTCATAGCTTAGTGGCAGGGATGTCATTTTGTAATATTGGTTGGGTTTTTTCCCATATGAGATGGGTTTTTTGTCTGTGTGCAGGGTTTTTTCCCCTGGGTATCCTGGCCACATACCCTAAATAAAGGCCCACTGGTCACTCGCGTGACTGTTTTGGCTCATCCCTGCCTGTTGTTGTATTGTGGTTGTGTTACTGTACTCGGCCGGCACACATTAATGCTTTGCCATCCGTGCAGCTATGCCATGGGTAACCCCAATTCTGTTGTGTGATGCATGGTTTGTGAGTGTTGGTAGGCCTGGTGCATGCAGGGCTTCGATGAGAGCTATAGTTTTAACCACCAACTCCGGGTGCTCCATATCCACACACTCAATGGCATAGTCAATGTGTGTAGCCTCAGTCCCAGGCTTCCCCCCCCCCCATGCAGCAACAAAAACTATGGAGGGGTGAGTCTGGTACGCTTTTACACATGAGGCACGGCAGAGAATTCACGGATATGTCAACAGTATAAGTTTTGACATCACTCACGTGCAGACTGCGAAGGAGCGTCTGCAGTTTTGATGCACAGAACCGAGAGTTACAAGTCTTGGCCTGTAAAAATACCACACTAGATGGCGCTCATCAATCCTCGGGGACAGATTCTTGCCACCGGACAGTATGGTTGCATTTTGTAGCTTATACTGAACTGCAACGGAATCCCCCCGGCTGCCTGTATTACCAGGTAACTTTCTCTGCGTCATCGCCATCAGTATAACCTTCTCCATATTGATTTATCGCTGCCACAAAAAGTTGGCACACTCCAGTTGTGACATAACAGATAAGATAAGATCATTTATAGCAGTGACGTTGACGTGCCACAACATCACATGTGAAAGAGTACCATAGCCTCGTTCCCAGTCCCGGTACGAGGTTAAGCATACCAGGCTCTCCCACTCCGTATTTTCGCCGGAATGAGGTTACAATATGTATGTGGGTGTGGGTGCGGATGTGTATGCACACACACTAAAAATGGAAGCTGCCACAACTCAGACAACAGGCTGCAGTTATAACATCAGTGGCGTAGATTTATAAACTATGACCTCAACAGCTCAGGGGGAGATCACACCCATACACTCTATAGTCACAGCTGTGACTGCGAGTTAAAACTTTCACTGTACTTTCGCACAGTTCTACAATTGATCGCACTGATTTACAAGGCTTTGACTGTTCGCCGTGCTGTTTATCAGCTGCCCAGTGTATTAGCTCGCACACCAACTGTTCAAGAAGTTTGAAACAGACGTTTGTTTATCAGCTGTTGACCATTGACTTTCCGATAAAAATGCGTAGCGACTCCACCCCTTCCGGGGTCAAGCTGTGTGGTCACAGCAGTGGTTGTGGTGCTTATGGAGTGACCTCCCCTTGCAGCTATTTCAGTATCTGGCTCAACATCAAACCACCAGTGACGTTGAAGATCAAGTTTGAAGAGAAAAATTGGACTCGTTGGTACCTTAGCCATCATGGCCATCTGTGTGGGGTAGGGCTTGCAAGGGAACTTGACGGGCACTCCACCAACGGCATACTCCAGTTGGGCTCTATTTGATGCCGACCCTTCCGTAGTCTTGCGGGGCCAGACTAACCCTGCCATGAGTCTAACAAGCTAGTCCTTCGACTAGTGCTTGATTGCTTGCCACAGAGGCCAGACTCGCTGGTGGGGCAGGGGAAGGGGTGGTCAGCAAATTCAGCAGGGATACGTATATATGGTAGAGTAGAGTAGCACTGGAAACAAGTACTGCATGCCCGCGCCAAGTTCTAAAATCACGTGCGTTCAGTAGGGAATTCCCCAAACCGCATGTGACCTACAGCTGCAAGGAGCGCACACTATTAAACTTTGTGTGTAGTGATTTAGCCGAATATGAGTAGCTTTTACTGACAACCCATGGCCGCAGAATCTGATGCTACCGTCACCGTGATGGCCACCTCAGACACTGAGGCACTCCTGGCTGGCCCCCGGCACACCGGGTCAGAAGATGGTAGTGCTGCTGGAACAAAAGGTGGAGCAACGGGGTGTTTAATTATGTGTAATCTACAACAAATGACTGCAGCGGAGAGTGAGAAAGAGTACTGCATGCCCTATGGATTGGAAGGGGGTGGGGCTGTAGGATCACATGACAGCATGTGGATGTTGTGGAATGCTTGATAAAACTCCCTGATCTCCAGACATCCTGTACAGGTACATCTGGATTTTGTGAGAACCCACCTTCAAGTTATAAATAAATACCCACGCATACCTGTATTTGGCATAGCAACAAGAGTGTATGATGACATCATCGATATATTCATTGTGTCTGTCACTGTGGTGCAGACGATGTCATTATGTACTCTTGAACTCCCTACGGCATTGCATATAATTATCATGTACCTTTCTGCCTATGCTTGCAATCGATAGTTGAGCCTCAGCAAAGACGAGGAGTGAAACATGTGGCTGGAAAGTGTTGGAGGCATCCAATTACCAGTTTTCTGAAGAATTGGTGGAAGCTCTTCGTGATTGTTCTAACACCACTCGTCTTTGCTCCACTTCCCATCTTATGGACAGCTAAGGTACACATTGTATACTGCTGGAACTCTTTCAGGAGCTGTTTATATTTAGCATTTTGCCGTCTACATACGTTGCATGTGTTCTTGTTGCCTTCTGCGGCCGGATACACCATTGGTATCATAGTGCTTGAGGCAATAGAGATAGCCTCGTTCCTACTGCAAGCGGCGAAAAGCTTGGTGGGGGCTGGGAACAAGGCAACAATAGAGATATATAACTCTTGCCCAAATACTGTAATGCTGTCAAGAAAAGTATTCATTGCATTTTCAGGCTGCCAAGGCTGCCTATGCTATCGCCATCATCGCAGTGTACTGGGTGACAGAGGTTGTTCCTATAGCTGCAACTGCTCTCCTTCCCCTCATACTGTTTCCCGCCCTTGGGGTGCTCAGTGCTGAGCAAACAGCCATAAATTACCTCAGGGACAACAACATGCTGTTTGTGGGTGGACTTATGATGGCCGTGGCCATTGAGAAATGGAACCTGCACAAGCGAATGGCACTGCTTGTGTTGTTGGCTGTTGGATCGAAGCCAATGTGGTAACTATTCAGAGTAACCTCATTCACAGGACACATCTCAATATTTTTATTCTAGTCCCGTTCCCACCACAAGTATTTCATCGCTTCCAGTATGAAATACGGCCGTATTTGATACTGGAAGCAATGAAATACTGGTGGTGGGAATGGCCTGAGAATGAGGCTAGAATGGATCTATGTTTCTCTGTTTTCAGGTTGTTGCTGGGTTTCATGGGTACCACTGCCTTCCTCTCAATGTGGATCAGTAACACGGCCACTGCTGCCATGATGCTCCCCATTGCACATGCAGTACTGGAGGAAATCAAGGAGGAAAATGAAATTGTCTCTCAGAAACCACAAAGTTACAGTGCAGTTGGAGATCAGGGCACTTCTGCAAGATATGTGAAGAACTACAATAGCACCACCCATGAAGCTAATGAACATGTGTATTTGGAGCTGTCCGGCAATGAGTCTGGTGGACGAGGACAGTCCGTAGGAAATAGTACGTTGCCTAGTAGCATTGAGGAAGGCTCTGTCAGTGGGGGAGGACCCGAGTCTCATTCTGTTGACAGTGAGGTACAGCCCCACCACTCAGAGGATCTCACCGGAAGTGTAACAACTGCCAGTCACCACAGAGATGACAAAGAAGAGGAGGAAAATTTTGTTGCTGAAGAAAAGACACCTGTAGATTGTACTTCAGAAAAAGCTTCTGATAGTGTGGCTGCTGACAAGAGATTCAAACGTTTGACAAAGGCCCTCATGTTGGGAGTGGCTTATGCTGCCAACATTGGTGGAACTGCCACCCTCACAGGCACTGGACCCAACATAGTGCTCAGTGAACAGGCCAGGTCAGAAAATATATTTCGTAAGAAATTCTGTCCATGCAGTGAACATTACAGACTGAGGATGGGTAATGGCATTTCCACTTGTTCCTTTATCTAAATATCTGCTTTGTATATCATGTCCTTTATGTCCCTTCTGCCTACATATCCATGTAGGGCCATACGTATACTTTAATTCTCTGTCTTATTATTTCTGCATTCATCTTTTAGAGAGTTTGGAGTGAACTTTGGGCTGTGGTTCATCTTCGCAACACCTGCAATGATCCTCGCCCTGGTCGTAGCTTGGGTTTATCTCTCCCTTCTCTACTGTGATGACAGGTGTGATTATGCATGTGTACTTCCCTTTTATTGGGGAAGTATGCATGCAGTATGCAGTGAAAGCAGAGCAGGAGAGGACTAGCCTCGTTCCGCAGGCCTCTGCCGAGATTTTTTTTCTCACAGCCATGGAGAAAAATCGGATTTTTCTCCACGGCTGTGAGATAAAATATGGGCAGAGACCTGGGGATGAGGCTAGGAGAAGACTGGGTGCAAGGCTTGGAGCCTTGACTTCAATGTGTATAGGGCTGTGGAATGAGGCTTACATTCTTCATCCCTTAGCTTGACATGCAACATCACCTTCAGGCAAGCTGGCTTAATTTTTATCCACACTGTAGCTTCCAGTGGTGCAAGCGCAAGCTATTAAGGAGGAAGGTGTACTCTATGCAGAGTAAGAATGTGAAGAAAGTTATCAGAGAACAATACAAGAAACTCGGCAGAATCAGGTAGATTAATAACTCACTGCATAATAAGTTGGCTATTCAAAACCTTTAATACATCCTGTTGTGTAGGTATGCCGAGGTGCTTGTGCTGATAATGTTTGTGTTCCTTGCTCTGTTGTGGCTGCTCCGAGAGCCCAAGTTCATTCCTGGCTGGGGAAGCTTCTTCGAAACTGAGGAGGATGGAAAAAGGTACATTTTGTACACAACAAATATATGACCGATATCCACTGTTAGTCACATGGATGGATGTTGTTGTAGCCTACACTAATTTTGGTCCAGAATGCTTTCCATTATTATGCGATATGCTGGCAGTTGAGTGAGTCATATCTACTCTCTTCTTCCTCTGCAGCTACTTCAGTGATGCTAGCACTGCTCTGTTTGTGGTATTTATTCTGTTTGTCATCCCATCAGAGCCATTTTGCTGCTCACGTACTGGCAAGTTATTTGACAGATGGGTTTGTAGGAGTAGATTGTGCATTGGGGGGGGGGGGGGGGGGGGGGGGGGTACAAACTACTACACAGGCACTCATGAAACCATTTACATGTGCATTTGAAGTAGTTATACTCTAATAAGCGGGGTTCTCTGTGTGTAGGCCCCAAACACACTTTCATGCACTTTCTTATACACTAACCCGCGCATGCATGCACAGCAGGGGTAAAACAATGCCTTCATGTCTGTGTGTCTGTCTATTGGCAAAAAATGCTTCAAGCAGGTTAGCTAAGGCATTCACAGGCGTTATACCCAACAGAACATCAGACCTTTCTGTACCTGATACAAGTAAAGGCGGTTCTTTTCGCCATTATTTCAGTTGCTTCCTATTATCAGTTTCTTGGCTCCACCCGTTTCGAAATTGCACGTGGCATCATCGACTGCACGCGCTGGTACTGGCATGGCACTCACTGAGGTGCAAAACAAGGCGGCCGGATGAATACATTCTTTATAGCTGTTTCCACAGTAGTTTTTTAGCTCTTGACTACTTGCATTGCTTTTTCATCATTCTTCATTAGGCTGCATCAAGGCAGGGTCTTCCCCCCGACTGCTGGATTGGGACTCAGTACAACACAAATTACCCTGGAATGTGGTCCTCTTGTTGGGATCAGGATTTGCCTTAGCTGAGGCAGCCAGGGTCAGTGTCCTTATATGGTGGTGATAATTGAGGGGGGTTTTGTGCTCAGAACAAGCTAAACAAGTGAGTCTTTAAAAGACTTGATGTGTCTCGGCACGACTTGGTATCAGTTAGAATCATGCAGAGGACATGGCAGCTGCTTAACCCTTTATTATGACTGCAAAACCTGTTAGCTATGAGACTTTCAGCTTAAGTGAGCGTCAATATCCTTGGAGGTTCTGTGTGAGCAAGGGGTGGGTCAGGAATGTTCACCCAAAGGGTGAAAGCAGTATGGTCGTGTCTGGGCTTCATGTTTAGTCAACCCCTTGGCCAATTCTTTCAGCACTTATCTACATAGCTAGCTAGCAAGCTAGCTAGCTAGAGCTGAGTGAGTTAGTATGCACTTGGGATGGCTGAGTGCAGCACACTGGATGAGTGAGTATTCATTGTCCTGAATTAAGTATTACAAGTAGCTTCGCTCGCTTCGCTCGCTCAGCTACTTCCCCCTCGTTCGCCTACCGTGAGTAATCCGGCCCCGGACAGCTCTCTGTGCAGAGCTGCTGCTCCCCGATTGCGCCCGCTTCCGCTGCTGCTGCATGCTCGCCGCTTGCGTCCGCTTCAGCTGCTGCTCCCGATCGCGTCCGCTTCGGCTGCTGCTCCCCAATTGCGTCCGCTTCGACTGCTGCTCCCCGCATCCGCTTGCAGCCCCAGCTGGATTCCAGCCCAATGTTCTCGAACAGTCTTCGCGGAGTTCGAGGTTCAGTAAATAAATTACAGTACGAAGGTCGCGCGTCACTATAGTCTAGTCCCGCCCCACGAACATCCCACTTCCGTCACTCACACACACACACACACACACAGACACGTAAAATCTTAATGTATTGATAGCTAGTAGCAGCAGTCTTGATAAGAGGATTCATGAGCAGCCATGCAAACCCATAATCACTTTTGAAGATCTACTTGCAGGCTATAAATACGTTTGACACCCTATTAAGAGTGTAGAGCATGCACGGGCACACAATTGCGAAAAGCGACGTACATACCATGTACGTACGTACGTACCACGTACCTACGCATCCAGCACTGTGTCTCGGCACTTCGGTGCCGAGACAATAAAGAATTGGCCAAATTGCATTGCAGATTATTTGTTCTGATAATTAATTTGCGGACGTATACAATAGCAGATGATCATATGCTTTGATTTCTCACCACCATTGTGAAATCATAATTCTTCATGCACTTTTGCATTCGTACCGCACATAATTACATTTGCTAATTATGTTGCTGGGAATGAGGCTAACATTTAATCATGGAACTGACCAAGTATGATCAAATACCCTCAGGGTAGCCTCCATGCAACTTTCTCAACTTTGACCTTGTCACAATTTCCCAGCTCGTTAGCTGCCCACTTTTTCAGTTCCCAATTTGCCAGATGGTATATCGAAACGGTCAGCTCAGTTAGTTTCTCTTCCTGCACAGCAATCTGAACTGACAGTGTGGCTTGGGATGCGTCTTCTGGTCCTTAGTTCTCTCCCCAAGGCAGCCACTGCTCTCTGTGTTTCCGTCATTATTGCCTCTGTGACGGAGGTGATGTCCAACATTGCCACTACATCACTCTTCCTGCCTGTGTTATATCAACTGGTGAGCCCCCTCAGTCCTTCCCACCTCACATGATAGTAAACCAGTTGTCACCCCAGCGTTTGATTGTCACTTGCAGTACTGCAAGCAACAAACGCTGGGGAGAGGCCTGGGTATGAGGCTACTAAAACAACACAATTCACATCTCCATGCAAACAAGGTGCATGACAACCGACAATGTAATGCTGTTGTTATTCCCCGTCAGGCTGTTGAGCTGTGTATACACCCCCTCTATCTGATGATCCCGGCAGCTGTGTCTGCATCTTATGCTTTCATGATCCCTGTGGCTACCCCACCCAACGCAATCGCATTCTCATATGGTTATCTGAAAGTGTACGACATGGTGAGTTGCTGTTAGACGTAGTGTTATTGCTACATAAATTAAGGTTACGGGATACCGTGTGCTTATTAATATTCATAACGTGCAAGCTACCTTTGTCCCTCCGCGCAGGAACTATAGCTAGAGACATGCAACACGAACAACGTATAACAGCAATATGAGTACCTTCTAGCTGGTATGATATTAGCGCCTGAGTACAACATGCCAACATGGGCAGATGCAGTGGCATCAAAGTTCAAGGTCGAGTTGGCGAACTTGGCGTCATCAGAAAGGGCTAACAGGCCAGCTTGGCAGCATCCATGGGAAGTTTTCAACTGACTGGAGGGCGGCTCGGAGCGGGTTCACTTCACTGCCATTTGAAAAACGACTGATGGTCGTTCATACCACAAAGCCATTCACTTTTCGCCCAACCAGGCAAGTTGAACATGCAGTACCGGAATCTCACGAACAGGATGTTTATCTCGGTAAAACTTTTCGAGCCGCCCTGCCCCTTTCTTCGTAGAATTGAAGTCCAGTCTAATATACGGTTAGATGTTACTTCAGTGATAAAAAATTGACACCAAAGTCGAGTACACATTCCACTGTTGACTGTAACACAAGCAACACCACGCATGCGCAATAGCAAACTGTAACCCGTAACCTTAATTCTTTCTTCTTCCATGTGTGCAGGTACTGACTGGTATACTGATGAATATTTTCTGCATTGGAATAGTAACACTGGCACTCAACACCACAGGTGTTGCCATATTTGGTCTTTCGTCATTCCCAGATAGTGTGGTGAATGGTACATGCACAAACGTCACACAAGTATGACATAATGTTTTTGTTTTGTGACGCCTGTCCTAATGAAATGTTTATATAAGTTACGGAAGTGGTCAGAGTTCTGACAGTACCATGCGTGCACCACCAGCACCTCAATCACCACTACCACTGCATGGGCTGCCTGGGCCAAATGGAAAGCTTGCTAATTATTAGTTCATATATGCAGTAGGCAAGCTCCACACTATGCAACTTCTCAAATGAATGCATCATCACAGCTTTGAATACTTAGCTAACACCATTTGCAATTACAACAAGTCATTAAACCATCCATGTGATTGACACTCATGCAACTTTTTATTGTGCCTACATGTATAAATCTGCTAATACAGTGTACTATGTGTATGTCTCCCAACTGCTACTCTTGTGTAATCATGCATGTAGTCAGGTAAACTGATGTGATCGTAATAATATTCTGAATCAGTTTGTGTAGCGAAATTTTCCTCTCTGGTTGGGTCTTGCAGTATCCGAGTCAACATTCTCTGGGCCGAGAACGCTGTACTGGCATGGAGTTACTGCATCAGTGCTCCTGGTGTGAGCACCGACTGCACCAGCAGCATACACAGGGTTGTGCAGAATGTGTTCATCTGGTACTTCTGGATGCCTAAATTTAATAGCACCAAAGTGTCTATCATAACAATGTGAGACAAATCATCTGCAAACAGAAGTAGAGAGAAAGATCTCCACACAGTAGCTATACTGTTGGGAGGTGAGTTAGCCAACTGACCTTCGCTGTTCTGGTGTTTCAGGTTGGGCTCTCGGGGATTTGGCCGCTTGGAGCCGGAGTTTGCAGTTGAATTTGAATTCCTTCTTGAGGAAGTACACTAGGGCAGCAACAGCTCCAGACAGTAGGAGCACTAGCACGATTACCAAAGTTCCCAGTGTTCCTCCAACAGCATTGCAGTTGGCACCTGAGTCACTTGTAGTTGCTATGGAATCAGAAAGACACTGATACACCATCCCCATTATGATGGATGTGTTCCCACTAAAGCCTAAACTTGTTGGTAGGTTTAATGCCACAGGCCATGTATCCTCCAACTTGAAATCCACAGAATCAACTTTAAATCCCTAATATTTCGAGGGGCAACCGCACTCCTGGTAGCCGCGGTTAAATGGTTGCACAAGCTAAGTGTGACAGTTCATTCCAATTATCACACATCACATGAGTACCATGATAGCTATATACAGGGAAGATCAGAAACGAGTGCTCTCAAGTACCATTCATAAAGTAGCCGCGCTTAAATCCCTAATATTTTAATGATGCAAGAATTTTGACTGCAGGTGCACTGCGCAATCATCCACTTGATAAGATGTTCTTTCAGTATAGTCTTCATCATGACCAATTTCAACGCGCTCCTTTTTCTGAGTCCCATAATAAACTGTGTGCAAATTGCTAAGAGAGATTATAATGTAATTGTGTCCTAGTATGCAGAAGTAAATCAAGTGGTAAAGTACGTGGCACGCATGCACACCCTCTGGGAGGGAACGCCTAAAACCTCATTGATGTAAGCGCTAGCATAGCCAGAGCATAACGAATTAGGGGCTAATAGCACTGTTCATAAAATACTGATTTGGTTATAGCTACTAATAGATCCTGACTCACCATGTGGCTGACAATGAACTTGGAGGACCCTTTCATCTCCCTGGCAACTTTGACTAAAATTGCACACCACCAGTTCGGGCTCTGTCCCCTCACATAAAAAGTGCTGTTGAGCAGATCGTTTACATCCCTCACTAGATGGCTCGGCAGTGGCATCTGCACATAACAGAAACCTCAGCTGATCCATATTATGCGAAAAGTGGCGTGCTAAATTTACTTACTGAAATGGGAGTATCCCATCTGCCTGCAAACCACACTGGCAATGGCATCACTGCTGTTATAGTCACACCACTTCACTGTGCTCCACTGCTCATCATGATCACAGCGTACCTCCAGTAGGCCTGAGTGTCCTCCCAGTGCTCCCACTAGCCTCACATCCGTACTCTCACAGGCATCCACTTCAGCCAGATTTGTGTGAAGATTGGTTACATGCAGGTAACATAGCTAGCTAGCTACCATACTATTGGAAACTTAGAATGCTGTTCTACTCTACAGTCGATCAGCCTATACTGCAATGCCACATACAACTAGTGTGACTTTCTCCACAGACACACTTGTTCATGCTCATAATCAGTTGGAACATGCACATTGAGCCCTAATCAAATCAGTGTAACTTACTACTATCAGTCTCAGCAGATGATAAGCAACACAGCATTGTGGTGGCATATGCCATCCACACTAGCATCAGCTTCACATGCATCTTCAAGTACTTAAGGGTGAATTATTAGATCGACCGATTACCAGTGGTTAATGAACTGAGTGTAGCTACTGTAAAGATAAACTAGAGGGTTTGTTTCAGTTTCCACATGCAATAGAAATCGGAAGTGATGTAGTAAACTTCGGAACAGCTTTGTCAAAATTGAAAGAAAGTTTAGCAAAATACGTGCAGTTGCATTGTAAACAATGCTCAAGATATCACATGCCCTATTTGTTATAGAAACAAGCCTATAGCTACTAGCTATTCCTATCTTCTGGACTGCAATCTTGTGCAGTGTATCACATTGCAGCATGGTGTTATCAAAACACATTGTAGGAACGATCATGCATTCACTGAATACAAGTACATCGTATTGCACCTCAAGATCAGATGCAACATTATTGCCAGAACAGTTAGTGTGTAATTGGACTTGAGATATGTGATGTAAACTATAGGCATGGCATGCGAAATGCGATAGTATAAAACTATCATCTTACTTGCTCCATATATACAAAGTGAAACTTAAGTCACATGTTCTAATTGAGTGCTAGGTACATTATATTTAATTACTACCTGACCTGTTTAGTTCACACCGACTACACTTACCCTGCTGGATTTCTATATTGCATGGTTTGTATTCTGCATGGTCATGATGATGAGATGGGTCAACCCCACTCAAATTTCCACATGGAGAAGCACCGGTATAGGGTTACAACTCAGTGCTCCAAGCAGTCCACTGGCAATGTTCCAAATTGTAGCTAGCACTGTGCAGTTGTCACTGAAGTTACTTGTAGTTGCTGTGGAATCAGAAAGGCACTGGTAATGCCACCCCGGGCCATTAATTTTGCATAATTGGGTCCCAAAGGTTAGTAGCTATCTCAAGTTCTATCCAATTGCAAAACGTGTGGTGGCCAAGTCACAACTACAATAGTATGCCATCCAATACTGCAATGAGGTATTATATGTACAGTGTCACACCATATTCAATATAGCAATGCATGAATGTCTTGTTCTGCAAAAATAGACCCACATAATATTGTAAATGGTTCGACTTCAACAGATTGAATAGCTAGTCCATATCAAACCTTACACAGCAAGAACACAGGAAAATATTGTGCACAGTAGTAAATCTCAGTAGCTTATGGTGAATTTGTGGTAATCCTTTCGATTTCTGCACATTTTCACTTCATCTATTTCACTACAAAATTGTACCATTTACAACGGTGGTGAACTTTACCACATCACCAAGGCAGTTTCTAACCTATTGTTTGTTAGTAAATTCACTACAGAGTGTAATGTATATCTGGTAAATTTCACTACAATGATGAGTTTTTGCGAGGAAAATTACCACAAATGGCACGCTTTCGTCAGTAATTTTACCACAAACGGGAAGCTTTCATGAGGAATTTCACCACAGATGGCAAGCTTTCATGAGAAATTTCACCACAGATGGCAAGCTTTCATGAGGAATTTCACAACAAATGGCAAGCTTTCATGAGGAATTTCACCACAAATGGCAAGCTTTCATGAGGAATTTCACCACAAATGGCAAGCTTTCATGTGGAATTTCACCACAAATGGCAAGCTTTCATGAGGAATTTCACCACAAATGGCAAGCTTTCATGTGGAATTTCACCACAAATGGCAAGCTTTCATGAGGAATTTCACCACAAATGGCAAGCTTTCATGAGGAATTTCACCACAAATGGCAAGCTTTCATGAGGAATTTCACCACAAATGGCAAACTTTTGTGAGGAATTTTACCACGTTCAAATGTGGGTAATTTTACTGCGCCTTTAGTACAGCTCCTGTTCTACATTACATGAGGAGTCTCCTTCAATTATGAAAACTAAAAATTTAATAGTGAATATGATTACATGTACAGGAAAAAGTGCTACAGGAAATAGTGCTTAAAAGTAGATGAAATACAAGAATAAAAGTAAGAGTTATACGTGAGTAATGTCCATTCTCGAAAGGTTGGTCACTTTCTTGATGGTCACTTTAATAGTTCTTTAGCTAAAAGAATTAATGAGTCTTTCAATCCACACCTTTGCGGCTTTTTTACACCAATGGCCAGCAACTCTTTCGTAACAGCCTTCAATGTCAGTCTTGCTGCCATATTTGGGGGAAACCAGGATCGTCCTACAACGAGGTAGTCCTTTTCATCCAAACAAGGTTATAGAGAACAAACAATACAAATACCATAATGTTTATGAATGTACCTATTATGGCACAAACAATCATGGTCAGTCTCGGTATGAGGCACAAGGCATCGTGGTCAGTCACAGTATCAGGTCAGTCTCGGCATGAGGACCAAACAATCATCAATATGAGGACCAAACAATCATCAATATGAGGACCAAACAATCAAGGTCAGTCTTGTGCCACGTGAACGAACCATTGTGGCAATGGCCAAGCGTGATACAGAGATTGAAAGAGGGAGTGCGATGCTTGATACACATGCCCAAGTGCTCGGCATGTCCTTTAAACAACTGTCATGTGCACATGTACAAATGGAACTGAACTTACCAATCCCAATGAGAGTAACTTTTCTTTATTTTCTGTTATTCTTCTCTCTCTCTGCTTCTGTTCATCCTATTGAAGCAAAGGATGACACCAACGTCAACAATGCATTGTATAGGTTAAGTAGAGATTAGAGTATAGTTGTACAAATTCCACTAATCAGATTGCTAACTGCGAGGTATCTAAATCCCATAGTGAAACCTCGTACGGGGTTTCACTATTGAGCCCACAGGGTACTGTACCTGTAAAAAGTTATTGTTTACTGCCAACTTGAAATCCATGGCAACTAACAGGCTACTGTATTATACAGCTGCTTTAGAATTACAGGCAGTGCACATTATTATCTGTGTACTCAGTCTCTGTGTACGTTTTTGTTGGAAGTGCAACGGCTACATCAAACCATGAGCGCTCGAAGGAGGAGCTATATAAGCGGGCGGTCACTGGTGGGGTGGAGCCAAGTTGAGGGGCGGAGCCATGTGACTGCTCGAGCGCCTCGTATGTCAGCGGCCTTGTCGTACTAGTACTCGTAGCCAGTCTCAGTTATTTCGTCGAAAAGGACCTCCGACTCGTAGGTTATTTTGTTGACAACTGAAGCGCTAGTGTAGTTACCGTTGCTATACTCTAAATCTGAGACCAATGGGATCTACGCAATTTAGAAACCCGAGGGCCCTGGGCTGTAGCGTCCTGAGCGCAGCGAGGGCGCTACTAAGGGCCCGAGGGTTTCTAAATCGCGTAGATCCCTTGGTCTCAGTGTCTAACCTATATTTATTTTACCTCTTCAGCCTCTGTTTCACTTTCTCGAACCTCTTCAGTTTCATTCTCCTTACCGGTACCCAGTTTCCTTCTCTACAAAGTGGAAAAAGTACAAGTATAAGTGCAAATAATCTCCCCTTGCAGAGACATCAAAAGCAGGGGTGCCCCATGGCTATTAAATACCCTAAGTTGCGTTGGGGGTAATCCCAAGCCCTATGCCTAGGCCTTGCGGACGCATGTATCATGAGTAATCAGGCTTTGGCCATGGCCTGAGCTTGGGCACAGTCAGGTGCCTGGGGGTGCATGCTGAAGTAGTTGTCACAAAATTAATGGTGATGACTGAAGCTTCCAACTGATAGCCACAGGCTAGGAGTTAACAGATTCCAATAAACCTACCACCTAATGATGTAACATGTTGCCATTCCTCAAAGTGTGTAGTACTCCATTTAGTACACTACT
This sequence comes from Axinella damicornis, assembly GCA_963931865.1. Lineage (NCBI taxonomy): Eukaryota > Metazoa > Porifera > Demospongiae > Axinellida > Axinellidae > Axinella > Axinella damicornis. The sequence continues at coordinate 5,165,661 of OZ007507.1, forward strand.
TTGAATCTAAAGTGGGGAGGGGGCATTTATTTAAGTCTCAAAGCGCCAGGACTGGGTAGTTCCGATGTGTCTCTACGTTTTCAGGGGGATTCAAAAACACTATGACCGGCTTGTAACCCTGTTCCATGAGCTGAAAGCTAAGCTTAAGGTTGAGATATTCTAGAAGACACTCACTACAGGGTGTTGAACTTCCCTATTTTGGCCAAAATGGGTAAGTTGAACTTACCCATTTTGGCCATGGAGGAGGGCGTTGGTTTGAATGGGGCATATTAGTACCCGGGAGACTATGGTAGAGCTATGTTACGAGTAATGAGTTCACAGCCGAACCTTAGCTTGATGGTAAGCAGCAGCCTCAGCTTTCTCCACCTGCAATGAATGGTACATGCACATACCCATTTGTGACCAACTGAGGGAAACAATTTCGAGTATGCCACATGCGTTTTGAGCTGTATCTCCGCAACTGGACTACCGATACCAAAAATACAATTTATGATGTTGCTACAGTATGTCACTATTTGCCTGTATTACGTGACTTCCATTGGGACTAGCTAGCTGAATGCGCTTTGCCTAACTAGCCCCGCTTCTCTCGACTCATCCGGTTGAAAGCTAGGTCAGAGTTAAATGAAGTTACAAGACAGCGTGAAATGACATTGTTTGTGGTAAGTAGTGTGTTCTGTGTATGTAGCAACGCCTTTCGTATACTAATTGTCTCATGCACAACGATATAGCTTGAGTTTGGGCTTATAGCACCGGATTGGAAGTTTTATACTCTGGTATCTTGTAGTACATGTACAAGGTCTGCTGACCCGTTGCTGTAATAAACACGCTTAAAGTTCCTTCATGACTCAATTTTTGTGGGATGTGCCTGGTATTCCCTCAGCGAGTCACATTTTCTTTGTAAGGAATAAATGCTTCAGACTATACGGTATGACAACTTTACCTCAGATTTCTGTGTATTCTTGTGTTTCAAGGGTAGTGCAGCACTTTTGACGGTGGTGGTCTCTTCACTACAGTCAGCCTGCAGTAAATCATCTATTTCACCGAGTCATCTAAATCTGGTTTCACAACCATACCCCCTACCAGATGACAGCAATTGTATAAAAAAAATTCAAACAATGAAACACATGTATTCAATAGCATCAAGTGAGTGGATACTTGTACCCTCGTTTACAGTGCATTTCTATTGACTTATTGTCTGAGACAATGTCTGAGACAATAAGTCAATAGAAATGCATACAAGTATCCACTCACTTGATGCTATTGAATACATGTGTTTCATTGTTTGAATTTTTTTATACAATTCCTGTCATCTGAGCAGCAGTTTTGTGCAGTGTCATTATACTGTGTCACAATCTATATGGTGATAAATATCGCTGTTCATCAAGATGTACTTCTATTGCATTCACTGAATGCAACTACATCATATTCCACCTCACGGTCAGTTGAAACATTAACAGAACTCTGACAGAGTGAATGGACTAGATCATGATAAGCTATACATTCTGCACAGTGTTCTCTGAATCCCGCATCCTCCTGTTTGAAGGAAATGAGAAGACATGTGATTTGGCATTATGGTTGAGTGCATAGCACAGGTATAAAGTTCTCTTGCATATGCAGTCGTGGCACCATGCATGACCATTCTTGCTCAGCAGTAGAAGACTACAAACTAAATCATGCAAGTGTGTCTTAACGTGCTGAAACATATCCGATTAACTGGCTATATACTTACCCTGCTGGATTTCTGTAGTGGTCCGTACTCTTTCTGCACTTGGTCTTGATGATAAGACGGGTCAACCCCACTCCAATTGCCACAAGGAGAAGCACCAGAAGGGTTATAACTGCTCCAAGCAATCCACTAATAATGTTCCAAATTGTAATATTGCAGTTGGCACCAGAGTTACATGTAGTTGCTATGGAATCAAAAAGACATTGATAATACCGCCCCCTCTTATAATCATGTGTTAATTCCCACTACCACCAACCTCAGAGAGCCTATGTTGTAGGCATGTTCTAGCTTCCTAGAGGCCGTACTTTTGTGCCACTATGAAAATAGAAATGCACACTTGTGGCCACGCCATATACTTTTGCACACCAGGACACAAATTTTAATGTCCATAGATAGCTAATGAACACTTTATGTGGCTCATGAGAAGGAAGCAGTGAAACCAACCAATCATGAGGAGGAAAGAACAGCAAGTGTACCTACACAACGTTGTGATTTTGAATTTTGCTAAGCATACACAGGGTCTAAAATTGCAGTGGCTTTCCATTTGGACTGCTGGTAGCAAGAATCATATGGGCTAGTAGCTAGTCGCAAACCCTGGTGACATATTACACTCCTGGTATATAGGGGGAAAATTGTGCCGCGTAAATAAATAACCTCACAGCACGCAGGAAAGGTCTACAGAGATTCTGCCTACACCGTCGTGATCGCCATCATGCAGTGACACAATCACATGATAATTGTGCTGAAACTCACCTTGGTGGTGGAGATACAAGCGCTCTTGTCGTGCCGTCGGCCGCCGTTGCTCGATCGCACCGATCTCTTCGACGTTGGTTGCCAGTGACAGTCATACGAAGGGCCCACAGAGATTCTGACCACACAGCCGTAATCGCTGTTGTTCACTGACGCTTAGGGTAGGTGTGGGTATTATGAGACAGTACCAATTATGGGTTTCATACTTTACTACAATTTATAGACATTGCCACTTTGCCTGAACATTGTCAAATGTATCCTCTACCGTTTGATAGAATGAGTGGTGCAAAGCATTTGGTATTCATGATTTGGACAGTATATAAAATTGTGATGAAATTTTATGGGTAGTTCTGATTGTCCTAATAAAAAATGCACTGCCAGAATACCAACAAGCATGCTTGCATGGAAATGGTTCTAGCAGAATCTTCTATGCTGGTAGGGTGTAGCTACCTAGCCAAATGATGATCAGGTATGAAACATACAGCAAAACAACTGGGGTGTCTCATAATACATACCCTGTCTCATAATTGCCTCATTAACGTGTGTGATAAAATGCAGCCAAACTGCAGTACATCAACAACACTGAAACTTTGCCTACCATGGATTGTTAGTACAATGTATTATCTTGTTAAATCTATACCACAGTACAATTGCATCCTGTTGACAGCTTGTTGGTTAACTTGAAATGGTTATGTGTCTCATAACCGGGTCGGCTACCCTACATGCCAAAACTCACCGTGCTGGCAAAGTTGTAAGTGCTGCTATAATTTCGTGTCTTCCCTTTGGTCGCCATTGGCCGGCCATTGCTAGCGATCGACTGAGCGTGGTTGCCACGTGGCATGTGCGGGAATAACTGCGCAGCCGGCGTTGCGACGGTTACCTAGCCTCGTTCCCAGTCCCACGCCCAGCTTTTTGCCGCTTGCAGTACCATACTGCGCAGTCAAGCGACGAAAAGCTGGGCGTGGGACTGGGAACGAGGTCGAGGCTAATGATTCGGCGCGTCATTAGTCGTGCTTATGATGGGGTGTGACACCGGCTATAAAGCATGCATGAATAGCATAGATGTCCAATTTGTTCCTCGTAGAGGCTCAAAGAATGGCGACTATAGCTATATTTAGGTGCCTAACTGTAGCTGTTGGATTGGCGTTCCTACTGCAGGCCGGTCAGGCGCAGACGACAGGGTTAGCTCATTCCATTGTTAGCTATACTAAAGATCGTAAAATTAATATCGGATGTGATTTATAATGAGTCTCTCTTTAATTTCTTGTGAACTACAGAGTCTGCTACACAAGAGTCAACACGTCGCGGTCCACTGTTGGCTACCATTCACAGATATACGCTTACAGTACACGCTGTTTCATTTTTTGGAGGTGTAGAAGGTAATAAGTATATCGTTATATTTATGGTATACTTACTACGTATTACATAGACTCTAAGAGGGAGACTTGTGCCATGCTTCTCTTCTTTTCCCTTCTAGAATACGGTACCAAGCAGTATCACATGTACTCTACCACACAGCGACTGTCTCCCAGTTTAATTGCTGCGATGGATATCAAAGAATCGGCAATATGTCTTGTAGACGTCTACGTAAGCTAGTTATCTGATATCCCACTTGTATCCAAATCCCATAGAAGCAGAGGTGTGTGTGTGTGTGAGCCATACTTCTGGGCACTTAGCTACCAAGCAGTGAAGAAGACGAATCAATAGTATTAAGAGTTCACGTGCAATGCCTGGAGCTACCAAGGTTGATTCAGTTTAGCATGCAATGAGCTTGTCAAGATCGAACTGTGACTGTGAAATCACTCGGCTGACATAATTTGCTGTGTCTTGGACAGCTCGCTGGTCGCTCACTCACAGTCAAAGTGCGTCGTTTCGCTGCTGTCATTAGATGTATAGTCTCGTGCCCAGACCCCAATCAAAAGACGAGTGGGGTCTGGGCTCGAAACTATAGCTAGTTGTAGTGGACTCGCGGTCGACGGGCCGAAGACAATGACAATTTAAGCGCTCATAACTCCACCATACAATTGCGATCGCGACGGTTTACAATACACTACTGTGTAAGTTGAAGATAAGTAAACTGACATCTCGCAAACTGCTTCCTCTTTTTGAATATAAATTGTGTGCCAGTATGCTTGTTTTATGTTTTTGAGGTCAGTGAAGGGGCAGCATCTGAAAAAGAAAGGAAACAATTGATGGAAAAAAAGGGATTTGAACCCATGGCCAGGCTTAATTCCTGCATATCAGCCCCTGCAGACACCCACCAGACTTGTTGTGGTCCAATTCATTATAGTTGAACATAGATCGATATCAGAAGGAGGCATTCAACCCCCACTCTCTACCATCACTGAATAGGCAGACAATCACCCTCTAGTGAAAATAATAGCGTGTTAGACTTGACACAAAACAGTTTTGATAGTATAGGTTGTGATGCAAATTGAGTAAAAATTTAGAGCAACTACGCTATTACTCTAGATCTCATTTCTAGGCTCTCTGTCGCTTGCAGTATGGTTTACTTTATGGCTTACTTTATATAGATGGCTACATGCACTGGCTACATGGTAGTATTATAGCTCTATAGAGATAGCTATACTACCATGTAGCCATATATAGCCTCGTTCCCAGGCCCCGCCTAGCTCTCTGTCGATTGCAGTATGGTTTTCTGTACTGTATAAGCCTTAATTGTTCCCAGGTCGAAGCCCATGCAGTTTTTTGTTGCTTATAAGCAACAAGAAACTGCATGGGCTTGTGCCTCGGAACAATTAAGGCTTGTTAACGTTAATCAGTGAAACCACAAAACTGGATGCAACCTTATAGAATGGACATTTAGAATAAATTATACGAACACAAAATTAAAGTTTGGTTGCTACATAACATATTATGGTGTGTTGATCATGTGATTAGTACTTTCCCTCCCTTTTTTCTGTGATCTGGTGATAGTGGAATGCCATGTTATGAAACTCATCATATTCATGTCTTTATAATTATTCATAACTCTGTTGGGGAGCATATAGGCTTGGTGTAAACAAGATAATGGTTTCAGGCAGGGAGGGTGTGGGAATGGGACCAGCGAACTGTTTGTCACTCTCTGCCACCATTGAATAGGCAGACAATCACCCTCTACAGCTTGAAATTGTAATTTGAAATATTCATGCACATACCAGTAAATTTCTGTGGGTCCACATGGACCCGTGATAGGGTAAAGATGGTTCTCACTATGTGAGCACAGAATGATTTAGGAATGGATTGGAGTTGAGTGTTTGTGTAGTGGTACTTTGATATTTGATTTCTATTTGTGATTTCTGGTAAAACGCTGTTTGTGCAAACACTAGCCAAGAAATAAAGCCAAACGTTTCAACCCCTATACAGAGATCATCTTCAGTGGCAATGAAACAGCTATAGATATAGAGATCAATATAGCAGAAGTGTGTGTGCAATAGATGGAAAAGGCGAGTATTTGCACAAACAGAGTATGGGAACCTGTGATTTAACTGTATACATAAGTAGTGTATTTTCCATGGTATAGTAGAATATTCGTAGGCCTTTCCTGCATTCTCTGAGGTTTGATTTAGCTACATTACAACTTTCCCCTACTAGCTACAAGTACCGTACTCTCGCGAAAGTCCGCCCATGGGCGCTGCATCTTACTTTCTCACCAAACAGGGGGGTGGGCGCTCTTTCGAGTGTTTCCGCATTCAACCTTGAAAGAGCGCCCACCTTTGTTTACGTACACAAGTAGCGCAATAGGAGCGATCGAGCAGCAAGCGCGCGTGTGTCAAAGCCCTCCCAGCACATCTACATCGCCGGAGTCACTAACAACATCACCGCTCACCACGTCGTCTTCGCTGCCGCCAAGCGCTGGCTGAGGTCCAGCGTGGAGGCCGCGGGGCCGTCGTCAGCACAGGCAAGCCAGGCAACACACATGGACACCGATACACAGACTAATAGAGACTTGCTGCAAGGAGGTTCTTACCTCAGATACGCTGGAACATCTCACTAATGCGCTCCATCGCCTGTTACACGAGGCATGAGGCTATAGCGCGAGGGTGGGCGCTCATTCGAGTAAACTTTGACCCTATATAGAAACATAGTAGTTATCTATGATAGATAATTGAGCCAAAAGTGGGGGGTGGGCGCTCTTTGCGGAGTGGGCGGACTTTCGCGCGAGAGTACGGTATAACTTCTCCAGACGGGCTAGCTAAATACTGTTGGAATCTCGCAAGACTACTAATAGCCTTTATGACTACTGTTCAATGTTAGCCTTTATGACTACATGTACTACAAGTAGTCACGCTAAAAGTGGAAAGAAAACCGTGGCACCGAGATAGATGGTACAGAAGAAGAAACCATTGACAGTGCAGTGCAAAGCATACTATGAAGTTGCCATGTGAAAGCCAATGCAAATTCTACACTTGCATGGTTTCTCAGCTACTTTGCAGCCTCTGTGGGAGGGTACCTGTGAAAGCCGGAACGCGGAACGGAACGCGGAACGGAAGTAAAATTCGGGCTGCGCGCTTTCATCATTATTCACTGGACTGGACTCACCCAAAAATCTGTAAGATGCCTTTTCAGTGTAGGACAGAAGCTAAGCATACTTATTTATTCACTAAACTTGCTTGCATAGCCTGCTTTCGTGTCTTCCCTCGAGTCGGTAGAGGTCAAAGGTCACGTGCATATTTAATAAGCTTCAATGAAAAGATTAGAAGAGCATTTATTTACCGCAGACATCGAACTCCAGCCTTTGCTGAAGCATAGAGAACAGAAAATAATATTCCACTATCATCCACGACTGACTGAAGCGCATTAAATTTTGCTGGAGCTCATTAAATATGCACGTGACCTTTGACCTCTACCGACTCGAGGGAAGACACGAAAGCAGGCTATGCAAGCAACTTTAGCGAATAAATAAGTATGCTTAGCTTCTGTCCTACACTGAAAAAGGCATCTTACAGATTTTTGGGTGAGTCCAGTCCAGTCCAGTGAATAAAGACGCCCTGCGCGTACGGTGATGATAGCGCGCGGCCCGCAATTTACTTCCGTTCCGCGTTCCGTTCCGCGTTCTGCGTTCCGGCTTTCACAGGTACCCTCTGTGGGAGGCTCAAATACCCTATATAGCTTGTCAGGTTATCTATATAATAAAAACCATTATTTTTTTGAACTTCCAGCACCTCTAGATCCCCCAACAAACGTCCTAGTGACCAACACCAATGCCTACTCCCTGTTCATTGAATGGAGACCTCCCAACAATCCTAATGGGATCATTGCTTTTCAGCTGTATATACCTGAGCACACAAACAGTGCCTGAGCACACAATTATTCTCCTGAAATTGTCTAAGAGGAACTATTTAAACCCAAATCGATTTCTTTAAATCTCCAGCACCTGCCGACCCCCCAACCAATGTCTCAGTGACCAACACCAGTGCCTACTCTCTGTTCATCGAATGGGAGCGCCCCAACACCCCTAATGGAATTATTGTGAACTACACTATCTATCTTGATTACAACAATGGATCAACAGATGTCAGGATCACAGACTTTAATACAATGACATACCTACTGGAGGGACTCTCCCCTTACCAGCTGGTGGGTATTGAGATTACAGCCAGCACAAATGTTGGAGAGGGGCCAAGATCTCCCATTGAACAGATAAGGACTCACCAAGCAGGTACTAAATTAGCTATAGCTTCGTTCCCAGGGCCTGGATACGAGGCTATAGTACTAAATATGCAATCTTATTAAGATATGCAGCTCTCTGAATGTATATCCTTCTTTTGGAGTTGGCTTGCCATCATTATAACCTCAAGGTCAGGCATCTACGGTTTACCATTAGCACAAGGCCATGCGTGCATGGTAGAGCAACAAAGCTACGACAAGCCATGAGTGGGCATGGTTAGCTACCTGAATTGTAGTGAAGGCCTGGGTACGAGGCTACCTGAATTGTTGATCTGTAAAATGCTGGTGCGGAATCCCAATCTGCAAAATTTTTGACTTTGGAACTAAATGATGCAATGTACGTATAAGATAACCCCTTAGACTTCTTATTTGTCCTTCAATTGTCCTATAGAACCTCTACTCTCGTCACCCCCACCTTTTCACAGTTCCTACTCCAGTTACTGCTCTTGATGCAAGAAGAACATCTGACACTTCCCTCGAAGTTACATGGGGACTTCCTGAAGTGTTGAATGGGATCATTGTCTGCTATGTTGTGAATGTGTCAAGCACTTCAGTTGGGTATCGTAGAGTGTGGAGACTTCATTATGATCATATGCATCCTTTACAACTGTCTATCTCAGATTTAGGTACATTCATGACTCATGCACACCACATCCATCTAAGGCTACAGTTTTAATACATTATTGATGTGCATGACATATACTTACTAGGTAACCATGTCACCATGTTACGTTACGGGTGTGGCATACTGATAACAATCTCATTGTTGAGATTGACAATCAACTCATTCATGTATACTCCCGGCTTGCATGTATTATTCTCCCAGAGCCCTATGTTCCGTACACTATTCACATCAGTGCAGCTACATATGCTGGGGAGGGAGACGTTATCACAATCATTCAGTTCACAAAGGAAGGAGGTGAGTGTAGGTACCGAGTGTTCTTATCAGCAAAGATGAGTGTAGTGATCTTCTCAAAAATTGTGTACATGTGTATCTGCCTCAAGCCCTTGCGCATTAATGCTGTCCGAGTATAATATTATATGCACTATCTGAGTCTATTATGTTGCTGAGATCTATACACAATAGTTTCACTGTTTACATTAAATGCCTCCTCCATCTGTGCCTTGCAGTTTCTGTTGTGCCAGGAATTGCAAACATCAGTAGACTCAGTGCAGCCAACATCCGGGTGATCTGGAATCGACTTACACTGGAAGAAAGCAGGGGGTTCCTACTCTCATACACAGTGGCCTTCATTGATACCAAAAGAGCCACATGTCCAGAAGTGGATACCGAAACAAATATGATGAGAACAAGCTCAGGAAACTCACAGCTGGTAATCAGCAACTTGGACCCAAGGTTGGAATACTGTGTGGCTATAGCAGCGAGCACTGTGGCCGGGATCAGTGAATTCAGTGAGGGGCAAAAAGTACCATGTAAGTATCATAAACATGGACGGCACTAGCTAACCTATCTTAGTATGCAGTCTTAATGCGATGAATTACCTGACTTCTTTTAGTGTACTTCAACAGTCTGTTCCAACTCCATTTCTCTGGAATCCATAACTGCATTGCCTGGGTGGTAAGTTTTCAAATATTAACTATACATTTACTAGATCTGCAGGCCCACGCTTTGTTCAGTGAGATATCACGCAAAATTGTACACTTGTACTGACACCACTCTGGGTGACCGTGGCAATGCAATGAATACTTTTGCAGTGTTTATCCAGACAGCAGAAGGTTGGGGTGGTGCCAATACAAATGAAGCAGAAATATTCGCAGAGTAGTGATCTTACCTGTTCCGGTTGGACCAATGGTGCATGCTCTAACTGCTTACAACTGAGTTAACCCTGTTTAAGTTAACCCTTTAGGGCCCATAGCGCCAAATGTCAATGTCCTTGGGAGATAGGTTCTGCGACAGCAGAAAGGGCGGGACAGGGGGAGGTGGGTGGGTGCACCCGGAGGGTGCAAACAGCAGTGCCGTGTCTGGGCTCCGCGGTAGAAAGGCACTGGGAGGGCCATTTCCATCGATTTTGGCATAAATGGGGTTAGAAAGTAGCCATCTGGCTTTGTAGGGCCTCCATTTCCAGCCATTCAGCTATGGCAGGCTGCCATTTCTCGGGAGACTTGATTGCAAGTTCGTTAATTGGTGGGCGTGGTTAAGTCACACATACGCTTAGCCTTTATAGCTGAAATTACCTGTGTGAGCAGTTTCGAGCCCAGCAACGCCAGGGAACAGGAATTAGGGAGTGTTCTATAGACTGAAAGTTAAAAGTACACTTACACTCTACATCATGGCTGTAACCTTCTAACTACTATACTCTTCTCTCCATCTTGTAGAACGAAAATTCACAACAAAAATTGACGGACATAATGGAGCGTTTGGTCTTACAACTCACTGATACATGTAAATGTGACTTTTCAATGGAGTATGTTTCTGATCCAAGTCTGAAATGTGAAACGGATGATAATGTTGCAATATTCCAAGCAAGGATCGTCAGCACTGCTGAAAACACTAGCACCGAGTTCCTCCAGCTCCTGCAAGACTGGGCAAGCACTGAACCGTTCGTAATTGTCAATGGCGTGCATACTAGATTGCTGATGGAGTGCTCAGCCCATATAAATGATATTGGCGAGACTGAATGCATACCTTCTGATGCTGGACATCAAAATACCACAACCACTCCACAACCCTCAGCAGTATCTCTTCCTGCTATCCTTATTCCTACAGTCATTGGAACTCTTATACTCATTGCACTCATCATTATCATCATTCGTATTTGTAGACGGAAAAAGCCGATTGAGCTCGAGGATGCTCCAGGTGAACGAGATCCAATTGTAACTGCAAGTAGTCCTCTTGACAGAAGAGATTAATGAGTTTGTTACTGTTTCTTTAGTATGGTGGCATCACTAAAACGATTGTGCTTGCAGTGTGCTCTAGAGCATACATTTCTACAGACCATGAATTTGATGAAGACTATGCAGTGTGCTGATGCACTATTGTAGGTAACTCGTTCCCAGGCCTCCCTCCATCCAGATTTTATCTCGCAGCTGTGATAAAAATCTAGGCGGAGGCCTGGGAACGAGGCTAGGTAATGTTAGTCTGTTGGGTACACTCATTTGGGTCATGTGTTAGGAAGACATGATACGATAATTACGATTAGCTATACCAGCAAGGGAGGGTGGGGCTCCTATAATAGATCATTCCTTAATAACTGTTGTGGGAAACAAGCAAAACAGACATGCACAGATCAATGGGTCAGTCTTAATTGGGTTGCAGTCATCCCTGACCTTGCGCATGATCCACAACCTCCCCTAGCCTCACATCCAGATTCTCACAGACGTATACTTCAGCAGATGATAAGCAATACTACATCATTGTGGTGGCATTCACCATCCACACTGGTATTTCATGCTAGTTGACCTGGTAGAAATTCAATTCCTGGAATTTAATTATTTTCAGTGAATCTGATCTAAAAAATACCAGGAAGTGCACTTATCAAAACAAAAGGAGTTCCAAGAAAGGCGAAGTACACATTACAAAATATTAGTCAGTCATAGTTGGTGCCTAGCCTCATTCCCAGGGCCTGGGAACGAGGCCAAGTTGGTGTCCAGAACAAACGTTGAAATGCATTGTGTGGCATGACAGTTGAGGCCCATTTCCTGGAATTATGGATAATTCCAGGAAATGGGCCTCAACTGTCATGCCACACACTGCATTTCAACGTTTGTTCTGGACACCAACTTGGCCTCATTCCCAGGCCCTGGGAATGAGGCTAGGCACGAACTCTGACTGACTAATATTTCCCATGCTCTATTATCCATGCTGGAATACAACAGTCCTTGTTCACAAATGAGTCATGCTATAAAAGACGTGAAATTTCCATGGGTCACTCATAGGGAAAGAATTACATTAACATTCCGATGGGTTACTCATGGGATAGAATAGCGTGATTTCATTGAACGTAAAATGTCCCAAAGTAGGTACATTGTGTAACCTATGCATTTTGTTGGTGTACCTTGGTTGGTGAAAATCTGGAGTCCCTTGAAAATGACCAAATGTGGGGACAAGGCAAGATAACTCAGAACAGTAAATAATCAAATTTCAGACACTCCAGGAGAATGCTCTCTGCAGGGGAAGTGTGCACGTGGCTTGGCAGTTGATGCCCATGTTCCTGGAATAACAACACTCACAAACCCAAATGCAGTGCGTGGGATTTTCCTATTTCTATCTCAACGGTAGATTCAATCTAACGATAGAAATTCCTATAAAGGTAAACAAGGTTTTGTTTTAGTTTCCACATGGAAACCAGTCCAGCTAGCTATAGGTTGATGGTAATATTTGTGTGAAACACAGTGATATGGTGGCATAAACAATCCACACTAGCATCTGGTTCAACTTCGCATGCATCTTCTTGTAGGAAGCTGAGATTGGCTGAAATACCAGTAATTATCAAGTATGCCTAGCTACTTTGCGACTGACAATTGATCAACCAAGCAAATTGCACCTGTCCCTCAATCGAGCTCTGATCAAGAACCTCCAGCAATTGTATAGTTTCTTCACTACGTGAGTGATAGGGAAGACTATGGCCTGTGCCTCAACAGGCCATGATATGCACTAAACTTAACATTGGCAAGCTCTTCCCAAGGCTACAGCTCTGCTCTATCCCTATGCCACACTCCCCTGCATACTTGCATTCCACTAATGCAGAAAAACACGCATACCACGTAAGGTACACAGCTGCAGTCTGACAAGCTGTTAGCTTTTAAGGTTTATGGCAGAGCTTACCACAGGCACTAGTGGCGTACTCTTTCCACTGGCCTTCACTTAAGAAATGGCTTACAGCTTTCAGGGGAAAACATCTTCACAAACACGTACACTTACATACTTAGAGTAGAGCTGAGTAGAGTCTCCTATGACACAGACACCACATACACACCACACCAGCACTTGAAGAAATGTTGAGCCCCCAAAACTGGTGGTTACTGTTCTAGTGTCTTGCTGTTGTGTGAGCATGCCAATGGCCAAATTTTATGAATTATGGTGTACAAATTAGGTATACATGCAGAGATTATATGTATAAAGTGCCAGTGTAATTACATATAACAAACTAAAACAGCCAGGGGACTGGAACAGCTACATTAATTAAGCTAGCACAATAAGAAATGGAATTTTCTTTCTGGTTTTAATTAGTAAGATGAGAGTAAAATTCTTCTTGGGAAGTCTGAGAGTCAGGATGTCCTATATTCTGGTACACAGCAGTTGTTGGCTTCAGATTAGCATACTCGGGCTCTTGTTCGTTCCCGCCATCCATATTGTGGTTTGATTCTGAATCATACTGTGCAGTAGATGGAACTTCAACAAGCTCATATGAGTGACTAGACTTGTGGTCTACGTATGTGTATGCTGCTTCATCTTTCTGTAGCTTCTCAGCTGCAGGTTGCTGTGATGATGCGCTATTGTAAGCAGGGTTATCCACATAACTTCTAGGTTTCTCATGACCACCATATAGTGGATTGTGCAAAATGCGATCTGGCTCCCTACAAGATGATACAGTAGCAACAATCACTGTTATGATCCTGTTAACCAACAATCATTAGGGCGAGCCCTAGCCTCGTTCGCAGGCCTCCACCCAAGCTTGTGTGGAGGCCTGGGAATGAGGCTAGGTGAGCCCCACATACATGAGTTTGCTGTTCTTCTACTAGCATGCAAGCTATGGTAGTAGTATAATGACGTCAGTTTAGCTGCAAGAAAAGTCTGACACACTTCAGAATCTCTGCAATACAATCTTGCAGGTCTCAATCGGGGAGGTATTCTGCATGGTGAGCCCACGCAGGCAACTGCTCGTGTGCAAATATGAATGTATATGTGTATGGTTTATGCTTACACTGGTGGTGTCAATTTCTGTTTGCGGTTTCTCCTGACTGCGATGACAAGCACTACAATCCCCACAACAACAAGAAGCACAAGGATCAGTGCTCCCACCAAACCCCCAAATACAGATGGTATGATGTCACGATCACGTGCACTTGCATCAGTAATCTGTGCTTCATCACAGTCATCAGTGCGACGTTGTAGCCTCAGGCAGCCAGTCTCTTCATAGTTGGGTAGGCAAGCAGGTGGGTCCATCACATGTAGACTAAATCCACTGATGTCAATTCTGGAAGTTTCTGCCAGCCAGCAGCCCAAGGCCTCCTCGTTATCCCTGGATGCTGTAGCAGTTTCGAACTGCAGAAACACCACAAGAGTTCTTTCCAGCCCATCATCAGTGTGGGTGCGGATGTTTGTAAATCTGATGTATGAAATGTTTCTATCTTGTGTTGTGCTTGGAAGGACTTGTGTAGAGATAATCTGAGACAATTCGTCAATCTATACAGGGACATATAAGAACACAAAAGTAAGGGTGTCACTAATCGCTGGACTACTAATCACTGGACTGGAATTACGCACCGTCCATGGTATGCATTTACAAAAAATCTCACTTCCGGGTATGAATCTGCCTTGCACATGCATAGAGCAGAAGAGCTGGTGGAAGATCACTGTTGGGCTGCTGGGTCTCGTCTTGACTCAGACAGCGGCAGCAAAGGCAGTAAGTTGAGTTTACTAGCACTGGTGTCACTTTGTTATGGCACTATAGACTGTCTCCATACAGGGTCACAGATCATGTCCACTAGTAATGTATAGTCATCATTCTAGTAGCCATTGCTACACACCTCTTGCCAGGCTGCCCTCTCACCATGTAGCTGGTTGTCTTGCCATAGTATGCAGGCGCTAGGCATCTTGTTTCACAAATGATGTGCGCTACAATCGGAATGCCATATCTAAAACGTGGAAGTTTGAGGAAGTCAAAGTGATTATGTAGATACCTATAGAAAATAATTGCATACCACAGTGCATAAAAAGATTCCAGTCCAGTCCATTCCAGTGATTGGAAGTCCAGCGATTACCCAAAAGTAACCTTCCAAGTTATACAGCATGTCTACAGCTACTCACACCCTATAGTACATGCATCTAGCATGTCCATAGTAATAAGACTATCTACCACATACCACTTATAATCCACATGCTTATAATACTCTTACAGATACGTCTTCCATTTCCACCTCCTCATTCACCAGCCTGAAGCAAAGCAGAGCAGTACCTGAAAGAAATTATCATTGGACCACTCAAATGAGCCACTTCATCTCTTCAGACATGCAGAACGTTGTCATGCACATTAGACAGTCTCTGTTTATAAAACTAGAGCTGTGACCAATAATCAATTAATCAGTGATCACTGTAAAATCAATTATTGGTAGTAAAATATCAATTATTGAAATCCGTTTATGAGCATGTTAGTGAGCACAATAAAGGGAACAGAAATGCAATAGAATGATGTCAAACGTGTAGCAAACAATCATTTGTATTCATGGTGTACTATTATAGCTATGGCGGGAAATTCACATCATAAAACGGATGTGTATTTGCAATACCTGGTGGTATGTACGTATGTTGAGCTCAATGCAGTAACTGTACACATACAACACAAAATTTGACCCAATAATCCGATAATCGGTAATCATTCAACCCCAATAATCAGTGTTGATTCAAGGGAGCAATATAACTAATATTAACCCACCGTTTCCAGATGTGGTTGTCACGCCTAACGTGGCTGGTGGACCGTATCCAACTGTGTACGCTGTAACTGAGAACTGGTAGGTATAACAGGGAGTTAGAATCAGGTCTTGTAGACCCACTGATGTAGTAGTGGAGTTGACATCAAGCAGCTGCATCATCCTCCCACTTTCCACCTCCACAATTTTGACTGTGTATTTTGTGATAACGCCATTCTGGTCTGGGAGGGGTGGGGGGCTCCAGGAGAAGGACGGGATCTGTAAGTCCACTGTTATGTTCTGAGGAGAGCTGGAGGGTGCTGCATGAATGTGGTTGCAATCAATATAATACACCTCCTTTAGTGTCATTCTACCATGCTGGAACAACGATAGTCACAGTAGTCGTTATTTGCAATGTTTCCATTGATCATTTTCATGCCTGAAGTTTGCGTGACTGTGATCAAGAATGTTGCAAATAAAGTACCAACTACAGTCAATGTCTAAGAGCAATTATTAGCAATGATGAAGATGATGATGGTGACTAGACCAGTGGACATGGTAACGTATACTAATACCTCCAAACCAAAATATGCATTAATGCCATAATATGGTTCTTTCTGTATAAACGTACAAGGATCTTGCCTGGGTGTGTTATATTGTGCCCATGCATAGGGGGAAGCTTATGGAAATGGGATTGATTCACACTTACCTGTTGGGTTGGTTCTAACTTGCACGGATCCAGATCTAGGTCCTTCTCCAGCACTAGTGTTTGCTGTCATTTGAACACTCACAAGCTGAAACGCAAGCAGGTTCTCTAGAGTGTATCTCGATGTGGAACCATCTGTCACCAGTATTCTCTCAGTCTCAGATGTATCACTGTCGAAGTTGATGTAGATGGTATAGCCGGTGACAATGCCATTGGGGTCATTGGGAGGTGACCACTGTATCATGACCGCTTGGGTACTGTTAGTCACGGTCAAATCATTAGGGAAATCTCCAGGCACTGTAAAAGAATAACAAACAATCATATCAATATATCAATTGACAAGTGATATTTCTGACCAAATTTACCATCCTGTGAGGTTGTTTGAGAGCTGCATGATTCCGGGCTGTTGCCATTTGTTTGCTGGGCAGACACACAACAGTTATAGCTTGTGAAAGGATGGAGGTCCATCAGTTGAAGAGTTTGATTTAAAACAGACACTCTGCATTGTGGTAAACTATCACCATCACCAAATCTGCACATGACAATGTATGTTGTCCCGTTTCCCAGACCTTCCTCAGGTGGCTCCCAGCGAAGTAGCAATGCGGTAGAGGTTGTACCAGTGAGGGTGACATTGCGTGGAGAACCTGAATCAAAACAAGTAGCAATACTGGAATATACCTGCATATTTCCTGCACATCAAAGGAAGTACCTGATCACTGCTTTCAGTTATTATTGAAAATAGTGCTGCTCTTAGAACTAAAAGCAGTGATCAGGTATACCTTTAATGTACTTAAGTGAAAACAATCACAATTATTGTGATTGTATTCACTCAATGTACAATCTTGCAGTGTTGCCATGACGAATGAGGGCATGCGGTTAGCATAACCCACCTCCCCCTATTCCACTAACACAGAGCCTATCTCCCAAGATCACTGCAGGAAGTGATGTCAGAAGCTGACATTCTCATAGCACAATGATTATTAATGTGCTGGTTCAATTCTTTGTTAAGTGCTGAAGTCTTCCACAGAAAGTCTGCCATTTCCAATCCTATATTCAATTTCCTTCCTGAGTGTGCATGAGGGATATCTGCACATCCACTTAAGGAATCACCAATAGTGCATGGCCTTTAAAATTTTTGTGAGTTTAGGCACTCTGCACCATCTGTGGCTGTTTATATACAAGGCTTGGGAAGTAGACTTAGACCACAGATAAGCACACTTTGAAAGGAAAAAGTTGTTTTGGTTACAACCTCATACTACACTACTTCTATGAATACATGCTGGCAAAGGAGCTGATAAGTGAGTGCTTGAATGAACTTCAGTATATAGCCACCCACTAACCAAATTCTAAACATTTTCTAGGAGTGTATAGGCCCTAACAGTGACTGAACGTTTATAAGCAACACAGGGAAAACTACCTGGTAATACGGGGCTGGACGGGCACCGTCATTGTCAAAATTACTCCGTGATCGCACTGTATGCTTGCCGTTTTGAGTCCGTGGTGGGAACACTTGAAGACGGACTCATGCACAGCTTTTTCGCCATTGTTGCTTAGAGGAGTGCCCGTAGGTGTGGTCTACGCCGGAAATAACGTAATATTCAAAACTAGATGGTTCCCACCACGGAGTCGAACGGACTCAAACGGCAGGCATACGGTGCGATCACGGAACGCCTTTGACGATGAAAATGCCCGTCCGATCCCGTATTCACAGGTAGTTTTTCCTGTGCAAGCTGCACTGAATCACACATAACTATGATATCCTAGTAATTGAGTGGAAAAGGGGGAAACGTGTTTAATCAACCCCGAAGGTCAAAGATCAACTATGGTCATATCATTGTGTAACAAGGCATGAATGAACACTGAATTTCAACAGTTTACCGTCAGGGAAAGCATATACTTGATCTTTGACCTTTAACATGGCCAACACACACGGCAGGGCAGGTAGGGCAATTGCCCCACCACTTTTACAGGATCCTTACATATCCCACTTTTGTGAAACAAATTGAACTTCCGATGCCTCATTCATAGGAGAGTTGCCATGAGAGCCCTTCCCAAAATAAAATTTCCGCACTTCGCAAAGTTTCTCTGTGGAGGTTGACTGGCACACCTACGGGCACACCCAAGCATGCATGATGATCGTACAATCATCACACATTGCATGATGCTGAGGAAGACAGCAATGAAGCAGTGGAAAGCACAAAGTTGCCATGAGAGCCTTTCCTGATGACTGAAGATGATGATGAGAAACGTTTCTGCACTTAGTGGGTTTCTTGTCTCCTTAGCAGCCTCTGTGGAGATGGGGGGTCACAACAGTGCCTCCAGTGTCATATAGCCTGCATGCACACTTTTGCCTACCACCTCCATCTAGCAAGACCTGACATTATCAACCGCCCTATACACCCTGCCTCCTTCAGCTCAACAGACAGTAGAGCCGTAACCCATGGCACTACAATAATGAGGAATTGCAAGCAGATACTCACTCACTCACTCAGAAAAGCTAAGGAAAGAGTGTGGTCAATCGTACTACTGTGAATGCTCAGAAGTGTGACATATGCATGACAACCGTAAGTATTGCATAGCTTGTTCAACATGTACTATAACAAAACACAAGGCCCAAAAATTAAGCAGCCCCAACATCATGTCCATCCTAATGCCTACGAGCCAAAAGTGCAAAATGAGGGAAACAAGGTTTGGTTTCAGATAGGCTCTGTTATTTTCCTCAAATCTCAAATGGCCACAGGGGGAGTGCTTGGTCCACAACACAAATACCTAGGCAGCTCTGAAGATCATCTGAAAGTGCATATCCACTGTCGCAGGTGCAGCTGTAGCCACCATCCAAATTAGTGCAGCTGTGATGACAACCAGCAGCATCTTCCTCACATTCATTGATATCTGTAGGCAATATGAGCGTTAAGATTCAGCATTGCATTTTGGAGTAGAAATTCCACCTGCACAAACCTGTGTGACAGTCAGATCCTGTCCAGCCAGAGGGACACACACACGTACCCGCAGCTATGCATGTGTGATTGCTGTCACAGTCTGTACAAAGGGCTATGAAGAAGTAAGAAACAATAGTCTGATTCATTTTGACTTAGTTGTATGGTATTTCACAAGGAGTAACTTACCAGTAGTACACATGTTACCACTATAACCAGTGGGACATTCGCAAATATTTGGCGCAGTACAGACCTCCCAGGCTTCACAGCTTGGGCTGCAAGTAGCTGTATAATTGAAGTACATAATATTGAAGCCCCATTGCCCCACTTTTTGTGTCTAAGCACACAACATCATGGTCATTAACAAGGTTTGCAACATTGCATGTGCAGAGACTTTCAATGCCTGCATATTGACAGAAGAAAACATTCATGTTTGTACAAACATAGCTTCGTTATGTGTTCCATGCAGTCGCATCTTGCCTCAGGTTACTCTACTAATGCAACTAGCTACAAGAGTGCTTGTGACTGTTTCATGCTAGCCATGACTGCAGCTCTGTAAGTCTCTGTGTCATGATATCAGTCGCCTCCGTCTCCGAATCAGGTGGTTCCACAGCTCATAGAATTACAACAGCATATTGATGACTGTTTCATGCCGTCACAGCTGGAACATTGGGTCTCTCCACTGTGTGTTCGCCTCTCTGTCTTGCTTCACACAACTCTGCTGCTCTCTAGTCATGGTTACCATTTGATGGTGTACAGATGCAACTTTGGCTTTCTCCATACTTATAGTGAAATGTGGACTTGACAGGATATTCCAGATATAGCGTAATGTGAAACAAATCTATAATTATAGACACATAGATGTATACAGCATGAGGGATGTACCCTAGTAATAACACATACCTAAATATAGACAGTGCAGGCCTTCTACTAGCCTCGTTCCCAGTCCCACGCCCAGCTTTTCGTCGCTTGCAGTACCGTACTGCAAGCGACGAAAAGCTGGGCGTGGGACTGGGTACGAGGCTAGCCTTCTACATCTCGATCGCTTGTCTTGCATAGTGCAAGCGATCAAAAACTTCCAGAAGGTGTAGAAGGCCTGTGAACGAGGTAGGGTTTGCTCAGGCTCACCCCCAAAACACGTACACTGCAAGAAAACAGATTGTGGTCTCTTTAATACAACTTACGGCAACAAGTGTTCCCAGAGTCACAGGATCGGTACCCTGCACAGCAGCTAGACTGGGAAGTGTACTCCGTCCGATAGCGAGTCATAAGCTGCTGGCGGTATCTAGTTCTGAAATGAGATCATAGAAGAATACACTATCTAGATCTCTCACAGTGATGGAGCTAGAACTATCTATCAGATGGTAGCTAGATGAAATATTGTCCTCTAAAACCTCGATATAAACACACCTGCTGCATCTCGACCACCAGCACTGGTAGTAGGATTTATATGACTGCCTTGCGTAGGTCGAATAGGAGTGTTGGCGGGTAATACTCTGGTAACAAACACTGCATTTTCAAGATAGATAGATAGATAGATAGATAGATAGATAGATAGATCGGTGGAATTTCCAAACAGAAATGCTGCATCTATTATTAGCTAAACGTTTTCCCCTGGAGAACATAGCTAGACAAAAAAAGGTAATAACAGAATAGAAAGACTGCGACCGTTGCGACCTACCCTTGCTGTTGCAATTGTGTCCTGCAGGATTGAAGTGTAATCCCTACGACGAGGACGAGAGCCAGCAGAAAGGTCGCCATCCCAATGTGCAGTTCAGCTGATCAAGTATCTTGTGATGTCATATCCGGTGTATAATTGAAAGAGCACATGCGCAGGAGGAACTTTTGATTGTGCATTGTGAAAATTGATGTAGCTACAAGGACAGAAGAAACACCAACACTCACATATTATAATACATACCCTAGATCATGTAGTTGTAGGGACCATGCATTTGCCATTGCCTTGACCATAGAAGTAGTTAGGGAAGGAGAGGCCCTGTATTTGCTCACTGTGCCAGAGCTGCCAACCCGGACAGCAGAAATGGGTGAGATTTGGGCACAAGGCCAATATAAATGTGTAATTTAGACTACAACCAAAACATCTGTGAGACTCCATATAAAACAGTAGCTACTACTGCATTGAAATCTGTGAGACTCACAGCTAAACTGTGAGAGTTGGCAGGTCTGCAGTGCTACCATGCCATTGGTAAACGTATCAGTCCTTGTTGAAGGGGAAATTGTAGTCTCGCAGAGCCAGACCCAGCAAGACTAGGGAAATTGCTGTAGAGGATTTATGTACTGTTTACTTAGCTAAATGAAGATCTGAACACCGACGTCGACACTCCGAAGAGCATGACTGTGCCAGGGTTCGAGACCAGGGTGAATGTAGTACCCAAATTATCATTATTGACCTCCTTTTTTTCTTGATGTAGTTTGTACCATGCAATTCCAAGCACATAATATAATAGCTACCATGCATATTAGAAATGCAGGCCAGAAAACCTATCATTAGTGGTATATATATGGTAGTTATGGACAGGTGACATCCTCCCGGCTAGGGTAGCCAGACAGTACAGGCAGTTTATTCATTTAGTGCATACTATACATTTGGTTTGTGGGCGATGAGCTATACACAATACTTACAAGACGGTACCACAGCAATGTTTTATCACAAGATAATTATACACGAGACGAAAAAAATTGCAACTTTAAACTTCCATTGATTAACCATAGTAAGAAATATAATGACATTGGCATTTGTGTCAGCTACATGTATCTAGAAGCGTGCAGGGGCTGAACTCCTGCCCCCCACCTACATGTATGATAGAGTTCGTTGATCATGCACTGTCAACATTAGTTGAAAGAAAGTCCAGGAAGCAGGGACACAGGCAATAAACTACCAATTCAACATGTATACATCCTTGAGTAGGCTTGAGCTGCATGTTGGTACTGAGAATAAGCTCCAGACCGAACGGTAGCTTGCCACCCATCTCTGCATCAATTATTGATCATCCAAGTGGAATGTTTCATTCTCAGTTTATAATTCCCCAGGAGGCATGAGAAGAAAAATTGGAGATAGGCTAGTGCAAGCAAGGCCTGAATAAAAACTGCTTATGTTTTTGTTACCAAGGGACTAGGTCTGGAAAATATTTCCTGTGGAGTTCTTTATAACCCATAAGAAACTGTGAAGCATGCCTAATATTATCCCCCCTCCCCCCCCCCCCCCCCCCCCCCCCCCCACTAAAATTCTCAAACATATTATGAGGGTGATGGCCAAGTTGTCAATCTCTAATTAGCTACATATCAAAGGGGGTGGGAACCCAGAAAGGGACATGCGGCTACGTATACTTACATGAGCATTAAATTTTCATAAGTTGGCTGGATTATGACACCCTTTGAAAACACGTCCACATGTACATGTATCAAGTTTGTTCAACTAGACTGTAAACTCAGATTTGAACCCAAAAACAGTTATACATACTCCAAAAATATAGACAGCTGGAACAAAAGAGTTCACAGGGAGGGAGGATACAATGGTGATGGTGACGGTGGTGGTACGTAGTTTTAAAAATCTGATCATGATATGAGTCAGAATAAATAACACATAATAATTTTAAAAAGGTCAGCTTGAGCTACATAGCTACCTGTTTTCATTCAATATTGCCAGAAAGTGATCTACGTCTATAGTACATCTATTGGAATCACAAACAGTAAATCAGCTTTATATATAAAATGCCTATTTTCCCTATTTACACATAGAATGAACTCTAGGGGAAGTTTGGTGAATTCCACTGCCTATTTTCCTGCTGCTGTATATGGTGCTGATGTGACGTGTACGAACCCTGAGGGTATTCAGGGGGGTTGGGTAGTCTATCTATGGTGTACACAGGGCCAGTACTACTACTCGTTACTTGTCCGTAGCCGACATTAAATGTTTGCTGTAGATGTCTTGGTTGTGCGATATATGTAGCTTGAACTGGGGTGGCAGCAACTTGCTGGAAAACTTGTCCATATGCCGCAGCAAGTCCTTGAACAGGTCTGTGTTGAAAAGCGGGAGTGGAGGTATGGTGGCTTGTTGTTTGTGGGGATGGGTTAGTTGCAACATACTGGAAGGGTGAAGACTGAGCAGAGAAATGAGTGAGAGGTTGGAGAGGGGCAGAAGTTGTTGAAGCAGTCGAGTGGTACCCACCCGGGCTGGAGCCGACTCTTGTGCTAGCAAGTGCCAGCTGACTAGCAGTCACAGGCCGGTAGGCAATCGCAGCAGCCTCTGCAGGGTACAGGATGTGAGTGGGTTGCGGATGGCCTGAAAGTAGGGGAGGGATAAGACGTGAGAGCAAGCCATATCAGTGGTGTTACAAGGTTTCATTGTACTCCTAATTAGGCGGTACAATTATTATTCCTGCACTTATATCTGAGGTCATCAGAAAGACTGCATTACATAATACTGTAGGTGATGATCAATAGCTTTCCCTTGATTTTAACGACTGACTTATAAGTACCGCTATCCCAGGCTCCTCCCCAGCTTTTGTTGCATACTGTATACATAAAACCAGAGGGGTTGGACACATTTTCTGCGCACATGACTATGTGCTGCGTTTGAACGGAAATTATTGTGTGTTTTATGTTCCTAACCTCGCCGGCCTCGTTCCCACGTCAATATGGCCTGGAACCAAAGTAAAACGTAAAGTGCCAACGAGAAGTGAAGCTACAGTTGGGGAGTCTGAAAGATAGGAAGTACCGTATTTCCACTATCAAACGCCGCACTCGATTAGTGGCCGCCCTCGAATAATAGCCGCACCTCCAGAAGGGCTGAACGAAATAAAGCCCTTCCAGTTGGAGTATACCGGGAGTGTCTCTTAACTCTGGCTTCTCCGCCATCCCACGCGGCCGATCCTTCAAGAGGCGGTACAGCCTAAGTGACCCTGGGGTTGAACGGGGTTTGACAGCATATTTGGAATCTACTCCACTGAAGCCTTCGAATGATGTCAAGTTTGTTGAGATACTTGTAAAGACTACCGAGAACACACTTCAGAATAGCAAACATTAGCCTACGCAAGTAGCTAGGTCGCATGACCGTGTCCAACCTCCTTTGACATAAAACTGGAGAGAGCCTGTATGATTTGATCACATGCATGGTGACACACTAAGCACGGTTTTAGACATGGTTTTGACAGTCCAATTATCGGCCACACACTCCGTTTCAACCTCAATGATGCCACAGAGTTGCCTTGTTTATACTCACAGTGCTGGACGGCACTCAGTGTGACAGCAAGGAGTCCTGGATAGTCCACAACAAACAGATGACAACAATTATTACAATATGAACACAGTCCCAGAAGAAAGTTGGGCTGGGACTAGTTAGCTATGTTGCTGACAAGATAGCTACTCGCCTGGCATAGCCTTGTGTCCACTTCCTCCAAGTTAGTATACGGGTTGTGCGTACATCACAAGGTAGACCCATGCATGCAGGGAGACCACTTACAATAGCCTGGCATCCGCATATGAAACACAATGAGCAGACACTGGCCTATGACAGGCAGCAAGGTAGGTAGGTAGCTGGTCTAGTATTTTCTTATGGGATCGTGTTCAAACGGTAATAGTTATTCTCGGAACTTACAGTTGTTCATTGCTTCAAGACTCCTCACTGTTGTACAGTTGTACACGTGATCAAATGTTTCAGGCTCTCATCCCACTTTATGTACAGTTAGTCCAGCCGATAGACCTTCTCCACCTGGACGGTCACACAGCACGCAGAAGGCGGAGAGGGTACAGCAAACTTTGCATGTTTCTCTCGAATGCCAATACATGATCATGTTAATCCAGTAGGGTGCCATTGAAGATGAGTTCTGTATCCAGAGAGACATCCGGGTCAGACTAGCTAACTTAACCAGGCCATGTGTGTATGATCAGCCCATCGGAGAGTGTCTAGAAGGCTAGACTGGAGCTCAGTCAAACAGGAGGTTTTCGTGATACTTCGCTACTGTCCCAAGGAACTCAAGTGGGTCCTTCACTGCCTTTGCTAGAAAGGCTTCTTTTTGAGTAGCTAATAGAGTGATAGCGTCAGAAAATGGCTTCAAATCAGCCATCTACACATGTACAGTATAGCTACTATGAACACTTTATAAGAGCCAATTTACACACCATCTATGCTAATCAAGCTGCTGACATGGCTTGTAGGGTAGGGTAAGTTAGCATGCTTGCCACTTTTACTATCAACTATCCCATCTGTGCCCATAGGGTTCAACAAATTTTTCATCCTACAATTTCAACGTCTGACGTCACTCCCTTCAGTGTCCTTGTGAGATAGGCTTCGTGCCAGCAAAAAGGGTGGAACTGGGGGAGTGAGATGGCACTGGGCTGAGATCATATGGCTGAGTCTTAGCTGGTCATACTGAACCAGCTGTTTCTGTCCCACACATAAGTTCTCTCACCTAGTAGGTATCTGGGATTCATGGTTTCCCCAAGCTAAGTTGATTTAGAAGACGTTAATGAGTGGGTGTGGTTAGGTTCACGAATGTGCTGATGATGGCAGCCGAGTGTGCTTGTGTAGCTAGTTTGAGTACCTGACAGAAGATCACATGGTCAGTTTTTTGCAGTCTTCAAGAAAGAGTTACCTAAAAGATCAACTGCTAGCTAGTTCCATTGATACCTTTAACCCTTTACCACCCACAGATTATGAAGGTCAGTTTTTTTAGCTTGTAATTTACTTAATGTATCATGTCAGACCATGTCAAGTGTCAGCAAGGGCACATCGAGCCACTGAAGGCGGCGAGAGGGCATGCAACATTCATAGACGGCAAAATGCTGAGTGTTACTAAATATAGAATTCAAATTTTGACTGTATAAGCACGTGAACAGTAGGCGCGCGCCCCTCATGCGGTCACTTTTGTACTTACGATCGAGATGACTGGCATTCCGTCTGTAGCGTTCGTCTTTGACCGGAGGTCTTAGCTACCTAGCGTGAACTCCTTTTGATGCTATCATTCCCTCCCTCCAACTTACGCAACAGCAAATGTCGAGCTGTTGTGCTGTTGTCGAGAGTGGCGAATGTTGGCTTGCATCCAGCGACACTTTCCGAATCTGGGCCTGCTACACTGGTAGGAGAGCTACCCGGACTAGGAAGTACTTGGGCTAGAGATCGCTTGGATGGCGTTTCTGTACCGACATCGGTAGCACTCGTACTCATCTTCCTTGCCCAGGAAAAAGTTCCATCAAACGTCCGTAACCGTACCGTGCACGCAATTTCACATGCTTAACCGGAAACTTTATTTTTAGTAACACCACTCAGCACTATGCCGTCTATACGTGTGCTATAGGAAGTTGCATGCCCTCTCGCCGCCTTTGGCGGCTTGATGCGCCCTTGGTGTCAGTATACAACCAAAGTTAGCTACAGTTGGCTTCACAGGTCAGTATACAACCAAAGTTAGCTACAGTTGGCTTCACAGGTACAGTGGCCATACCGACAGCATACAATGACACCCTCCAACAAACAGAATAGTAATTAGGCTGCTAATGGTATTCATGACCTACATAATGAGACCCTCTGTCGGAGGTACAGTCAGGGTACGGTTGGACAGAGATTCAGTGCTCGGTTCAGCTTCAGCTTGCCTATCTCTAGACTGCTATCCTACATTTCAGCAGTTTTTCCCATGCCATTAAGAGGGTCCAACTATGTAGTTATAGTCACTATGGACTCGGAGAAAAAAAGGAAACACAAAATGTGGCGTCCTACCTGCTGTATGCAACAAAGTAGCAGTTTGCTGTGAATACGGTCCCAAATCTTGTCCTGGATAGTGCGCCATGTACATGGACTGAGAGGGCCTGGCTTCAGAGGTAAAGGAGCCTGGTTGATCGAAAGGGGGTGGACTGGAGGTGGAGCTGGACCTAGACACAGCACTATCCCTGTGGGAAGCCAAACCAAGAAACAGTAATAGGGTACTAAGTACTTGTAGCAAAACACCTGCTGGTTTTCATAAGCAAATTAAATTCTTCACCAAGAAAATATTACCAGGGCAGTGAATAAACTACAATGGGATAAGGTTATGGGATTGCACAGACATAATGGCTGAGTGGACTCCACCCAAGCACTTCAAATGCCGTACCCACTAATTTGATTGCTAAAAAGTTTTACAGAGCTCTAGCTCTAGCTCTATTATACCTTCTTGTTCCACAGAGTTCAGATCCTCTGAAGCCTTTTGCAAAGGGGTTGTATTCAATCTTCAACTGTGTAATCTGCAGGAGGGGAATTCTTCTAATTTACTGCTTATGTACCCACTAATCCAGTTTTGCATGTCCCTACACAAGGAAATTACAAATTAAGCTCTCAACAAGTTTTGTCATTAGCAAAAACTCTGTGACCACCATGATAATGGGATTACGTTTCTTTTAGCCCCCCCTAAACGGTACACTGCTGCGCACTATTCAATCGCCCACCCAAACTTTCTCTATGTAGTGTTTAGCCCCCCCCCCCCCCCCCCCCCCCCCCCCCCCCCCCCCCCCCGACATTTTGCCACGGATTGTCATGGCAGCTAGCTACATAACCAAATAGTACCTTTTGATTCTGGTATGCCGTAACTCCCATAAACTGTGTCTCTGGAAATATGTGGGTGCTGAAGCTGTCACTTTCACCCTGTTGCATTGTTAGTGCTTTTTCATCGCTGGCCTTTACTACGTGTATTCTTGGTTGATACTTATGCATCGAGTTCAAAATCACCTGGAGAGAAGAAAAATACAAAGTCTTCACATCAGGTTGTTATTAGTCTTGTCCTAGCAACTCTAAAGTCAGAACACGAAACATTTCTGGAAACATGACCAGATTGCAAGTCTTGCAATAGGAAAGCTGATTGCCCAAAACCACAATATGATTATCCCCTATGAAATTTTATGCAAGAAGCAAAATGTTCTAATATTATATTGGCAATCTGCTTTCCTGTTGCAAGATTTTCGCAATCTGCTGTACCAATCTAGCCCTAATCCCCTATCACACCCCCTAATCTAATTATCAAGGTGTGGTAGGTTCCCAGGCCATTTATATCCCATGTTTGCTTAGTAGCAGTAGTGGTAGACTGAAGGAAGATGGATACATCATCAGCGGATGAGAGCACTAATGTACATGTAAGTACAGGGGAGATTAGTCTCGGCCCCAGACCCAAACCAACCCCAGCACAGATCGCTACTAGATGCGATCCGTGCTGGGGTGGTTTGGGTCTGGGACCGAGACTAAGGGGAGATCAGAGCACTGACAGTAAGCTATATAAGAGGAAGTGACACTATAAACACAGGGTTGAAGCATAAACTGTCAATTATCGCCACAGATGTCCCGTCCACATCTATCTCAGCCCCAGACATGCCGTGCACATCAGCTACTTCATAAACAGATGATCTATCAATCAAGTTGACCTCTGGCCAGAAAGAAACGGAGGAGGAAACTGAGCAAGTCAGCTCTGATGAATGCTCCGTTTGCTTTGGACTGTACTGCTACATGTATGTGCTTGTGGAAGATGGGTGCACGAAGACTGTTTGCTGATAGTAGTGGGCAGGAGAGGTTCTGCACCTCCTGCACTTCTGCTTATGCATAACGATACTGTGTACTTGTGTACGTCAATCATTTTCAATGTATTTACACTTTAAAAACACTTTCAATAATGATGAAATTTGAAGTGACACATTGCAAGATATTCTGAAACACAGAGATCAGGTTTTATCTGGGCAAGCATGAGTGAGCCCCACATACACATTTTCATTCCACAACTCATTCACGCTCGAGCACCCCACAATGCAATGTATTCTCCTTGTTTTAGTCATTACACTATGAGTATATGCTGGGGTCAGCAGTTCACCTGGACGATAATTACAAATTAAACTTTCCGTGGTCGACGATACTCCGTAATGGTTGCCGATAATTGGAAAGATAGTACGCGTGTGGGATGCTCTGTATCTAAATACCCGTTTTGGGGGTTGCATGGATGGTCTTGTAAAAGAAAGTTTGATCTTCAATCTGGAGAAGTTGCATATCTGTATGACGATCAGTGAGTGAGCTACATAGCGAGAAACAACTTTCAGCTGATAATTGGCGGACTACACTATGGCAACACTATGTTTACAGTGATGGGGCTAGTGCATGTCATAAAAGACAGTGAAAGTGATTTTTTCTGTTCATGCTATCCATGCACGTCCTGCAGAGTATGTGGATGTGCTGGACCAGTGCCGCATGCTCATAGGCCACGTGTGACGTGCCTACTAGACTCTTTCAGCTAGCCTGACTCACAGCTACTATTTTGTGCATTATGGTGTGTACATTTGCATCTCTGTAGCAGGCAATAGCATAGGATTTTAGTTGTACTAGAGGAATGTATGACAATGAGGGGCGAGCCTGACAATTGCACACGTGCTGAACAAAGTGGAGTTGCACGCACATGACTGTCATCAGAATGTGAGTGAGCATATATAGCACAACCTCAAGCCACAGAATGACACTACAAACTCTAGATGAGAAGTTCGAGGAGCCAGATTGCTCATGGTTCGTGTCTCAACTCATATGTGAATCATTAATATTATGCATGCAAGACACACAAAATAAGAGCTACAAGTGATTTACGGCATGATATAGCTACGACAGTTATATAGTCGTAGAAACTAACCCGTATATGTGATCACTCAAGCTCGCCAAATTACCAGATTCCATGACATACACAGTGACAGACATCGAAATCGCACATAACCTTTCGATATTCATGCACCAATGAGTGCCAGACACCAAGATGCCATGCGGGATAAGTACTCTAGTTGGCTACTAGGAGAACGCAGGGCATTGTGGGGCTCGCCTGACAAACTGACGTACTGCATGCCAATAATCATTTTCTGAGTGATGATAGGCTGGGAGGCCCGGGCGGCACGGCGCAGCTAATAAGGGAAGCTGGGGGTGGGGCCTGCGATGTAGCCAATTGTCGTTCATCATTGACGGTCTGCAGCTGCAGTTTCAAGTTCGTGGTAGCCTCGTTCCCAGTCCCACGCCCAGCTTTTCGTTGCTTACCCTACTGCAAGCGACGTAGGTACGGCAAGCAATGAAAAGCTGGGCGTGGGACTGGGAACCCTGCAAGTCTGTAGACAGTAGTAGCTACGTAGTTTGTAGCACCGGCGTAAAGCGTAGCAGGCTCTACTCGGTACTGTCGTGCGGGCGACTTGTACGCGTGTTGCCCTACGGGTGGCGCAACATTACGATTTTCCACTTGGATATACGGTCATACGCTAAATCGGACAGACACCAACTGGACGAACATCCTGAAGAGCACGACTATGTGGGGCTCGCAGCTTGCTCAGGCTCGCCCCAATTAATTGGGATGGGTTTAGCCTCAGTCCACCGTCCTTCTGTGGATGCATGTGTAAGTTGGAGCTGCATGTGGAATGGGAGATCTTTCCAAGGCTAATAATGAATTCAGCTGCCATGTGTACAGCCATCTGTCCTGCTGAGCATACGTATGTATCATATTCAAGATCAGTGTACAGCGTGTATAACACCAGGTCTGTGTCTGCTTTCAGCTTTTCAACTCAGTTCCTGCATGCGTTTAGTCTTGGTCCCAGACCCAAACATCCCCAGCACGGATAAACAGTCTGGGAACGAGACTAGCAAGCATTGTGTCTATGATTATGGTCTGAGTCACCCTGCCAAGCTTGCTTAGTCTTGCCCTACAGTGTCATTTAGTAAATATAAGTGCTGTGATTCACACATACTTATTGCCCACCCCAGTCCCTAAACGAAATGGGGGAGGCCTGGGAACAAGGCTACCACTGTGTATGGGTGGCACTCACATTGTCCAAATAGGGTCGTTGATTATACGTATAGACTGCCCACAACCAACAAAAGGAACCTCGGTTGTAGCTTAAATTCTCTTTTGCAAGTGGTTCCTGAATGTGTTCCAGACCTCAGAGAGCCTTCCATGATAACAGCTGATTTTATCAGCAAGCTAGTGCTTTAGCTACGTACGTATATACATGCAGGTCCATTCATGACTGTACATCACTGTTTGAAAATTTCTTGCATCATGGGTAAATTTCAGTTCGAAAGTGCTGACCAACTGAACAGTCTACCTATTCAATGGCTGCAACAAGGATGGAGACCACTCTTTGAATGGCGTGCTATACGGCCAAAGCACCCAGCTATTGATGGAGTAGGTCTTTTCAAGTTCAGTGGGGATGGTAGTCAGTATAGTCAGTACCTTGTTATGATACAAACTTCACTCAGTCCATATGCGAACCATGAGTCCAAAGCTTCGAGAGCGGTAGGTGAGGGCAGTGGCACTTAAGGCATTGACGCTAGTCGTAAGGGTCGTAAGGCAAGCTGCCCACAGATGCTGGCTACTCTCGGTCTGGTATCCCACAGTCAGCTCAAGCTCAACTGTTTCACTGAGAGTTCATTGTTCCATTGTTGCTTTTCAGAGTCACTGAAGGGAAATAACAAAGCACACGTGGACAGCCTGTACATGGCTGAAAATAATTACCGTAGTCGCGCGTTATTAGGCGCATGCGCCTATAACTCCACAGGAAGGAAATATGCGCCTATAAGCGAGATGCGCCTAATAACAAATATAATAATAATGACATTCCTCGAATAGGAAGTGTGCTTCAATTCGAATATAGCTGTTTTCCACTCCGAAGGATTGAAAATGGCAGAGTTTCTGGAAGACAACTGCAGCGCTTAACAGCGAGTACCTGGGACGAGAGTTGAACCTGCGCCTAACAGCGAATATGCGCCTATAAGTGAGATGCGCCTAATAACGCGCGACTACAGTATACCACAAATTGTAGGAGTGGTGAGTCTGGCAGAAGCAGACACACATACACAGATCCAGCACACCATGTGCTCAGTAGGACAGATGATGGCAGCTATACTTACAGATCAGAACACTCCAATGACAGTAGATAGACAGCTTGTTGATAAATGTTGGTCATCGATCGATGAACAGACGGCATGGACCAGAAGAGGGAGGACACGACGTCATGTCTTGACAAAATCACGTAGTTAGTTATCATTCCTAGCATTCTTGAATGCATATCAAATGTATACTCGGTCATAGCAGTGGACTACACCAGGGCACTACATCTGTCACCATCTTTGTTACCATGCAACATGTCAATGCAGGAACTATCATTGGAGTGAGAATTGGCAGGGTGCAGCGAAGATGATGACATTTGGGCAGGTGTCTCTGAGAGGTATACCACACCACTAGTAGCAGTAGTTGACAGTTGTAGTATGCTGGAACTCAAAAGGAATATTAATCAGCTGCTTTTGATAAGAAGAAACAGCAAGATATCTGTCAGGCGTAATGCAAGCTACGTACTGACTACTGCAGTTACAGAATTCAATTTTGACATCTGGCATTTTATTTTGGCAAGTTTCCAAGCCATGTTTTAAGTAGCTTCACTCGCTTCGCTCACTCAGCTACTTCCCCCCTCGTTCGTCTATGTGAGTAATCTGGCTCTCTGTGCAGAGCTGCTGCTCCCTGATTGCGTCCGCTTCAGCTGCTGCTCCCCGATTGCATCCGCTTGTAGCCCCAGCTGTTCTGGAATATATTCCAGCCCATGCCCAATGTTCTCAAACATTCTTCGCGGAGTTCAAGGCTCAGTAAATTGAAGTACGAATTTCATACATCACTAGTTCCCGCCCCGACCCATGCTCACTTCCGTCACGCACACACAGACACACAAACATGTTAAAATCTTAATGTACTGATTGCAGTGGACCTGACAGCCTCCTTTTAGTTTGCAACGGTTTGGTGTTCCAAGAGATTTGGTGACATTAAAGCAATCCCGATTCAAGCCTGGAGCACTCCCTTCGGAGGTGGCAGGGCAAAAGTGCGCAGGCTATAAACGAAAGGTAGTGAGTTATGACGTTGGAGGTGCTTAACGTCTCCACAAAAGCTTATACGTAACCTCCACAAAAGCTTACACCTCCACAAAGGCCAAGTTTTTCACCTGTCATTAGGAAGGGTTCCGAGTCATACGTAGCAGCTTCATGCTTTCCACTGCCCTGCTACTGCTTTCTGCTTTAGTGCTGTCTTCCTAAGCATCACGCACTGCGTGGTGATTGTGCCATCATCATACATCCTAGTAAACTAGGGGCATGCCCACAGGTGTCAGTCAGCCTCCTCAGAGGCTGCATCATTTTCAGTCCATCATGAAGCACTCTCGTGGTAACTTTCGTGTGAACGAGGTAATGGAGGTTCAATTTCTTACAGAAGTGGCATATATAAAAGTATTCTGCAAAACGTGGTGGGGCAATTGCCTACTTGTCCTATTGTGTGCGCCAACCATACAATTATCACCAATGGAGGAGCAGCAATCAACGAGCTGCATCGCTTCTATAGTGACATAATAGATTATAATCTGCAGGCTAAGTTTGTGACACATCTTGTTTCAGCCCCGGAACACCTAATGGTTCTATGCTAAGAAACAGAACAGCCCCTCACGGACATGCATATACGGGGGCTGCACTACCCACAAAAGGACACAAAACTGTCACATTGTGATTGGTAGCTATGCATGTAATTATTTTTGAAATGCAATGAGCTATATAGCCCCAGGATAAAGATCAGGAGTTTACTATCATTTCCACAAACACACCTCCTCCTCCACGATTCATACAGCCTACTACAACTTTGTATATACACACCTACACATTGGTCAGTAGTACTGACTATGTTTGGTAGATCATGTCACAGAAGATTGGCAGTGTATGGCTTTAGTTACACAACCAAGTTGAGTGTCTTACGTAAGAAGATGAGACTTGTATGCATGACAACAATATGATTCAGAATTCCACTTACATATCCCAATTGATCCAAATGGTTATTGGTGATTTTCAACTTCTGAAAGGAGACTAGCTGCTTTTCCCAAACAGATCCATTAGCAGGGCTGTCTGGATGGACGTATAATCTTCCAGGCAGTGCAGGCTCTGCTTTGCCCGTGACTACCCACTCAGAGTCATGAAACTTATATCTGTTGTCTCCAACAGGAACAATGTCCATAACGATGATATACTTGGAATCCGGTTCTAGACCAGATACACTAATCTTGATGACAGGAAACATCCTCCTGTGGGTGTGTGTGTGTGTGTGTGTGTGTATGTGTGTGCACGTGTGTGTATGTATGTGTGCATGTGTGCATGTGTGTGTGATGTGTGTGTGAGCATGTATAAATGTGTGTGTGTGGATGTGAGTGCTTATATTGCCCTGCAATATGTAAGCACTTGCAGTACAAAAACAGGTTTAGCGTATACAAACTAAGACATTCACTGTGTAGGCCTGACATGCGCATTGGGATGACGTCCTGCCATTTTCAGGCATTCCCACCAAGTTTATGTCAGTGCCGTATGAAAAGCAGAGGAAGCATTTCACAAGTGATGTCGCATGCTGGAGTCATGCATGCATGACTAACTATTGGTACAATACAGACACTAGCTGAAATCGTGACCTATGCAGACCGATTAGTTGCTTCCCATTCTGAAGGCACTCAGCAATAAGATTACAAACGGCCAACTCAGTTAATTTATAAGGGTGTTTCACTTTGTACCTGTGCGTGCCCTAATATAGGGAGAAATCATACATTTAGATGCCACTCTGCATCCGTTTTAAGGTTGTACCCGTAAGTGAAATGCCTCACATGCTTTTGTGAATCTACCAGAATAGTTCTTCATTGATGATCTTAATTAATGCAAACAAGCAGAATCAATTCAGGTTTCCACGGAAACCATGAGAACTACAAAGAGAATGTTGGAGTACAGGTGTTCCATTCATTAAGATCCGACTGATCTTAACATGAATGCTCATAAGTGGCTTAGTGGAGCTTTGAAGTTCAATAAGTATTAGGGCTACCCATGCACAAACATTCTTTGCATGTACAAACATTAACCTTGTTCCCAGGTGGCTTGGGGGTTGAGTATGACTCGGCAAACGTTCAACTTATGGTACTATAGCTACATGGAACCATTTACATGAATCACCAGTCACCAATAATACTCCTGCTGGCTGCCAAAAGTCATCAACATCGAATAGCACTAGACACAAAGCGCACTCATAAACGAGCATCAACGGTGAACTCACTTCCATGTAGCAAGTTTTGCTACGAAAGTTTAGTCGCAGACAAAAGTTGTCTTCTGTTCCATACAGCTTCATCTCTAGCCTCACTCATTCCCAGCTGCATGTCATCATAGGAATAAAACAGCCTAAGAGGTCAAATTGCAACATTGCTGCATATGCATGGGGGGGATAGTCGTTCCTGCAAACCCCCACAGCAAACAGAGCTTCCTTGACACGTACAAGACAGCAAAGTCGCTGCGTTCACAGAGGTTAGCCCCCCACTAATACTTCATAAACATCGCTGGTGGAAAGAACCCAATAGCAATATGGCAGTAGCTGAGCAGTGAATATTGGATTAGTGCAACATAATTCGAATCTGCTAAGAATGGACATTCATGCTCGTGGAAGCAACTGCTTCAATGTAAGCTTTCACAAAGTCAAGCAGAAAGTTCCTCTAACAAAAGCCACGTGCAGAATGCCTAAGCCAGCATGGTCAACAGAATGTGCAATTGCAACATTTAGAAAGATGACTGTGATTATTAGTGCATGACGTAATTGCTTTTAAAATCATGTGATGACATTCCGAAAGTTGGTTGGCAGTGCTACTGTCCTGGCAGTCGAAGTAAACCCTTTGAAATTGCAATGGCATTTCTCATCCTACAAATTGAAAGCCGTAGGAGCCACTACGGCCGACCCAGCCATGGCCGTACCGGTTTTGACCTTGGAAAAAAATCTATTGAGTGGGCATGTAACTATAGATACGAAAGTGCGAGCACTCAAGCGAGACCAGTGCAGTTCATAGTCTCGTTCACACCGGGACCTGCAATCCGTGTACATCTGCAAGTTGCAGTGCAAAGCACAAAGGTGCCACAAGAGCCCATCCCGAAAATGAAGGCGAAAATGTTTTCTCTGACACTGCCTTAGGCATCGTATAATTTAACATTGGCCGGACAGGTTTGTTTTTGCTTCCTACGACCCTGAAATGCCCTGGGACGAAGCCCCTTCAACTCTGACTTGCATTCTTCCAGAGGGCAGTGAGCCTTGTAGTGATGCCTTCCTCAGTCTGTCGTTGTAATGTACCTTCCTTTCAATATGCCCCCTTTGGCTTACATCAGCACTGCACCATGGGCTTTGGAGATAAGCTCTGGTCACTTTGCAAGCAGAAAGGGCGGGACAGGGAGAGGCAGGTGGGCATCATCCGAAGGGTGACAACACATGTGGCTGTTGTGTTTGGCTGTAGAAAGGCCTTGGTCGGCATGGGGGGGGGGGGGGGGGGGGGGGTTACAAGGGGGCTTCTAAATGCCCCTCTCACCTTGTAGGGGCTACATTCCTGTAGTTTTAGTCCAGATGGGCATTCGCTGGTAGAGAGCCTTGACTACTGAAAGTTAGCCAATCAGTGGGTATGGTGAATCTGTATGATGGCTGAAGTTGCCAACTTAAATTAATTGACTAAGGACTCATGATTCCGATGATGATTTTAATGACAAAAATTACAACTCCCTACACTCATCACACACACACACACACACACACGACACCCTCACACACATATGTACACATGATGCATCTCCAAACACACAACACATACACCACACACAAACAGGTAGATATAATACATCCAGATGCAAGGCCCACGGCCAAAGTGGCAGTTCTTAAACACGGTCACAACCGACAAACGCGGTCGAGTGAGCTACACTTTTCCTGAGGAGGAGAGACTTCCCCTGGCCTCTATCCTATCAGGCATGAGTTAGAGTGACTATATCATGTGTTGCAGTGACCCGCAAACCAACACTAGCCTCATTCCTAGGCTTTTTTCTTGTGGAGGAAAGAGGAAATGAGCTGTGTACAAAGCTATGCCATCAACCACATTTCAGATTAGGAAATCGTATGACTGACCATAGCACAGCACATGTACACAAGGAGCAATGCATATCACATGACTGACCATAGCACAGCACACAAGGAGCAATGCATATCACATACTTGCCATTGTTACCGTCCCGGAATTTCCGGGACTGTCCCGGAAACTGACCTTTTGTCCTGCTGTCCCGGAAACAATCGAAATTGTCCCGGAAATTATACACGTGGCCTAGGCGTTTACTACGTACAAGCAAGTCTGTCTGACAAACTACTACCTGCAGATGAGTGCCAGTACCAGTGGGTCAGAACGGTTAGAACCGGTGTCCAAGAAGGCCATGCAAGTGGCATCCCGATTGGAAGCGCTATAATGTGTCCTCAAGCAGAAAGGGAGCCTCTTTCGTCCGTTGTAAATTCTCTCCAGACTACCCTAGGAATGCTGCTGTGCAGTGGATCAAAATTGTCCTGCACAAGACAGCAAAATCCTGCAAAATAAGTGAAATTTTCCTGCATATACAAAACTCAGGGTTGGGAAGTATGATATCATATGACTGACCATAGCACAGCACACAAGGAGCGATCAACAACTGGAGGCGGGATGGCCTGGAACGAGGCTACGCTTTTCGTACTGCAAGCAATGAAGCATGGGGGTGGAGGCCTGGGAACGAGGATACACTTGCTCAGGCTAGCCCCAGCACATTATTTGATGTTATCTTGCCATGTTGATTTCCCCCCGGGATATGTACATGCTGCGCACTGATACTAGCAAACAATATGACCTTCGGCCATACAATTACGTACAATCAAAGATGTAGAATGCATCTTTGAGGCTTCTGCATTTGCCAGGCACTATCCCTTTCTTAGTAGATTGTTGGCACTCATGTGAGATGTTTCATATCCATACTGCCAGTGATCTAAACATGGATGTAGAAAATATCCTGGGAATGAGCCCAGGGAGAAACAGCTGTCATTTTGAGTGCATGCTGATATTCTCATCACGTGACTGTCTGACCACACCCACTCTGTGAAGGCTCTTCCCTGCAGCTGCCTATTCACTAACTTCCCAGGATAATAACAACAGGTGTTTGAGATCAACAGGCAACAACAACAACAACAGGTGTTTGACACCATAACCAGTTCTCACGCTTAAGCTGATGTTTGCACTGACTTAGAGATGCATTAGCACAGCACATCCTGATACTAGCAAACATTGCACTTGATTGCGTTTCAACTGACCAATCAGATCTCACTGAAGTGATTCGTTCCAATTTTATTCATGACTCTCGTGGTTGTAAACCGAGCCATTCGCGTGCGATCAGCCCAGCGGAGAGCGTCTAATAGCCTACACTCGAGCTATAGTCCAACCTGGATGCCTCCAAGCGTACAGAAGTCGTCCTCAACTCGAGCTGGCACTTCACCGGTTCACAGGTACATGTAATTGGCATTCCATATCCCAAAGAAACATGCTAGACCCTCTCCGCCCTCCGCGTGCGGCTTTGCCGCGCGCCCGCTTGACCGGCCGGGCGGAGAAGGGCTAGTGGCTAGACTGGGTTGGAGATTGCTGTAGAAGCTGATCTTAGTCATGGGCTTGTCAACTGTACAGTGTGTCTCGATCTGCCATCTCACGTGATCGCATGAACGTGCAATGATTGCAACCATTTGCCAACAGAAGCCTTCTGGTAATTGTCTAGAGCAAGTTTATAGACCACACCCTTACCTAAATGTAGCAAGAAACACACTACAGTGTCATTGCAGGAAGGGAACGCCCTCACATTTAACCACGATACCATATGCACCTATATATAGCTAGGCATGCTTGGTTTGAAGAACTGGTATACTTAGAACATTTTTAACCACAAACCAGTGAATATACTCATAGCTAATGTCTTCTGTGACTATTTGAGCTCACATCTGCCAGACCTTGTTCTTTCCTGTATCCAGACTGCTGGAAGATCCTCTCCTGTACCCTTAAGGAGAATGCTCATGGAACGTTGGTACAACTTGTCTGGAAACACAGTACCAGGACTCCACTGGCCATAAGATGGTGAGCATTAATAAGACTTCTGTGCACAAGAAATTCTCTCCTTCGAGACAGATGAGTCAAGAGTGTCTTCTGAGATTTATATCTCATAAATAGCAGGAATCTCATAAACAGGAGTCTAGTGAATCGGTCAGCAACATGAAAAGAGTGACTGCATGCTGCTGTGGAGTGGTAAGTCAGATATAGCTATAGCTATAGCTACTAGTCCTGACACGATATCCACCATGGTTCCTGATTATGAAACTCTGCTGCCGAAGGATCAGTCTGTGGATGTTACACCTGTTTCTCAGTTGCCGGACTGTCCAGCCACCATGTACAGCACTGATTTTGGAGACCTGCCAGATGTTGAAATCCTAGCTAGCTAGCTAGCTACCTGGTTGCAAGACTCACTTAGCTAATTACCCCGCCCGTGCATGCGCGAAGCGGGGTTAAGCAATCGGTTTTGTCCATCTGTCTGTTAGTCGTCTGTCTGTCAGTCGTCTGTCAGGCGAAAAAAATTGAAATCTCGCCACATAGACCCTCAAACCATCCAAATGGAGTCAAACAATAGCAAATAGCAAAAAAAAACTGCTCTGTGTACCTGACTGAAGTCAAGGCGCTCCGTTTCGTTGTATTTCGGCTATTTCTAACTATTCATAACATTGGCTCCACCTCTTCGTGACCTCAGAGTCCCATCAAGAACAGGACGCGCAGTGCAGAGATGACCGCTAGGAAACAGTGTTTTCTCACGATCTATGTACTTCACAGACAGCGTGGCTATTGTTTCGGCTGTTTTTTTCCTATTATTCGTAACATTTGGCCCCACCTCTTCAGCTTCACAATATTATATACGGTAAGCGGTGACTCCCACACCTTGGATATGGCCATACACAAACACAGTATACGCGATAGCACCTGTTCGATGTGCATAGGCAGAGATGTCACGTCGATTCACAAATGTTACGTCGGTGCAGTCGATTGTAGCTGCACTATATCTTGTAGACGTTCCGCGCGGGGTATGTGTTCTATGAACACCTCTAGTCTTAAAGGGAATGACTCAGTTGCAATGCAACAAGTAGATCTTGGTTCCATCACAAAGTCACCTGATAAACCTGGATGTTTTATTCGCTATGAAGTTAGAGATGGTCAGACCATTAATTGGGAATCTATGTATCGTGATGTTTTAATTCAGTTCTCCACCATTGTGTAATTGCTAGTGGAGTTGATCAATGTGAACTGTATTGATTCCATCTGAAGGGCAGCTGACGGCGAGGACAATGGTGTACCTACACTCACAGCTGGAGGGAGAGGTCTGAATGCCAAGTGTGCTCCAAGCCGAAACGGTACGTGGCAGAAGTGTGATCACATCTTGCAGTACAATTGCGTTGGTACTTATAGCTAGATGGACACACAGTGGCTGAGTTTAGCATACCCTAAATTTTAGTGCTTATTACTTGTGCCTCTTGTTGGCATGTTCACAATAATAAAGTTGGGTTGCCATGGCAACATTGTAATTTAATTGCAAGGCTGTAAACAAGCAAATTCACACATTTACAGGACCTACAATACTATTTTGCGGTTAGTAGTCATGTAGCTACTCTATATTTTTTCTCTTCGCTAGTGCACACTGGATGAACAACTACGTAGTTTTTTCTTATCTGGATGCAAAACTCAGGCTGCTGTTCCTAGACCTAGCAGAAACACAATAGATGGATTGTTCCAAGATGAGAAGGTCCGGAGTTTTACACCGCCATTATTTATCTGCTGTACAAGCAAGTCGGTAATACTGGAGAAGTATAGGTCCTGTAGCTGCCGTTAGCCAGTCTTCGGTGCAGCTAGAGTCCACACAGGAGCGGTGCCAGGGATTCACACAAGCGACTGCATGCCACAGGTGATAACTACACCTAGCACAAAGTGAAGCTACAGCTACGTATCACCCAGAGAGACACATGCACTGGCAGACTTTACACTGATTGTAAAATAGGCGGATATAACGATAATATTATAGTGTGTGGACGTAACTATATACAGTGTACGGAGAAAGCTAATGGCAGTGTAATTTCCATGTAACATAGGTTGCCTTACCCAGGCTTAGTTCACCTGATCACAGAGCATGTTTCAAAGCGATCAGTCATCCAGGTGCCAAGATGCAGTTTGCAGCAAACATGAGATTGCTTTTCATGTAAATGCAATTTTTGACATTGTTACAGTATGTCAGTATTACGATGGACAAGTACTTTCTACTCCTCTCGAGGAGGACGAACGTGTTAGCGAGGTTCTGCATTCCTTGCCTAGCACGAAGATCCCCCTGAGTTAGCTCATTGTGGCAAACGGTTCTCAGCAGCGCTAAGGCGCTTGGCAACGATGCCACTTGCCAGAAAGGAAGAATGCGCTTAAAATATGTTATATGCACCTCTACCAGGAGTGGTTTTCACTTGTAACAAGACAAAGATTTCTCCATAGGGTGGCTGTGTAAATTAACATTTGACAGAGGTTTGACTATAATCAGAAAGCTAGTTTGAATTTCTTTACCAACCACAGCTTATGTACAATGTAGAAGTCATTTTCAGCCTGTTGAAGTCCAAGGCCAAATGGCCAACCCATGCAGCTCCAAAAGTAGGGTTTAAAATGGAGACATAGCCATGTGATGTCACCCTGCAGATTACACCCACCCCCACCCACCCTTTCCACTGGCACAGAGCCTATTTCCAGCAAGTAACATCATGACGCTGCATGAAAAGTCTCAAGTCATGACATCATCTACTGCATGGCATCACTAACCTAGCCATGTCCTAGGCAGTACAGTTACTCGTGTGTATGGGCATGCACCAAACAGTCATTCAGTGCTACTACTGAAGTTATAGTAACAATGAGAATTACACATGCATAAACCCTTATTTTATATGGCGATGGAGCAGTGCAAAACGTCCATTCTAAGGACATGCAACAGAGACAATAGCCTTACCTGCCAGCTTTCGTGATGATCATTTCTGTTGTATCGTGGTGAAACTTAGCCCAAAGGTCTCTGCTAAGGAGAGTCACGGTGATCCCATTATGAGCAACGGATTCAGCGGTAGATGGGAAGTTGGTTACCACGGTGCCTGTCTCAGGTATGGTGAAGGATGATACTTCTGCAGAGAACAAAGATACAGGCATGCTCAATTCCAGTTCGGTACGATTGCGCTGTCTGTGCAGCCATTTGTAAACTCATACAGGGTCTGAATTGTCAGACAACACACTTTGGAGGCTGCGTATTGCTGAGTGGGAAGCAAGGCAAGCAATTCTGCAGAATGGATTGGAAACCTAAATACATCATTGTGTGTGCATGCACAGCAAGGGTAGAGTGATTGCTGTGGATGTCAGTATATGTCAGTCAATCAGTCAGTAGCTCTGTCAGTGAAACTGTGAATACAAAAATTAACGAGCAGTTTGGGTGATATAGCTATGAACTTTCAGGCTGACCTTCTATTGCAATAATAAGTTACGAACAAAGACTTGTACGTATTTACCTCACGAATGACAGTTGTACAAAGAGCTGTGAAAAGCTATGTTTCGCTCTCTGTCCAAATTATCTAACAAAACCACACCTCAATTTCAATATTGCTTATGGCAGGCCAAAATTTAATGATGTCAGTACTTCTATTCATACAACACATTCATACAGCACAGCACTCATCGAGCACTGCATGCAAGCAGTGTGCCAAGTAAGTGCTCTACTTGCACTTCTTGTTGGTAATGAACATAGATCCTGTGTGTGCAGATTTTTTTCCCACTAGTCATGATTATAATTATACAAAATGAGTTTGCACATGCATGTGAGAGTGGAACCATGACTGGAGAACAAAGAGACAATGAGTCAACAGACATTACAAGTCTTGTAGAAGTTGGACAAGGTGCTGCCACAATATGCAATATGAGATATTGTATGTCACATGTCATAGTGTGATATATTGCATGTCATGACATACTGCCAAAAGCAATCGCCAAGAGTCTGGTGGACCCCACTAGGACTACCATGGTTGTTTA
The DNA here is from genome assembly GCA_963931865.1 of Axinella damicornis. NCBI lineage: Eukaryota > Metazoa > Porifera > Demospongiae > Axinellida > Axinellidae > Axinella > Axinella damicornis. The sequence continues at coordinate 5,209,015 of OZ007507.1, forward strand.
TCACCTAAGCATTATTCAATTAACACCACCCTGGCTCGATCAAAGTATTATCTGTTGTCAAGAGGATTTCACATTAACGAGTTGTATATCTAATGATATAATTATATCTACTGCATAGATATGCAGATATGCACTACTGCATATAGGGCTTATCTACACAAGCATGGCTATGAAACACTAGACAGAACCCAAATTCTCCATGAAGTAAAACCGTTCACTCCTTGTCTTTACCTTCTCACAGGAAAGACTTCTTTGCCTCGTGTACTGTAAAGGGGGCTCTGTGCTTACTCATGCAGTAGTCTTATAACAATATCCCATTGCTGCAGCAAATGACAAAAGGTTGCGTCCATGGCAATTGCTGAAGGCATGACATGTGACTCTATTCTGCAGTACTAGCCAACCACATCACCATATCACCAAGCTAGGAAGTGATAACTGTGTTATTTACACACCTATGAAGGTCTGGTAATGAAGGAGACTCCCTTGCTTCCTGCAAAGTCGCTGTACACAACATACCCATTTTAATAACTGGCACCAGGACAATCTTTCATAATATATAGCAGCAGCAATGCTAGTAGATAGTAGACTGCAGTTCTTCTGCTTTTGCTGTCACACACAATAGCCAGATTGTTTCACCACTGTTTCAAGCTTGGGCTCTTTCTCTATACAAGTTTTACACACAATGCACACAGAGTGATTGGCGTAAGGATAAAGCCACCTAGCCATGAGGCTAATATGAAGGCTCTCCTGGGAAAGGAAACCAGAAACCTGGAGAAAAACCCTTCCTAGGTGCAACTGGTGGGACTCGAACCTGTGGCCTCTCACACCACAGTCGAGTGCTTTAACCACTTGGCCACACAGTCACACCTCTGACAAATTGAACTGTACTCCCTGTCAGCAGAATCTTGAAGCATCATCAATTTAGCTGTTTCACATGCTCAATGGCAAGGTTGGCCTCTCTCTGCATTTTTCTGTGACTTGGTTTGGTTTTGGGATGGATAGCTCTGCATGCGTGTGTGTACCATCACATTATGTGACAAGCATCCATCGATACATGTGCGTAGATCATACATATCTTATACTGAACACTCTTCATGAGTGTGGGGCTCACCTTCCTTATTAGGTAAACGAAAACTGGAAACTATATTGCATTCACCCCTATGGGAAACCAAGGGACTCTCCAAATCTCAAGCTGTAGTAATCTAGCACTGAATAGCTACTCACTAGGCTTGCAGAGGGAAACAGGATAAAGTCCAGGAAATGGATCTGATAATTATAGTGACCACAGCTGCTAAAAAGGTCTTAGTCATGTCAGTCTATAATTAGTTTCAGGTTACTGTATACCGGGAAATTTTGGCAACTGTTTAATTTGGCGATTTGGCGATTCGTAAGTCAACCACCAAATTAAAAAATCGCCAATATTAAATGGCTTGCCAGACTGATTGTCGGTGCGTGCGGTGAGGCAAGACCACCTTGAAATTGCAAGACCCAAGGTACTAGCCTCATTCCCAGGCCGTTCCAACCGCCAGCATTCATACTGGAAGCGATGAATGCTGGCAGTGGGAACGGCCTGGGAACGAGGCTACCAAGGTACTACCTGCCAAAAAGGGTCTGCGGAGAAGCGCTACTACTTCACAGACGGTGCACCGAACTAAAAGCGTACAGGCTGCTGCAAATCCAGAGCATGCGATAATGGCCGACTGTGTAGCTACCTGAGTCGTGCATTACTGCTACAGCGCTCATAAGCTCCTGATGTACGCATTGCTGACCTCACGGATAGCTGTTCGCCGATCGTGGGCCTCTAGATGCTGCTGAAAACATGATGGCCACAACACTGCTCTCCGTTTCGCATGTCTTCGTCCTTTGGTTTGTGAAGTCACGTTGCGCTCGCGGCATGCATAGTTACATCATACTTTTTCTGTCGAGATCGCCAAATTTTAAATTTATACCAGCCAAAATTTCCCGGTATCTAGTATAAGAAAGAACTACAACTTTACCTATCAGAGAATGCGGTAGAGTTCTCTATTGTGGAATGGCCAAGGAAACTTCGAGTTTACCATATACTGATGCACTAGCAGGATAATGGCCAAGAAGCTACAAGCCCCAAACCAAGCATGTAGTACAATGATACTGCCTAGCAGTTCGCAAAAATACTCATAAACTTACCTGGGAGTACGTGGGAGTCGAGAAACAAGTCGCTGAAAATTCCGATTTTGTCATCTTCTTTCTTGTAGCCAAGCATAGCTAGCTGCCCAACCAAAGCATTTCTTGAGCTAGTTCACTCACAGAACAGCATCGCTTTCGTCATAGCAGCTCCTTTCAGCTCTTTTGACTACATACCAGCAAGAACGGCACTTCTGACTAGCTACGATTCCATTAAATTCTAGCACAAAGCCATTTTGATGCAACCAGAGGTCACGTGTGCCAAGTGTGCATGCATGCACAGTTCACATGCTAACACATGTTGCGTTCTTTTTTGCTGGTGACGGTTGTGTTTCGGGCGCTTATGAATCCTTGTGGATCCATCATCTGGTGCCTCACTACCGCTGTGAGTAATTTCTGTTCTTATCCGGATCTATGCTATCATAGAGGCGTGGCTTTCCTTCCAGAACTGTGAGTGATGCTGTAGTTGAAAATTATGAACTTGGAGCCATTGCAAGCACGTGACCTACATGACTATCATTGGGCTAGCTGATGTAGGTGAATGCCCTCACCCCCTCCTCCATCAAAGCCTGCTGCCCAGCAGAAGATCCAGGTTTGTCACTGCCATCATGAGAGACACAGCTTTCCTTTCTTGACATGGTAGCTAACAAGACCTTAAAATTCTGACATCAGGGAATACATCCAGTATCCCTGCACCATTGTGTTGTTCTTGCACCCACCACGGCCAAGAATTATGCCATTCGAGAGGCAATCCAGCACGCAACTCACCCGGAGTCAAGTTGTGTGGGTTAAGGCAAGTACGGCTAAACAATAGCTTCTTTGATCTCACTCACTCTCCCCTAGAGCTGCAACGATACCCTTCAGTACTGTATCGATTATCGGTCAGATTCTAATCGCAATATATCGATATATATCGGTTATGAGAGCCAGTGGTTGTGTGCGACATAGCGCTAGCTAGCGCTATAGCGCGGCTTCCAATGTCACCTGCTTACATGTACTACTCGACGACTCACTCTGTGATTTCCTGCTGGCCTTCAAATAGTCCAGGCAAAAGTAACAAACGACGTCCTTCATTTTGGTTATCGCTCCCGAGCAGTCGCCAGGAAACAAAAGTAGCTAGCGCCACACCCGACTTTTCACTCCACATTTAGCCATCGCTCTCACCACAGATCAATAAGCTAGCTACAATAACTTCAAACTACAGTATAGTAACCAGCAAAAACTAGCTGTAACACGCAAAGTACGTAGCTGAAACACGTACACGCAAACTATATAGCTGTAATAATTTTTACCACGAGGTTCAGCACATGCCTTCACGTACAGTCGCGTGATATATCGATTTTCGCGTTTATATAGCTGACGATTATTGTATCGCTTGACCTATCATCGCGATGTATCGCGATATCGATATATCGTTGCAGCTCTACTCTCCCAATAACCATGATCATAAGTACAGATCATATCAGCATCCACCATAAATCATGGCATGATATTATTGATCACAACACAAGCAAGTAACAACGGTGCTGCCCAGAACAGTAGGTTCCTCACCACATCCATCAAGGCAGAGCTCTCCTTTCCTCACATGGTGATGAGCTATAGATTTTTCAATCTAACATTTGGTAGTACGTCTATCGTATACATTACACCTACCATTCTAGGTTTACACATATCATGTGCTCAAAAAAAACTTCAAAAAAAAAATCCTCTTGTTTGTCCGCTTTGTCGAGAGTCGGGGTGGCCATCACTAAATCCCTGAGAATTGTTTTTGTTTCTAGTGAAGAGTAAAGGCTACCTACGTTTATGTGTGCAATGTACTCCTCATACTGGATAGTAAAACGTCTTTTCCTCCACAACTAAAATATATTGCCGTTAACAACTTTAATTGCATGTAGTCATGGTTGTGCAAGGGACCAGGGGCACAATGCATCAGATTGGAGGCCAGTTCACCTCAATACAATATTACTGTTTGTCATACCTCCAAATGCTTTAATTATAGTACAGCACATGGGAAAGTCGGTCATTTCACTTCAAAACGATCATGCACATATTAGACACTGTAATATGCATTATACACGAACATAAAAAGAAATTCCTCAAGCCACAGGCATCACCAGCTGCCAGCAAAATATGGTACATGTATTAGGCACTATTCCTTACATTCAAACACAATCAAATCTGTCAATACAAGGTCTATGCGTTCTCAGATGAACAATGGATGCTCCTTACTCTCCAAGGGCAAATCAACCATCTTACTTTTTGAGCAAAGGTTATTATCAAGGATCAAAGAAAAGTGCATCGTACCATATTTGTACAGTGAACAGACTGAGGTATTTCTCCCCCCAAGCATAAATTGCCATAGTGCATGCACTTAAGAGTGCCCTGAAGGCTACAATTGTCAAAAGCAGCCACTACAAGTGAATGACATTGCTAATTTGTACCTGCCACCTCATTCAAGGTTGATACCCATTACTTACCTCACATAATATTTTATAGCTCCAATAATGACTAAGTGTCCCTCCTTGGAGTTGGGAGACACGAGAATAGGTAGCTACAATAGGCAGAAGGATCACCCAAAAAGGAATCAGTATGGTTTACCAGGTCAGGTCAGGTCACAAATCAAACCTACCTAATTTACACCAGCAAATTCCAAGATTTCCAAACCCTTTGTGATCTTCCAAGATGATCCAACAATCCAATCAACACCTGCCGTTCTAAATAGAGTCCCAGGCTTCCCTTACCAGGCTTCTCTTACCCCACACGCCTGCCCCAGCATCCATCTATCACAGCCTGCCCTAAAATCTATCACCCCCCCCCCCCCCCCCCCCCCCCCCCCCACGGCAAATCAATTGCAATAGGTGAAGCCAACAGGTAGGTCGGAACAAACTCTGATAGGCTTGTTCTGACAGGCCTGCATGCCCCAACATCGTCAGCCCTGTGTGAGCCCCTATACAACGGATTGCCTCAAGCATGATTGCCAGTACCCCAGTGGCAAGTGTACCAAGTCTCATTGCTGGTCAGCAGGAGGGTGCCAACACAGCAATGCATACAAATATATGCACAATCGCTACTAATTAGGGTCAGCGATATCCTTATCAGTGATACAGCCATAGATACATTCTGATAGCCCACACTCCATCATCTAGCAGCTGCGTAGCACTATGTGGTAAGACGCGCTAAAGCGAGCAATAGGTCAGGATCAGAAGTGTGTTCAACAAGCAATTACTGTAATTGTCCGTCCTTTCAGGGGGCTCATTACTTTGCTGTCCAGGTGATCCTTCAGGGGGCTCGTTACTTTGCTGTTCCATGCAGGAGATCCAGCAGACATGCCCATCCACTGTCCAATTGGTTAAATTCAAAAATTACCAAGGCTTTTTACTGACAAGTGATCTGCAATCCACAGTAGCAAGTACATGTCATCTTTCTAGCATTCTTTGCTACTGACAAGCCACTCCATTACAGGTGAATAGGGCTTTTGGCTTTCTTGTACATGCAGTGTTTATGGGTGAATGAGGAATGGAATATCCTACACTGAATGGTCATTTATATCAATTACCAATCAACACCCCAGCATGAAGATCCACTATACAAACAGGAACATTTGCTCAGAGGGAGATGTTGACAAAACACAGCTGTTGTCCGCTATAGCTAATCCCCATCCTGTACCCACCATGTCAGTCAGCGGCACCATGTCAGCCCCACCATGTCAGCCGCTACTACGTGTAATACTACAAAGGTTAAACCCTACAATGGGCTTGTCCACTGAGTAAAAGTCTTGCCCAAGTGTCAAAACTGGATTGGTAGCTAATCTGTTCGCAAATTTGCTTTGATACAAAAGATAATCAATCACTGGCCTCTAAGCAACCAGAAGCCAGTTAATGAATCTACTCTTCTACACTGGTCAAACCTGTTTGACCACATTCACCCACATCTACGTATAGGTGATTAGCGACTAGGAGAACTATGACACACCCTACAGAAACCTGATCGGCAGGTCTATCAAACATCTAATGGTCATATGTTGCTACAGAGGGTAGCGTTAACACTCAGTTAACACTCAGGCCTAAACACTCAGGCCTCATTAATACTCAGGCTTCCTGAATAAGGTTGTACGTTGGGTCAAGATGCCACGATACAATACAAGCAACCAGCACGCAGCAGCAGTGCTCGGCAGGCACCAATCCACATGTGCCAGGAATTGGACATCCGATGAATCTGGCCAGATGGATCTGACTCTAAAAGATCCATTGAGTCAGTAGCAAAGTAAACATACACACAAATGGGATGATATCTTACCACTCATGCTTTAGATCTGTGCCCATACGTACATCCTACTGTACAGCCAAGTGTGTAGTAGCAGGAGGAGGAACTTTTGGCAATTACTTCCAAGTTTGAGTTTCCCCACTTGAGGATCAAAGAAAAAGGCGGCCTCTGTCACACTTAATTACTGCGAGATTAACTTGTGGTGCGCGATAAATGAAATACCAAACCTGTCTGTGAATGGCTTCAATCATGAATCTTCCACCTCTTATGTAATCTCTCAACAGAAACACGCTAGCTTTATAATCAATGAACTCTCTAACTGTGATTTCCGAGCTGGTGAGGGAGTGAACAAACCTGGCATTATAGCTACACAAGTGGAACATACGGCACACTCTAGATAAACCTGATCAGCGAGTCTATCAAACAAGTGACTCTAATGAGCACACATTGTACCTACGCTGGGTTAGCGTTACCACTCAGAGCTGTTGAACCTGAACCCCAGCTTGTACCAAGGTTGGACACTAGTGTCAAGATGCCAACATACTTTCATTGTTTCTGTTGGGATTGCATCACATACAGAGCAGAGACTTCCGCTGTCCAGAATGCCCACTATTCCTGTCAATGTACTGCCAAACGCTTGGCCTGTGTACCATATACTGGCATAGCAGTAGCACTAATTCGCCAAGTGCCTTCGGCATAGCAGAAAAATATACAGCATACATTTCTGAAATGAATAGCATAAAGATACATCCATGTGACTGGGTGGGTGGGGGCCTGAAGTACACGGGGAAACTACTGCTATACTATCTGAAATGTGGAGGGGCTCATCCCCCCCCCCCCCCCCCCCCCCCCCCCCCCCCCCTCCCCCCCAGGCATCAAACTTTTAACTTTTATGTGTCCACACCTTTGGCTAGACAAAACAGGATTAACTAGAGATGCTGTAACAATGGCTATCACATTCACCTTCAGACGTTGAAGCTCCTTTTCCCTCAGCCAATCCTCCTTCCTCTCCAGATCTTACAGGTGAAGGGCCCTCACCAGAGGAGGACTGATCACCCTGTTGATCAGCTATAAAGAACGAATGACACCAATGACTATAGCAGGCACCACCATATAGGTTATCTTTCTGTGTAGCCTCCAATTCAACTAAGAACACATGTAGATGTACAGACCATTATAGGAGGGCATTAGGAATGGTAGGGCACGGCATAGGATGATTTTCCAAGGAATCCCTGACAGCTTTTAGCCACATATATCCTGCTTTGGCTATGCAAGATCATCCTCACTGCACTGCCGGGGTTGATCCAATGGTGAACTCAGAGACATCGATCATGGACAACAAAGCACACCGCTTGAATATGGCGATCGTAATGAGATTCGAGTATTACTATAACGGTTTGCATCCTAAATAGCGAATGCACTGCATGCGAGTTTAATAGTTAGCTAGATGTTGCAATGTCTATGCGTATATAGGAGCTCTGACATCAAGGACGTTTATGAAGGATTCAGGACAGTTTGTATTGCTGCTGCCAGTCTTGCCATCTGAACAAAAGTACGCCAAGATGGAACGTGCTCTGTGGAGTGAACTATACGGGTGCCAGGCTATTTTTCAGGTGAATTGAGCACTAATCATACTCATGCTGTACCTGGTACCACCCCCTGCATATCTTCCATGCCCCCAGCTAAACACAAACATGCCTATACCTGCATGCCAAAAACACATCCAACAGTTGCAGTTCTCTTGCAGTCCGTTTGTGCATGCTCATATCAATGGCGACAGGCGGGTCACACACATACATGCTCGTGTTGACGGTTCCAGCTTTGAGCCTTAGGCTTCGTCTGCGCATTCTTAATCTGTCTCGACACTCCTTCATGAGAGCTTTTAGCAGATCATTAAAACTATGCATTAGTTTATCTCACCTCCACTCTCCATCTGTTGTAGTGGGCTGCGGAGGGTTTCCTACCCGCCTGCGATCTCGGGGTGTGTTCACAATGGTTCGTTGAGCAAAGACGGGTCAACAGACCTAAGTTTCTCCCTGCTGTACCTCCGAAACGGTCGTTCTCGCGCGTCTCAGGCCTTCTACAGGCGCCGCAAAGAGGGTATAATCACCATCTGTAAATAGGCTCGACACTGTTAGTTGGTTTCTTGATCTCGCCTACGAGGACAACAGAGGAAACTACGAAGCAATTATATTTGGGACGTTCTCGCAATTATATCGACCGTAATGAAAAAAGCCGGTCTTCGCAAGATTGGTGCGGTCGGACCCCCTCAAGTTGCCTTGCAGACTCGCGATACTGCTGCAGTAGGATGAATTGTCGTCATATGTGCAGTGCACTCAGACATACGGGTAGGGAATGTTTCCGAGTTAATTTTCATTTTGTAGCCCCACCTCTCGATTTTGTTACATAATAAAAATTAGCACCGTGCTACCATGTAGGATGATGTAGCTGAGTGGAGTCCACTCTAGTAATACCTGGTAGTCAACAAATGTATCAGTTGTTGCTGAGCACATTGCGTTCATCAGTTGGCTAAGCTCTAAATACCTTTTCACCTCAGCTGGTTAGAAATTCAGAGATAGCTAGCTATCATGTTTGCAACTATGGTGTGATGAGGATTCGGATGCAATACCAGCTGAACTATAAGGGTTCATGAGCTGAATTCAGAATTCACAGGCTCAGAGTATGGAGTCAGCTAGTCTCACGTGGCCAGACATTCCACACGCAGGGAAAGGATCTGGGACATGGCCATTGGAGTAGTTTGTTGCCCCACACCGTGCAGTGTGGACCAACCACAGTACAGTATTCAATCACATGCTACCAGTAGCTATGTGACAAAAAAATAAAAGTCCAAGTGGAGAGTAGCTAACTTGCCATTGAAACATGAGAAGTGAACTGCACAAGAAGTGTTTTGATCACGAGCAAGACCTGGAACACTATAGAAATCATCAAAGGTTGCAAGTCTTACTTTGGCAATCATTGCTGTCGTTTAACGTCATCGGAATACCTTAATAAACTAGCTAATTGAATTCTTGGGTTACAAGCTGCTCTGTGGCCATACCTCAGATCCTTTCCCTCAGTGCGGAATGGGATCTGGCCATGTGAGACTAGCTACGTAAGAGTCAGCATGTGCAGCGCAGTAGCTTTGTGAAGGTGAAAATGCTAGTTTTCATTGTCTGTAACCAAATAGTTAGCCCTAGCCCTTTGCTTTCTCCAGCATGTGATTGCTTACAGTGTGTGTTCACAGAGAAGGTCTAGCTAGTTGTTCAGTCAATTTCCCTGTCTGGTAGCTAACCTCAAAGGGGAAGGTTCGGCAGTCTAGCCTATTCGGCTAACCAAACATAAGCTCATCACACATGCACCCAGTGCCGTGAAATAGTGTAATACAAAGAGGAGCCTCACCCAAATGTTTGCAGGTGTGAAGGTGTGCATTTGTGTGCATGTATTAACCCTACTCGGCTGCAAGCTTGGGAATATACGTAGATCTTCTTCTGTTGAATCAACTTCCTCCTCCATTGACCAACATCTCATCAGCAATCCCTCTATGATTTGTTTGTTGCCGCATGTGATTCCCAAAGGATAATTTATCACTGCCTCTTGACAGGCAACCCCTTGATCACCTGACTATGAAAACATTGGGATTGAAACTGCAGGGCTGAAGTTACAACACATATAGCTATCTGCTAGCTAACTGCCTCACTTTGCTTCGTAAAGTCCCAGTAAACTATGATGGAGATAGTTCAACATTTTTCTGCAATGTTTCAACTGGACTTTGCCAGCTTGATTGGAATTGGAAATATAGCTAAAATGTACACAGGTGGCCACAACAGACATAGCTAACTAATGTTGATGCCTTGTGCTGTTTATTGCAGATGTGGATGTGATTAGCTAACCTTGTTCCGAAGACTACCCCGTTCTCAGTTTGTGACGCCTACACGAAAGCAGAAGAGCGGGAAGGCCTGGGAACATGCATCATGTGAATTACATCATGCAGGTGAGGTGGATGCCAGTTCAACGTAGGCGAGATGGAGCCCATAGTTCATTCAGAGGCCCTGGATCAGTTCATCATCGATCAGTTCATCATCCATTTGAGTGATTCACTGCTAGTCCAGACTCCCAACACGGAATAGCTAGTCTCGAGCATCTGGTAGTTGTGCCTCATTTTTTGCTGCTCTTCCACCTCTGTGTAGCTACGTATTGCTCAAGAATGGTGTGGGCCTGGGAACAGCATGCACTATGATGTGACCCATCCTGACACTGCTAAGTTATGTCCTTTCTCAATCTGATAATGTCGTATGCTTGTTGGGCTCAACTGTGACAGTGTAGCTATATGGCTCTGTTCCCTCCGACTTTGTCGCTAAAAGTAAAAACATTTCACAGTGTGCCTTTGTTCGTTGAGTACAAATGGTTAGCGTCCATTCCAAAACCCTGCAGGCTCAAGTCTTCATCTGATTCAGCAAGAATGACCTTGGATTAAGACTACCTACTCAGGCAAGGCACGGCACATGGTGATATTACCGTGATAAGCATTTGTGTGTCATAATTAGCTAATATACAAGCTGTTGATCTCATCTATATAGCAATTATTCTCATAGGGGCTAGCTATATGGGTCCCTTCATGGTTCATACTTTGCACATGTGTAGTCGAGAAGCACTGTGTGACCATAGTGGAAGACGTAATGATTGGTAGCTATAAAGGCAGATGAGTTTTGTGGTCCCAACCTGAAAACAAGTGTACGTACATTGGATAAGGTGTTCAAGTTGTATGTATTGTTGAGGTCAGCATTATTGCAGAAGTAGCTATTGCTATAGGTCATTACAACAGATAAAGAGAGCTGCACTTGTGTATCCTACTAACCTTGCTAGGTCCCTCAATGGTGTCTGATTTGAATTTCAAGTCCCCATGAAGCCAAAAGCTAACTGAGGATGAAATGCAGTGAATAGTTTGTGTTGCCAAGGTGGAGGACACCACCCACTTTCTTCTTACATGACTGTTGATTAGCACATCTGCTGTAAAGTGAACTGTTTACATTACTTTGCCTTGTAATGGGACCTATATAGGTCTGTCTTGAGTTTGCATTCATAACAGACAGAAGTGCTTCTTCTTGTGTGTTACCAACACACACTAGATGAAACTCAGCTAGACTAAAATAGGACAGGCCGGCGTAATGAACACTGTAAGCATACTGGTTTTTGATCCAATATATCTCAGTGACCCCAGGAGCTGCAGGGCCTATCCTACTAGCTAGCCCAGTCGCTATTGGGGGGGGGGGGGGGGGGGGGTCAGAGTTTACAGATCAAAAGTTTAGCACACAAGAAAAACGCTTGTTACTAATTGCCCAACTGACTCGTTCTACTAGCCCAAGTGGAAAACTGCTATGAAGGCGACTCATGGTGATCCCCATGCATGTAGCTAAGCACTGCTAGGCCTTGAGGAGTTCATAGCATTTGGGTAGAAATCTCCATTGCAGATAGCACTGTTCTGTGTGTTCTCCACCTAGCTACTCAAATGAGTTTTGTGACCTGCATGAATCAGACAAGTCAACTTACTACTAGTGGCATGCAGAGCAGACAGTGCGATCGATTTTCAGCCTCGACAGTAAACATCGTCGCCATGGGTAATTAATGGCGAAAACTCAACACAGGTTTTCCGATTCATACACACACCATTCACTCTTTGGAAGAAGAACGATGAGAAAGAGCATTGCGGAAAAGCAACAGAATTACCGCGCCTTAAAATAGACACAGCCACTGCATGCAGTCAAGGTTGATTTCGTGCCCATGCACAAAAAGTAGCTATACTTTACAGGCATACTTCCGTAGGTAAAAAAACTCTGCACAGGTTGTTCCTAACCATGCACGCACCATTCACTCTTCGGAAGATGAGAAAGAACAGCTACGCAGAAAAGGTTGCCATACATGTGCACTCCTACTGAAATACCACCTTGGGAAAGTGAAATAGACACAGCTGCCGCACGCAGTCAGGGTTGCATGAATTCATGCCCACGCACAAGACGTAGCTAGTTTCCATCTTATATACCAGGCATAATACCTACATGGAAGTCCTGGAAAGCATGCATGCAACTATACCTGCACAGCTTTCAGATTCAAGTCACACTGTTTGCCACAAGGTGTTACCACACCATTATACTACAAAACATCTTAAGCTTACAATGATCACTACAATGCCTATTGTTCTAATTGTTTGTTTAGGGTTCCCCATTGCTAACCTAAAGGATGATACGTCTGTGACCGTGTAGCCGTCATATGCATGCAAGTCTTTCGTATGGTATAGTGATGGTGAATGCAATACTTGTAATTGGATCGATGCATATATATGCAGCACTAGCTAAAGGCTGTGTTGTAACCTATTGCCTGCGCAATGATAGCAAAAACATTTCACAGCTCAAGATACAGGAATTGTGATAAAAGTATAATTGTAAGAAAAAAATTAAAAAGAGAAAGGTACGCATACGCAAAATGCAACACTACTACATGTGTACACAACAGTGATACACACTTGACTGGGGGTGACTAATCACACTGTTGTTTGTTTTGAGGGACTTTGAACTTGATGTTTTGAATCGTTACTCTGGCTAGTGTTAGTTCTTGGTGTTAAAGAACTTCTTGATTGCCTCTTCTTGCTGCCTGCTACTGGCAACGATCTCTGTTTCCCAGGTAGCGAGAAGCAGACATCACCTAGGAGTTGTCGCACATCAAACATTGCTCTTCGTGGAGGGGATTCCTGTACCTCAGCAAGATGGCCAGCAAAGCCTTCTGTCAAGTACTGTAAGTATAAACACAGAATGTTACTAGACATACGTACGTACGTACATCCAGCAAATCCAGCAATCAACTGCCTTTCAAAAGTTACTGTATTATAATTGAGTGTCATGTTACTGTGTTTAGCAACTTTTAGCAGCACTTAGATGTTGGAGGTATAGTGATAATTACGTCATTGCCATAACTTCACTTCAATTACACGTTCTTCAGTATGCCTGAAGACAGAGTATGACCAAATAAACTTTTGCCAATTATGTCCAGGACCCAATCATTGTTGTGCTCACCAAAGCTGCTTTGTTTAGGTCGTCAGACTTACGTATGTGCAAACTATATATGTATGCACAATGTATGTGCAAACTACATACATATGTGCAAACTATATACATAATTATGTGCAAACTATAGAGTAGGAAACCCTGTTGTACAGTTTCTACTTACAGGTAGTTAGTAGCTTAGGATATTAGTTGTTTACACCTCAAATCATACACACACACATACACACTAAGTTTTCATTTATTCTGATGTGTGAACATGCATGTGGCCCCAACCTGGCAATCCTGTAAAGGCTTCTTGAGCTTCTTGCCATGAATAAAGATCTGATCTGGCTGTAGACCCAGCTCCATGTAAACAGCCAAGTGCCTCTGGGAGCCGTAGGCAGCATGAATGATCATCTTGGTCTGTGTGGAAGCATGCATAGCAAGCGAAAGTTGATCATCAAACTTCGCCATGCACAGTGAAACTGTGCAATTTTCATCGGCATGACAAGTCTATGAACCACATCTCCCTTATTTCGCCAGGCTAGGTTACTTTGGAATCACCTGCTGCACTTGTCCCAAACACCAAAGGACTTTTGCATGGTATATTATACATTACTTCTGCGTGTGGTTAGCCTCGTTCCCAGGCCGTTTTGGGAGGGAGAAACGGCCTGGGAACGAGGCTAGCGTGTGGTCGGTTGCAATTTTATAAACTCATAGGTTGAGCTAAGCATATAGGAGACTGTTGGCTGTACTTAAGCTGGCCACTTACTGGTGGAATTTCTCCACACCCACAACCCCAACAATACCATAGCCACATTGAGCTAAATATTGTACAACTTAAGACAGTAGTGGCTACCTCATTTGCATGTGTGTAAGTATAAAACAAAGCAGATGGGACAGTAACTGTTGATCTGTGATCTACAAGACATGCCGACAGCCTATTTCTTACTCCACAAGTCTGAATGGACTGTTATGGATCACATACTTGTACGGTGTAAGAGCATTCACGTTGCCTCATTGGTCACCTATGACCGCAGATTCTCTGTACACCTCATCTGATCTAGAAGCTGGTCTTGAAATTCATAACTGATTCAAGTAGAGCATGCAAACAGCACCTGCGACATTAATGCAATACTCTGTTTCCATGGAAGGTGCATGGACTTAAGATCTGATGTGTATCAAATTAGTTTATCCTGAGAAAGACTCAACATATGCTGTGTGCAAGAGCCTCCTTACGGGACTTCAAAGAACCAATAACTGTGCATTAAAACATTAGCCTTTGAGGATAGTCTGTTAAGTTTACACAAGTAATACAATAGGAATTCCTACCTATACGTTTTGTGAGATTGTGAGTGCTATGGAGGAAAGGTATACCTTTCTGCCAAGCAAAACAAAACAGAAGTTAGCATTTGAGATTTCTGTAGCCAATGTAAACTTTTTAAACCCATTCAAAAACACTCTCAGATGCTGATTCATACGAGGCATGTGTACACACACAAGTACGTACACCAAAAAGATGCAACTTATTAGTGTAGTACTTGTTGACCGACTAGATGTGAATTTAGACACCTTGTGCGATACACAGATACAGACACAGTTCAGTGTAGCACAACATAGCACGAAAGAACTCGTGTCCATAAGTGGGAATTGCTACATGATATGATCGATTTGAACAGGTCTGCTTATCATGTGTTCTGTTTGGGAAAAAAATAATTGAAGGTCACTTGAATAACACTGCAATTTGGATATGCATGTATCTTCAGGATGCAACAATGGCGGTCACTTTCTGTAAGGATACTTGTGCTTACCTTCTTCGTGTAACTAATGCACAGAAGCAACATTTTCGTGAGCATTTGCACACAAGAAGAATATCGCACGTTCCAACATGTGAACTGCTATATGGAAGTCTAATCAGTGTTCCGCCTATAGTCAACCTGATGAGATATATCTTTCACAATATGGGTTAGTACCAGACAGCTACACAAGCATGGAAGATGAAAGCGGTGGGAAAGTACACATTCAGAATTCCTCGTTACTAATTGCATATTCATGTTTAGTGCTCCAAACACGAAACGCATATCGCCAAAGCTCTGACATTCCTATATAGGAAAACGCTATTTCTTTCAGCCCTTCTTTGTTCCATTCATATTTCATCACATGCTCATGTTGTTCTGTAGTTTGTTTGGTCCTGGTCACAAGAGTAGCTTAGATGTGCATAATACTATAAGAAACTGCTAACAAGAAGTGTTGAATAGGAATGACAGGTATGTACTTTTTGAACTCCCAAAAATGCTTGTTAATAGAATTCTTAACTGGCTTTACTGCAACCCTGCTCCTTTCATATCCCATCCCGCACATGGTGGAATGTGAATAAGTACCCTGGAGCCCTGCCCTGGCAAGGTGTATATCTTCTACAGGAAGGTCACCCCAAGCATCATTAACGTAATCGCCAGTGGGGATGGCACATTTATCACTGGGGAGCTTTCTTCACTGAATATAGGTATATAATTACCCCGCGCGCGCATGCGCGAAGCGGGGTTAAGCAATCGGTTTTGTCCGTCTGTCAGTCGTCTGTCTGTCAGTCGTCTGTCTGTCAGGCGAAAAAAAATTGAAATTTTGCCACATAGACCCTCATAAACCATTGAAAGGGAGTCAAACAATAGCAAATAGCAAAACTGCTCTATGTGTACCTGACTGAAGTCAAGGCGCTTCGTTTCGCTGTATTTCGGCTATTTCCTACTTTTTATAACTATTCATATTTTGGCTCCACCTCTTCGTGACCTCCGAGTCCCATCAAGAACAGGACACTGGAAACTTCATGCTTCGAGATGACCGCTAGGAAACAGTATTTTCTCACAATTTATGTACTTCACAGACATCATGGCTATTGTTTCGGCTGTTTTTTCCAGCTATTTCCTATTATTCGTAACATTTAGCCCCACCTCTTCAGCTTCACAATATGCACGTTGTTGTATATACGGTAAGCGGTCACTCCCACACTCCGATATGGTCATACACGAACACAGTATACGCGATATAGCGATGCGCGAGATGTCACGTCGAGTCGTCGATTGTAGCTGCACTGTATCCTGTAGACATTCCGCGCGTGGTATGTGTTCTATGAACACCTCTAGTTATGTATATGTGAACACATGCAAAGGACATAGTTGTTGTGCCTGGTCCTGTTCATGTACCATCATTATACAACCTGAAAGTACGGATGTCCATGCAGATCACAATCTTCCCAGTAACCTTCATTTTCTACATGCAGTATCAGTAGTGATTACTGTGCCACAGGCAGTTCTCCACGTGGTTGCTAAACACGTGTAGCCAAACAAGGGGAACGTCTCTCACACACATCACTCATTCAGTTCGCTTATTGTGTCTGTCCGATAATACATGTAGCTCAGGAATGTAAAATGAAGAATCTTGATGAATTGGGGCTTCCCCCTTGTTCGAGGCAGTCAGACAATCAAAAAAGTGACGGGCTATTGATCAGTTGTTCTCTACACTAGCACGCCACACTGAGACAAGGCCACACTGAAGACTGATTAAAGACTGATCACCAATAAAGGCCGATCAAGATGATTGAGACCAATCAAAACTGACAAACCACTAGAACCATATAGTAGTGACAACCAAGGACTCTTCTCTTGGTACTAAGCATTCAGTTCAGTTCAGGTTTGATAACCCAGGAATGCTGCATCTCCAATGCAGAAGGATTTTATGCAGGTCCTGGGACCCATAACAGGGGATGGTGATGACATCATCATTCACCATAAACGGTATTACCCAGACCTATTTTTCTGGAAGGGCAAAGGGCAAACTACACTCAGAGCAACTGCCACAGTTATGAAACCATTGTTCCACCCATGGCTGCAATTTTGTCTGGAAGTTACCAAGTTATGTACGCACTAGGGTTCCATGCAGTAGTACTCCAAAGAGTAGTTGAATGTCATTGCTAGCTCTCTAAAGTTGAAACGAATCAGAGCTAAAAGAAATAATCCTTTTTCCTATTCTCTTGCCACACAAGATGATACCTTTTTTGGATGCATGTACGTAGTTGTGATGCAGTTCCAGGGGAAGTGGGACTAGGTCTGTGCGCACAGTACGCAATAATAAATAGCAGATTAGTAACAGCTCTAGTGCTGACGTTTGCCAGGGTTCAATGGGGTTCAATCATTTGATCAACTTCTTGCCTGATGCTAAACACTTGAGTGTCACTTCACTGATAATCTCTGTGAGGCTGCACTGTCACACAGATAACTGCTCAGTACAGGCATGTAATATAATGGCCAAATTTGGAATTCACTAGTCGAGGATACTCTTCAGCATGAATTGAAAGCGCAAAGCAGCCTTCTCCAACGGAAAAAAGCAGTAGAACTATTTTGCATTCTGTCATATAGAATGACAGCGCATGTTATCTTGTTCTACCCACCTGATACAGTTCTGCACAGTGTACGTACATAATGAATTACACCAAGGCACTCTTACGTACGTACGTACACAGGTAAGTCTGCTGCAGCTGCACGAGCAAGATTACTATCTCCTGAAGGAGAACTTGTCTCTTGAAGGTAAGGTATACGTATGTATATACGTATGTCTTTGAGTCCTATTATGATTTACTTTGTCACAGTATACAAACATTGTGGTGAAAATAAAAGGGAGGGGGTGTCCACACAATATGACATTACAGTTATGCAAAGGAGAATCACTATGCACGTCACTAGGACAGGTATTTGCTAACTGGCTCCTCTCAGATCATGATACACGCTCTAAAGAATACTCCTCTCCCGAGGAACTTGATGCTGGTCATGCTTCATTGTGAATACTGTAGATTGTGACCTCCAAGGAAGTCCTCCCACACTGGGGCTCAGTACACTTTGCAG